>JAWNOV010000009.1:0-600000 GCA_035045575.1 Drosophila falleni
GCTGGCTCTTTCAACTAGCAATTGCAAAAATATATTAACATTTAAATAAACATAAACGAAATCAACCATTAAAGCTAACCTAAATTTGGGCAAATAGTAGAAACTATTTAATTGATCAAATGTAAAACAAGCAGAAAATGAAACTAATAGAAAACTACGAGTATAAAAATGAATTATGAATTAGTATGTATGTATGTCAGTAATTCTATGTGCAGAACAAAATAAATAATGAAATTTTTCAAAATTGTTTTCATTATTTGAATTGTCTTAACTGACGAGCAAGAATTATTTTCGTGGTATTATCTTGGCCTTCCCAATTTACATAACCGAATTATACTGACAAACATTTAAGAATAACGTGCAGGGATATCGACACATACACAAATGGCTTTTAAACTCCAAAACAACAAGGACGTGTCAAAAACTGTTTAATCCCGAGAATTGTTAAAATCTTCACCACCAGTTGTTCTTGTTTTATCACTTCATATCCTAAATAAATGTTTAAATTTCGCGCAGCTTTCATTGTTGATGTCAGCTTTTTGCGCGCAGCCAACTTCGCAGTGGTTGAAATTTGAGTGCAGCCAACTTCGCTTGAGTCTAATTTTTGCGCCCAACAAGCTTCAAGTGAGTACCCACATCACCTAAGTGATGCCAAGTCAGCTTTTTTCCCCGTAAGATCTGACGATTTTTAAATGCCGTAGGCTGGAAAAATTATGATATAGCGGGTGACGGGAATTCTAGATTTATTGAAGGCTGCAATGGTTTGTTGGATTTCAGAAAATTTCTTCAACATATCGAAACGCATCATCGCATCACTTATAATCAGGGGCGCTCAGCTCTGCACTTCAGGACCCGGGGCAAAAAAAATTGGGGCCCTTTTTTCTTAGTTATTCCTTCTCTTAAATTACCTACAACATCTCAAAATAATGGACTTCTAGCCTTCATGTCACAGAATTTTTTAAAAATATACCCGCATGGAAATAGTCATACCTATTAGTAGGATTCCTGAAACAGATTGGGATTTTTTTTCGATTTGGATTAACCAAATCTGAATCAGTTTCAGGAATAGCAATATTATTTTCAACTGCTTATTTCAATTATTATATAACTTTTTAACGAGAACCAGTACTCTGAAAAAGTGTCACATGATGTACGCATAAACATTTTTTTTTTATTATAAAAATCATAATTGTCACGTTACCTGAAATAAAACAAAAGTATCCAGTTTTATTAACATGTTTATTCTTTTTATTTGTTGAAAGTTTGTCTTGCCAAAGGTTGGTTTAATTTGCATTATCTATATTAAAGTATAACATAGAATAGAAATTTGTATGATAGAGTTTTGCTTACTGTTTGAAACGTTTTCAGTCAACCAGCTAAAAATGGGGTTTCTCGAGTTGAGACATATATATGTTTGTTATGTGTTTTTGTATGTAAGTATGTATGTTATAAAAAGATCTACTACAACAATAATATTAGTATTAATATTTAGTGTGTACCCATTACCAAACAAGTCAAATATAATGCTTTATTTTTGTATCATTTCAGTCTTGCCATGGCTAAGCACATGGCATCATAATCCTCTTCATCATTATAATTTTCAGTTCAAAAATATCGTCATAATGAATACCTAAATTGTGGGTTCAGCATCTAAAAGTGCTCGGAAAGGTTACAAGTATATTCGTTCATATAATAATTGTATATCTTAAACAATTTGTTTATGTATCTTAAAGTATATTTATATTTGTTGCTTGATTGTGGACATGACATTTAAAAACTACTTATGTTTGAATCGCTGAATTCTAAATTGATTAATTGTCATTTCTAGGGATTAACATAGACACCAAAAACATGAGTAATTAATGTGTGTGTATGTGTCTCAGTATGTGTTTTTTATAAATCTATTATTAGTTTTTCATTATGTATGAGATTAAAACAGTATTGTTGCTTAAGGTGCTCGATCTCTCAACGCATTCATCTTTTATCTGCTTTAAAAGTCCGGGCGGCATTTAGGTTTAAATTTTTTTATTTTTTATTATCTATTTTTTTTTTGTTTTGTGCCTTTCCTTTTAAAATCCCTGAAAATTTCTTCCCGCTGCCTATGACTTTTAAACTTTGTTAAGCTAAATTTTTAAATCATTGATGACATTCAATATGTATTGTATTTTTCACATTAAAGCAAAGTTGTTCAATTATGTTTTAAATGCTCTATGCGCATAGTTTTAATATATTTATATATCTAATATATATATTGTGCTCTAAAAGCATATTTCAAAACTGCGTCTGTTTTATAACTACGCTAAATACTATAATTTATCATTTGTTTGTTAGACATTTATTTATCACACCAATTTATATGCTGGCGGGTAGTTGCTTATATTGATACAAATCTTATGTTTATCAACGTTATTCACAGTGTATCACCCTTGCGCTACAGTGAAGCCTGACTTACAAGTCTACAAAACATTCAAATGCAAAGGTAAACGCTACAAAGTTCAAGTACTCTTAGTACATTTACACTCACATAGCTATACATTAGTATATTTTTTTTTTGTTATTAATATATATTTTATTCCTGTAGAGCTGCTTAAAGCTCTGTCTCTGCTCCAATTATTTTCCCTTTCTTAGCTAATATCACTTTTCACTACGAAATGTCGTATAAACGCATCCAAATTGCATTTATCAGAATATGCAAAAGGTTTTACAACTAGTATCATAGCTTTTTTGTGAGTATTGCTTTTTTACAGGGTTCCATTTATTAATATACATATTTCGAATATTTATAAGGGAATACTATTTATGCTTCAACTTGATTGTAGTTGCATTAAAAT
Organism: Drosophila falleni; assembly: GCA_035045575.1. NCBI lineage: Eukaryota > Metazoa > Arthropoda > Insecta > Diptera > Drosophilidae > Drosophila > Drosophila falleni. Next base: position 2,832 of record JAWNOV010000009.1, read on the forward strand.
ATAAATATTGAAAGCAAATTTTAAAATATACATAGAAAATATAAAAACATTACCTGAATAAACCTGCAAATCGAATAAATTAAAAAGAAAACAATTATAATTTCATGTGAAAATCAAAAGTTTGGCTTGTACTCATATTGTGTCTTGTAACAATCGTAAATAAAAGGAATTAAGAAATAAGCTGATATTATAAAACTCAGCGGTACAGATTAGATTTAAACAATGATACATAAGTTTATTTAAAATAGATTGTAATATTAAGGCAAATAATAAATTTTTGACTAAACAGTTAGGTAAAGAACTCGAGAATCAAAAAATTATTTCATTTATACTTCCGGCCTGGCCAAAAGCTTCAACAGATTGGCATGTCAATTAAAAAAAAAAATGTTTTGCTCTTATTTATTTGAAATTCACACGAATTTCACGGGAGTTATTCAGTTAAAGTTAGAAAAAAATTTAAAACATCGATACAATCTCTTAACCGAGGACTAGGATAAATACAATTACTACATGATGCATTTGAGACTACTCAACTATGTATTTATATGGCTCGATGTTGATTGAGAATCTTGCTCAAATCGGACAAACAGACAGATTAAAGAACGTAATATTAGCGACATGCCACACCTACTTCGAAGAATACTAATATATATATTCTAAATAAATATATATATTAAAACAGAACGACAAATACAAGAGATCGTGTAAAAGTGGACCATAATTGAGTGTCCTAAGATTTCAAGCTATGTTACATTATGACATATTTGTTAATATATATGTATTATTTCTAGATATATCTGGATAATATATATATGTTTGTATTTTATGTATATATCGTTTAAGATTTGATTTGACTTGTTGATTGCCTACAAGCTAGTAATACCTTAGGTATGCACTAAGATTTCTACATTTCATCATAATTATATATATCATATATTAATTGTATTTGTATATGTTAGTTATGGTTACAATTGAATAATATTGCAAATATTTTAAATATTCAGTTTTATGAATTATATGCATATGTTTGTGAAAGTGTGTGTGTGCTTTAATCTTATATACAATAATAATTGCTTGTCTTCACTTTGTTTTCATATAATATTACAATTTGAGTTGTCATTTTTATCGATTGTGGGCTTTTAAGGATGATTTTTAGGTAGGGGACTTTTGCATCACCCCTACATGTGCTGCAAATACAGTCTATCAAATTAGTATATGTATATGTTTTTAAAATGAAGTACAACCCAAATAATTTGGCCGAAAGGCATAAATAATGATAATGCATTTCCAATTCCACATTCGCATTAATTTCATTCAAATAAACACTGCGAAAGTAGAATTCGAAACGCGCCTGTAATTTTCTTTTTTAAAATTGTTCACATTTGTTAAACAATTTTCTGTACATTTGTTTCCTAATGTGAAACTGAACTCAATATCTGTTGAATTTTCAGTACCTTATTCATTTCACAGTTATAATGTTTGGCTTTTCGTGACAAAGATTTGCATAGAAGTTTTGATTGCTTAATTTGTTCGCGTTTCGCCCTATAAAGTTAGAGATAATTAAAAGTAAAATATGTATGTATAAATTTGTATATTTTATATTCTATTCGCATTGTCCTTCACATTCAGAGTAGCCCCTTGGCGCCGGACAATCGCTGTCGATGCCGATGTCGACGCCTAAATCACATAAGTCATCATTTGAGCGTATTGTATATGTTATCCTCGCCATCCAACCGCACGGTGGTTATATGCTGAGCATTCGCAGCCACATGTCGTTCTCCTAGCGGCTCTTCGCCCAGATAAACCGTATGGTAGCTGATGGCGCTTGTTGCGGGGGTGCAGTTGATTTCTACACGGCTAACGGACTGCGGTTCATTGGGCTGATACTTCAGCGAGGCATAGTCACCATCATCATCCTCATCATTGCCGTCGTCGGCGTTGTTGTCGTGTTGTGGCAGCTGTGTCAACTGCGTGGCGCCCGAGAAGCTATCACAGGTGTGTGAGGCGCAAATTTCCGCATATATATTCTCCTTGGCGTAGTCCACAGCGACAGGTGGTAGAGTTGTTTCCTGTGGTGCCGAATTCTGGGCACTACCCATACAGGACATGACAAGAGAGTCGCGCACACTTGAATAGGGCAAATCGTCCTCAACCAACGAGCTGGGCGAAAACAGGGCAGCAGGTGATAGAGCAACCAAACCACCTAGCAAAGAAACTCCGCCAGCAGCGCGTCGACCAGTGATTGGTTCCTTGGCCAGCTGCTGCTTCTGGACTTTGAATTGCGCCAGGCTGCGCCTCTCGCGCTCCGTTTCATGAAGCTGCAGCTTTTGCGGAAGTGAAAAGTGTCGCAGCTGATGCAAACTGCTTGAAGATTTGCTATACTGACGCGTCTTCACATGAAACTCATTGTATAACTTCTCGGTGATGAAAGATTGCGGCGGAGGCGTCCGATTCTCTACATCCTCTAGCTCGGTGCCCGTCTCGCTGATGACGTCTGAGTTATCATGGGCATTGTGAGTAGCCAGCAGATCCGGCCGCTGTTGCTGTTGTCGCTGACCATTCAAGAGTTCAATATCCTGGAGAGACATGGATTTCTGCAGCAGAGTGTCAAGCGATTTGGGCATTGAGCTACGATCAACGCTTGTGGTTAATGTCGTTGTCGCCGTCTCACTGTGTAGCGATTGTGTATCCGTTTGGGCTGAAACATGGCATAAGTCACTGTTGGCATTGCCAAAACGCTCCTGGAGAAGCTTGGACATGTCCGTATAGCGTTCCATACTCATGCGCTTTGCCTGTACATCCAATTGCGGTTCCGCTTCATAGGATTTATCCTCCTGCTGCTGCTGCTGCTGTTGTTGTTGCTGCTGCTGTTTGCGGAACCATTTCTTTTTGGTGGACTGAAAAACCTTCATGCGATCAGTGATGCGATTTGTGCCCTGAGTTGAGGTGTCGTTGTTGCTGGCTAGCGATGCCGCTGCTGCCTCTTTCGCCTCGAGCTGCTCCAGATCCGTTTTGCTTAGAAATATTATCGAGTCTTCCTTCTCATGGGCTGATGTATTTGTTGATGCCGCCATGCTGCTCTTCTCGCGTCGCAACAGCTTTGGCAAATGCAAGGGCTTTAGAATTTTTAGACCCTCTCGAGTTTTACTGCCAGATCGTTCGCTTCGCTGCAGCAGCTCAATATTCACCAGCTTGAGAAACTGGTCGCAATTGAATTGACAAAATTTAAGCATATTCTGGACATAGGCATTGGCCAGCATGCGTTGCTCCGAGTCAAATCCCAACAGACACTTGATCAGATGCATTTCCCGGCTGAGATACAATTTTCTGAGTTGCAGTTGCAATGGCTGCGTTGAAGGCGGCGGTGACATGTGGGCATCCAGCTCCTCAATGGGGCAGCCAATGACAACATCCTCCTTGCTAACCTGACTGATGCACAGCTGCTCGGGTATCTCAGTGCCGGTGGGACCTGAAATATACCGCAACATCAGCGGCAGCTGCTTGGCAGCGGAAACCAGGGCTCCCAAACGATGCACACACTCCGGATTCAGTTTGCGTTGGGCATCTCCAAATTTTTGCAGCAACTGTGGTATGCCCGGCTCAATCTCATAGAATTTACCCTTAGTAGAGAGGGGCACATATATGACCTGACGCTGTTCATTCAACAGTTGAGCGTATCGTCCTTTTTCCTTGTCTCGTCCCATGTAGCTCCCGCCACTTGCCACGTGCGACTTGCAATTACTGAGATTATTCGACTGATTGTGACCAATTTGGCCGTGCTCCTGCTTGCCATCCTCAAAAACTGCCATCAGACGGAACACCTGTCCAGCACGCGCCGTTGTCTTTACATACTGGGGCCGATTCTTGCTGGGCAGACAGCCCTCATGGCTGGGACTATTGCTCGATGCACTGGGCGTTGATTCGCTAAACGCAGACATATTGTCCACCGAGGCGAACTTATACACCCGCTCCCGCACAAGTTGCATCAGTGATCCATACTGTGTCGCCGTTGGCAGACCCTTCTCATTCAGCAGCGAGAAGTAGCCTGAGAAAAATGTAGAATTATATATAAATTAGTTTCACTTGTGTTATTTCTAAATCTAGCATACCTAAAAATCGAAATGCTTATAAAATTGTTTAAATAAAATCTAACCTTTTTCTTAAATAGTACTAAGGCAAATGGGCAAAAAGAGACGTTCATGTCATAACTTAAAAAACACGATTGATTTGAAGCAGAAATATTCTTTATGACATGTACTATATATGGAACAATATAGTGATGTTAATCCAAATTTTGGTTCGAGCTGAATACAAATAGAAAATCGCCCAAAAAAAAAAAAAAAATTTACAGCTTCTTTTGAAAAACTCAGTTTTTCACTATTTTTCTTTGTTTTCTTCAAAAATGGGGACACCAAACTTGGTATGTAAGTGCCTCTATATTGCAAGCAGATCAAGTTTGTTCCAGAAATCGGCCACGCCCTCTTTACCGCCTAATAGTCGACATAGAAAATTTCATATCCACAATATTTCAGAGAGTTTAAGAGCTAGAGACATCAAGCTTGGTAATTAGGTTCCAAATCAAGATTATTTCGTTTTTGTGATCTTACCACTATATCATATAGCTCCTAAAGAGCCGATTGATCGAAAAACAAGCTTTAGTATGGAAAACCGTTTTGTTTTATAAGATATCTTAACCAAAATTACAGGAATTAATACATCCTTGCCGAAGTTGATGTAAATCGGTTCACTATATCATATAGCTGCTTTAGAACCGATCGGGCGAAAATCAAGTTTTTGTATTGAAAACTTTTTTTATTCCACAGAAGTGAATTTGGCAGACATTTTGAAATAATAACATATAGTTTTAACTGTATGAAAATACTGGCAAAATTGGTGTAACCATGTAAACTGTTAGCTCAGCAGCCGCAGCAACAGCATCAGCTAATTGCATAATATTAGCTTATTGCATTGGTTCGGTTTGCGCCTCGTGGCTACAAGTGGCTGTGAAAAGTCACATGGAGTCAACAATGGGCAAGCCACAACAAAAAAACTTGCATAATAATAGAGATGAGCAATTGTTGTGATTACTCTACTGTAACACAGTCTATCTGTATGTCTGCCAGTCATTCAGTATGTCACTCTGTCACGCACATTAACAAATCAAACCGAACCGAAACTCATAACTTCTACACTCCTCCTATGCGGCCCACTTAAATGCTTGAATAGCTCAGTAAATACTAAAATTAGCCAACTGTTTGAGCCATGTCATGAATAAGTCATGAGAATACTGCAAGTTAAGCACTTAAATTACGTAATCGTTTTAAATCCTATTACTAAATAGTCAATAAAAGCAATTCAGCACGCTAATAAGCTAAAAACAAACAACAAATCAGTAAAATATAGTAATTAGAACTATTAAGAAATATACTGTTTTTTTTTTGCAATACGTTTTAAAAATCTTGCAACACCAAAATATAAAATAGACTAAATAATTTAATTGTGATAACCATAAGTTGCGTCTTCTAATTTAATTGACTTTCGTCTCATTCCCAGAGTACTAGAAATACGCAGTTTTAAAACTGTTGGCGATATAGCAACACCAAATTAACCAGAACCCGTAATAGTTGTTATTTCTAAAATAATAATTATGGAATAACAATTATTTGCTGATATGGATTCTTAACATGGTAGATCTGTCTCTTTACTAAATTTCATTATTACTACGAGTATTCTTCATCTTACATTGCTGACTCTATTCTTAAATTCTTAGAAGACTGAATTCTACTATGCATTAAATTATTATAGGTCGTATGTATGTTTTCCAAGTTTTTCAATATCACTCACCTGAAAACTCCTGAGGTATGAGAACAACTTTCTTGCGCTGAGATGTCTGAGATTTGGCATTGTATCCATGATAAATATGACGCTGTCGCACCAGCCTGTAGAGCAGAAAAAGTTCATCGTGACTGGATGGAATGTGGATACTGTTGCTGTGATTGGTGTGGTGATGGTGGTTGCCACTGCCGCCACTAGACGATGATGTAGTGCCGGTGCCAGTACCAGCATCATTGCTGTTCCTGGGCTGCTGCTTTAAGCCCGTCGAGGAGCTGCTCGATGCGGCTGTTGACGATCCATGCGATGAAGTGGACTGCAGCGTCTCATTAGAGCTCTTGCTGGTGTACAAGATGCGCACAACACGGGGCAGGGAATACCTCTCGAGGAATACATCCGCGGACAGAGGATCCTATTAACAGCAGCAAACAGATGATGAGCGTCACTTAATTTCAATGCAATGCATATTTATAATACTCACCTCGCTATTGCTGCTGCATTTGGATGTCTTGCTGTCGCCAGTGGAGTAATCACCGCTCCCATTAAGTGCGCCACAAAAGCCACTGTAGCCACCGTAACCATTACTGCCAGCGCAGCCACCTGCATCACCGCCGCCCAAGCCATAGCTGCCATTTGCGCTGTTGCGCTGGCGTCGCGCCAGTCGCTGCTTCAACTCGATCTCATTGCGACGCGCCAGACGCGCATTCTCAAAGTCCGCTACGGAGAACATGTTGGAGCTGGTGTCGTGGGAGTTAAAGCGACGCAACTTGGGTTTACGTGCCTCAGCTGCTGTGACAGTCATCGCCAATGGACCGTGATGTGCGTTAGGTGGAGCACCTGCAAGAACAATAACAAAACGCAGGTAGGCAGGGCCCAAAACGTGTGCATTATTGAGGCAATTAGTATATATGCATTAAGTACTATATAGATATATTCATATGTATAATTGTCGCCCCGTCTGCATTGGAGCAAATCCCACACAAACTGATGTACACACACACACACATGTACACTACACAGAAATGAACAGTAAGCGCGAAAACAAACAGGTGACTTACAACTGTTGCCAAGCGCAGACAATTTTCACTCCAAACGATTGCACAGTAGTCAAATGCAGTGCAGAATTCAATTAAAAATAAAAATACTTATCGACAATCGATTATCGAATTACACTCAATGAATGGATAAAGTATTGAGCTTAAAGGCAAGTTACTTACACTTGAAGCGAAACAACCGCGGAATAAAACGTTCCAAATACTCAAAACTCCATACATTTTTGGCCATATACATTTTTTCATTCTGAGATCATTTTGATTTCAGTGTATCTTGCCCTTAACACTATAAACTAGAGGACTTATGAATTAAAAAATACAAAAGTAAATAAGCTTTTTTTTATTGATTAGTCTGATATAATTTTATTACGTTTCAAGAATTCCGTGTTCCAAAATTTCCTATATTCAATTGTAAGTCGAAGAATATTCAATTTAATATATAAATTTAAAACAAAATATATAAGTTAAAAAAAGTTGTAGCTTCTCACTACATAAAAATCAGTTTTTCGTTTTTTTTTACTTAAGCCGTATTCAGCGTTAAACCGCTAAACTCTCGTGTTTTTTAAAAAGTCGTAGAACAAAACTTTCTAGATTTTCGAAGAAGAAGAAACCAACAAACTGACTTTTCATTTCATTTTGAGTAGTCCCCTTAAAATATCAAATTTAATTATCTTTTAAACTAGTCGACAGATTTGGGTGCTCGAGAAATCAATCGACGCGTTTTTTTGATAAGAATTTTAAAATATTCTTCTTTGTCAAAATAATGGTCAAAAAATAAAATAAAGAGATGTATAAAAATAATGAGAAAGATAATGATACAGATTTACCGTTTTAAGATGTATTTCATCAGGTCTGTATTCACAATAAATTTAATTAATTAATATACCGTAAAGTATTGCATACTGTTAATGATTTTATAGAGAACTCGATAGGTTTTTATGAAAATATTTGCTATTAAAATATATATTAAAGATTGTTTTGATCGCTTACAGAGATATTTATACTAATTCACTTTCGTGAATTACATCTAACGATGTACAATCAAAAATATCACAATATCTGTCTGCTTTTCCTTTACTGTTAGGACTTTTCTTGCGGCTTTCTTAATTGGTATATTAATTGCAAAATCTTAATTTTTACCCTACATAGAAACATTTGGAACAATTATAAATGAAACATTCACTGTTTTAAAAAATTCGTGCCGGCCCGTTCTGTACAGCGGCTCGTGTCGTGCCTGGCCTAAAAAGTGAGGCCTGCTACCACCTCTAGGTAAAAATTTCAATAGTTTGTAAAAATACTCAAATGACTTGATATTTCTTTCAACTTTCTGTATTGACGGAATTAGAAAAAATAGAAATAATACAAAAATTGTTTGTTACGTAAGGGGCATAATTATAGTGAGTTTATATTTTATTATTCTTGTTAAATATCGGGTTTAACTCTGGTAATCAGAACAAAGTCCATTCACTCATTGTTTTTAAATTAGTGTGAACGAACTTTCTACGAAACCAGATATGTCGCTCTATGAGTATGAGTGTGTGAGTGAAATAACAAGTACATGACTTTTTTAAATTTTTAATAATTCAATTTACATTTTAAAGATGGAATGTTGAAAAACAAATTTATTATTTATCTGTCCATTTATTCGTCCATTCACCTAAAATAATCAAGAAACACAGTTCAGCTAAAATCTTATTATTTTCATATTTACAGTGTACACGTTAGTTTTTAAACTATGGATAATTGATGGCTTATTTAACACAGTGAAAAAATAGGATAGGTTGTTTAAAAGTCAGAAAATCAGTTAACAAAAGCAGTTAATTCAAATATAATTAGTGATTGAAAATTAATTAGATGCATTTTACAGAAAAACAGTAACATCTCAACATTGTAGAACGTTTAATAAACTACGGTACATCACAAAAAAAATATCCGCATTTAGGTGAGTCTACTGTACTATTATTGTGATATTTTGCTGTGTCAAGTAAAAATGTATTTCCTTTTTTATTATTAAGAGAATACCATGTATTTCCTCAGGTGAGCAAGCATTTGACTTTAATGTTCTATTTATAGTTTATTACCTAGTCAAGTACGCCTGCAATTGTTATGTGTACAATACATACTACATGTTGATGCATACAAACAAAAATTGTATTTAGATACATATATGTGTACATATGAACATGTATTGTATTTTATATGCGATTTCATAAACTAAAAACTCCTCAACGCAATTAAAGGTTAATATCTTGATTTTGATTGCTTATTGTTCGATTGCTGCCCATTGTCGGTTGCCTGTCGGTAATTCTGTTGTTGTTGCTGCTGCTGTTGTTGTTATTGTATTGTATGTATATGGTTTATGGGTCGTTTATGCTATTACTCACACTAATAGCGCACATTTGGCTTAATTTTTTTTGTATACTTAATAAGTACATGTGAGTACAATTGCAGGAGGGCAAAGCCGAGCAGCAGCTGAAGCAGCGCCACGCAAAATCACAGCAAAATTATTGTACAATAAAACAAAAAAAAGCAAGAAAAAAAGTAAACGTTTTGAAATTTTGCTTATCTTTTGTGAAATATCAATTGCAGCAACAGCTACAACAACTGTGCCAAGTGCTCGGCTTTGGGGTGGGCGGAGAGAGGTGTACGCTCGGCGTTGTCGTCACGTTTGTGTGGAATTACGCGAAGCAAACGACGCGCGCGCCGTTAAAGAGGAAGAGAGAGAATAGGAAAATGCATGCGAAAGCAACAACAACCACCACATGCAAGTAATGAGCAGAATCAAACAAATCAACGTAGGACTCTCTTGCTCTTTTTTTGTCTCTCTCTCTCTCTCTCTCGCCTTTTTCACTCGCTATTGCTCGCGCGTGCCTTGCCTTTGCATTTATGTTGTATATATATGTGTGTGTACGCTTGTGTTTGTATGAATGCAATATACTATGTATGTATTTTCGTACCCTCACCCTTTCCCATATTGCTTCACTTACCGTTACAGGCTGAAGCGCTGTTGCCGGGCACGCCTTGCGCTGCAGCTGCCACTCCCCCTCCCCCTCCAATTGATGCTACCGCTGAAGCTCCAGTGCTTCCATTCGCTCCTGCTGTGGGTGGCACTGCGCTCGCTGCTGCAGCAGCTGCCATATGCGGACTGCTCTTCACTAGCCAATTGGCAAGATGACGTTGACGCTCGAACTCAATGTTTGTACGCTGCATTTTGGCGATGCAAAAATTGTAGCTACGATTTAGTTTTTTTTGTTTTTTATATATTATTATTGCGTTCACCGACGACTGCGTCGACAGCAGCGACGCGTTGCCGTCGTCGTTATTAACTACCGCGCACGTTAAGCGTCTCGCGTTGTCAACCGTCAAAAGCTTACTAACGCTGAGCGCAACGTAACCAAAGTACAGATCGCCCACCACGCTCCCAGCCAGACGCGTCGTCGTTGTCGCTGCTGCTGCTGTAATGAGCGAATGAGAGAAAAGTTTACATAAGTGAGCGCGCAAAAATATAGCAACAACAATGTGCAAATATGTATGTTGATGTTATGAGAGAGTGGGTAAATGAGAGACATAGAGAGAGCGCGCGAGTGAACGAGTTGATTGCCTATGGATGAGTGTGCATGTGTGTGTTGTGCATAAATTAAAATTGGCCTGCGTTACTCTGGCAACGATGACGACGTTATCACCCAGCTGCAATTGAAATTCTCTCGTCTCGTGCTTCGTTCGTTGATTTTTGCTGCTTCGCTTGCTTGTTCAATGTCGCCCCGCACCTTAAAAGTTAACGCCCCCACCAACCCGCCTGAGCGAGCCAGAGCGTCTGGCAGCGCAACGACCGAGCGTCATCTTCAAAAGCTATGCGACGGCGACAGCGACAGTATGCGCGACACGGGCGGTGCGGGTGTGACTATGACCGTGTCAGGTCTGACGTATAGCTATATTAATACATGGTAAATATGTACACATTTGTTTAAATACGTACATACAGTGGCTTTCAGCATATTTGACTGAATACATTTTTAACTGTATACGTATTTTTTTGTTTTCATTGCTTAATATATTAAACAAAAAGGAAAACAAATATTTTGCTTAACTTTCAACATTTATTAATATTTTAGTTTTGATTTGTGTCCTCTTCGGATTAAAAGAAACATCTATTTTGCTTTTAAGAGGTAAGAGTTGTGGGTCAAATATTCTAAGAGTCACTGTTTCTACATACATACATATGTACATACCTACATTGTATGTATGTTTATTGCTAATGCTTTACATTTTGTTTTTATGTTTGTATTTTCTTAGAAAGGGTCTTATAATTTTGTCATAATTTTGGCAAAAAAGCACTACGGCAACCAGCCAAAAAGAAAACCTTGTTATTTTTTGTACATTTATATATGTATGTAAATATGCAAAAGTACATACATATGTACATATACACAAAAGTAAAATACATTGTATTTCATTCATGTACATACATTTGTATATATACATATATATGTACATTTGTAAATTTGAATGTTTGATTGTGTGTATTTGTTCCGCATGACGTGTTGAATTAAGCGATCTGTCGACTTACGTCGCATTCAATTTCTGTTGCCAAGCAAATTGTTTTTATTAGAGCAATTAAATTGGATTGTATCACTAAAAGTACTATACTTAAGTTGTTGGGATTATCCGTTTGTGAATATGTACTTATGTATGTATGTATCTGTTTGTACATTGTAAGCTGTGATGACACTTAAAAAATTTACGACAACTTTGCTATTGCTGTTTTCGGGTCGAAAACATGTCAATTGGGAGCGAGCAGCAAAACAAATTTGCTATGAAATGCAGAAATACAAATTTAAACACAATTTTGCTATTGGCAAGAGTCATATTTTTGCCTTTTGTTTGACGTAAAGTACATACATATGTACATACCAAACAGCTGTTAAAGATCAACGTATGAATGTGTAAATGTACATTTTTATTTATTTTTGTATATGTATGTATGTATGTACATATCCCAATTAGCTGGCATCGCTGGTCATGCTCAAGTCTTGTTCTCACAAGCTGTGATTTGTATAAGAGTGAAAATGAGACCAAAACGTACACACATATGTACATATGTGCATGTGCCATCGCAGCTTAATGAATTCAGCGTTGCCACAAGGCTTCAAAACAGCTGCTTATATAAGAGATTTATTTTTAAAGTTAATAATGTTTTCTTTTTTTCTTGTTTAGATATTTTTATAACAAAACAAACCATTTGTTTACCTTGTGATATCATCACAAGTACTTCAAAACGAATTTGTTTTTGCCTGAGTGCATTGTTAACCAAATGATTCATATTTGAATGAATTCCATCAGACAGCCTTGAGAAAGCGTATGCGTAGTGCGGTGTTTTATGCATAGGTAACACAGCACATTAAGTTAAATGTTGTTTTGTTTGTTGTATCCGGAAATCAATTAACGTCAAAAATTAAGGGGTATTGCACATTACGTTTTAATTTTTGCAAATTTGCATAAGATGTGCGTCAATGATTATTTAGATGCCTACATTATTAGAGCAAATCAATTTGTATGATAGAGGGTATTTTATCTTCGGCTTTTCAAGTCAACCCATTTCTTTTTTCTGTGTGTCTTTACTGGGTATTTTGAACGCGCACGCAAATTTGCCATTAATTTGAGATCCCACAATAAAAACCTTTACACGTGGTAAAAGTCTAGTAACAAAAGCAATTTTAGCCCCAATATTTCTGATATGCAATTTTGTGAAGAACAAAATTGAGTTTGTGGGTATTTGGTTTGAATAACTTTTTGTGACTGGGCATTCAAAATTCGGTTTGTTTTACTTTTTATTTCACTCCACCTTCAGTGGCTTTTTTATTTTTTGACTACGCTTTGTCAACTGCTTCGGTTGGGCTAATGAGCATCGGCAATTTCCGAGCGCCTCAGGTGTTTCCCCTGGCATATGACGCATGGAGAGCGGCTTGGCGGGGCTTGAGGTGGCGTTGCCAGTGCGTTGGGTTCGATGCTCGGTTCTATTGTCATTGTCTATGTTTTTTATGTAGTTTTGTTAAATTCATTTCCATGCGTAGCTGTTGCTGTCAGCCCTGTTGCCTTGCCGCTTTGCCGCCCAGTTGGCCTGTCAGCTGTCGCCGCTCTTTTGATGAATCACAGGCCTGGTCAAACAGCTCTAAAAATACTTGGGTATACACATAGAAAATGCAAAATTCATGGCCGCTGTTGCGTGGAATGCGGTGAAGGCGGCTTCGCATCTACGGTAAGCTGACAAATAAGCCAGCGTGTTAATGGTGATAAGGGGGGGGGGGGAGAAAGATAAAAGCAAGATGTGCATAGTTCAAGCGCCGCTTTGGCTACGCAAATATTTGAAATCTGTTGCCAGGCGACGTACCGTTGCGGTATGTGACTCAGTTAGTTGTACTACAGTTAGTGGTCAACCAAGCGGCGTCAGGTAGCACAGCCGTCAACTGACATCTTTGCAGGCAAGAGAGCTTTGGCCATTTTGCCAATTGGCTGCTTGGGTCAAGTTCTCAGCCAAGAGATCTGTAAACTAGTTACATGGGCAGCATAGACTAGCAATGGCAACGGAGAAAAACCAAAAAACTTTTAAAAATATTCTTATTCACTATATATAAGTGCATAAAAACCAAGTTGAACGTTTAAACGTCTTTAATAGCCATTCAAAATTATATTTTGACAATATCGTTAGACGAAATTGATTGTCTTATTTGCTTCAAATAACAATAAAATTAAAATTAATTTGAATATACGAATATAAATAATGTTGATAACGTTATTTATGCAAAATAAACCCTTGTCTGTGAAAGGGGTTCAAGATGTTTGTGATAAAAGGCGATAAACTTTAATGCTTTGTAATGTCAATTTTTGTAGCCTCAACAAACCCCGACTCACTTCATTTAATATTTTAAATATTTTTTTTTTTTTTAAAGAATCTTGGATTACTTAAAAAATTTATAATCTATTGTAATTTCAGAAAGCAAAATTTTGTCATCCAAGCGCCATCTTTGGAAATTTGTCTTGAGTATATTATTGATACCGAATAAGCGCCATCTGTTGATTATATGTACTGTTTTAACTATAGCAAGTAGCTTTGAATCAAAGGATGTGATTTTCTATGTATTACAATTGTGATTGTATTACGATTGTTTTTTAATAGCTTTTTTTCAATACATTTTGTATTGAAGTTGAAGTGATCAGCAAAAATTTTCTCAAAACATTTTGGGTTCTACTACAGCGTGATAAATTTATAACAAGGTGTTTGCTTCACTTGACGTTGCCTCTTTTTCGGGTCCACGATTGCTCAGTTCGAATGTAAGCGTCAACGTGAGCGATTGTGTGAAAAATGACCCGTGTTTGTAAAATTTGTCGCTCAAATTCAAGTCGTTTGTTCGTATTCCGAGAGACATAAATAAGAGAAAAATATGGATAAATGCAACAGGAACAGGCCATTGCTTTTTATTTTGATTTTTTTTTATTTCACAGCGCACAAATTCAAAATGAGTAAACAGTATAGAAAGCCAAACAAGACAACTTTTCTATATATCTATCTCTGTCGTCTCTCTTACGTCGAACGCTCTCAGCAAAACCGTGGCCCCGAAAGAGAGCGAAGCCATCACCTTGTTATAATTTCATCATGTACTACAGTATGCTTCTAGTTCAGTATGCTTCTAGTTCTCAAGTTCTTTGAATGTTTTGGACGTATAGTATTTGTTCAAATATCACCGAATTATTTGTTTTGAATTTGAGAAGAGTGCTTGTAAAACATAATTGTGCTTGTGAAACATAATTGTGTTGTGAAGCTCTCTAATATAGGGTTTAACATTGAAATCACAAATATTGAAAAGACAAATAAATTAAAATTAAAATTATTTCTGTTTGTTGTTTTCGGATGTATAAAATAAGAATCTTAAATAATTCTTTTAAAAATACGTACTTTATTAAATTGAATACATTTACATCATTCACAATGATTTAATTTAGTATGCATGTGAACATTGTGGCGGTTTATGTTTAGCAATTGCAGTATATATATACATAGAACGAGAGTGGCCTACAAGAAAGCTTCTTAAGATGTGGCTTAAATGGGCCCGTTTGTGGCTATATCGGCATAGCTCTAACTAATTTTCCCAACTCTATTCCACCCTCCCTCTTCATACCCTTTTAATGGTGGGGCCATGTTATTGCATTCATGTGCAACTAATCGACGTAAGCAGGTTTATTGGTTTTGGCTTCGTGTTCGACCTCAGTCTTTGTAGTGTAGTGTGGTGCGCTGGGTTGGGAAGATGTGGTGCATTGGCAATTAAGTCGCTTTTGCATTTCGCATTTGATGATGTGGTCAGCCAGGCAGTCAGCCAAAGCCCTAGCTCGGCCATGTGGTTGCAAATGCGCCGTTAGAGAAGCAGGGCAGTGCAGGAACAGCATGTGGTTACCTGGCAAGCAAATGCACACACATACATATAGACATGTACATGTGATCTGGATATAGAGGAGATACTTGTGTGAGCATGCAATATGGACGTAACTTTGCTAGTTTATTTAATAAACGCATTAAGCGATGAACAATAATTTATTACATAAGCGACCGAGTAAAAGAGCAAGATATAGAAAAAAACATAAAGAGAGAGAAAGAGAGAGAGAGTGAGAGAAGAGAAAGAGACAAACAAAGAAAGAGAGAGCGAAAAGAGAAATGACAAGCGAACGGATGATGATAAATGAAGGATGATAATGGCGGCGAGCTATGAACCGCGAGTACAAAAAGGAAATGTAAATTGCAAAATTAGCTTCAACTGGGATTTTTCAATTGACGGAGATGATGAATGCTTAGACTTAAGAATATTTATCAAGACACGTTTTAGAACACATGTACTTCCGTTAATTGTATATGAAATTGGAGTGGAGCTTAAATGTCATTTTTTTGTGATATAAAAATACATCGAATTATGGACAACTCGATTTTCGCGGAAACGATTTTCGAGTACTTTAACTCGATCATTTTATTGACAATCCTCGAGTTGATTCAATCGATTTCCATCAAAACATCGACAACTCACAGGAGTTGTGACCAAGGGGCACTTAAAATTAGATGTTTTTCTTTTTTAGCAATTCGAAATAAAGTGAGAAAGATACTCTGTGAAGAGCTTTACTCGGGGTTATGATAATGCTTTATAACGCCAGCCACGCCCCAAGGATAGTTAAGTAAACTTTTCAGGGGTTTGGAAAGCGAGTGTTACTGGGATTGAGAATGGGAATGGCGTTAATGTTTGGGATTTGAGGTAAAGGGGTTTCTGGATTCAGGGATTATGGCCGTAGAGGTGAGGAGTGTAGGAAGGACGCAGCATGAAACGAGGCTGTCTGTGGCGCCGGCAGCTGCTCGCTGCTATCTGCAGCTGCGATTTATTAACAGTTAGCTGCCGTTGTTATTTTAGTTGTACTTTTTGTAGTTGATAGTGTTGCTCTCTTTCTTGTTATTATTGTTGCATTTCGCAGCTAGCCGAAAATTTATGGCCTGCAGCCACATGATGAATGATTCAGATAATAATATTTTGTTATTGCTTTTTGCCTTGGCATGGTTTTTTTTTGTTTCTGCTGTTGCAGCAACTTTTGACTGCGTTTTGTTGCCAAATTTTTGGTACCCTTTTTTTTTTGAAGTCACCACGGAGCCAGGGCCAGGGTCCACAAAAGAAGAAAGAAATAAAAGGGAGTAGAGAAGCGGCTGAGCTACTGCTAGTTGCCTCCTGCGGTTCACATAAAACATTTGGAGCACTACAGAAAACATAAACCAAAGTAATTAACTAAAGGTGCCATAAAAAATTTAGCAGTAATTTTTAAGGTAAACGTCAAAACCTTCATTTGTGGGGAATAAATTTATACATCTTAATATAAACAAACATACATATTTTTGTATTCAATGTACATAAATTATAATCAAACTTCTACAAGAAGACAGCGGTTCTATTATTTTAAAGTTTAATAAAATTTGAAAACTTTGTTAAAATTTTACGTCTAAATTCAGATTCTTGCTGACTTTGTGGAGCATTGTGGAAACAATTGCTTTAACTTTTAGCTAATTCTTAAACTAATAAATGTATATGAAATCCTTGAAAACTTTTTTGATTATGACTTAGCTCGATATTTTTACGATTATAATCATTAAATCGATTTTCCAAAAAAAAATTTTACACACTGGAGTTTTTTTTATCGTACATATTTCGCATAATAACGTTTAGTTGTTAATGCTTTGATGAAAGGCCGTAATAATTATTTTAATGTAACCATGTGGCCATAATAATAGATCTTAACATTTTGCTGGATTTACCTATTTATTTGACAGCAACAAAACATTTCATAAAGATTTATAAGCTTCGAATCTTTTTATTTTGAATTTAGCGATGTTTCGCCTATTTGTTTATTGTATATGGTATAGTGATATACGACTAAAATAAACAAATCTAATTTGACAGCGTAAAGCTATGAGACAAATAAAAGCAGATGCCATAACTAATCCAAAATCGACCTAGAATTGTTGGTAGAATAGGGAAGAGCATTTTAGGGAAGAGAAGAGACGTTTAACACGTTTAAGCATCGAAATGCAAACAAACATTTTTGACAAATTTATGATGATGGAATTTTAAGTGATTTTTAACGAGCGAGGGTGGAATAACAGTCTGTAAAACATATATATTAATATACATAAATGCACATATTTATATAAATATATATTCACATAGAATGGAATGATGTAAAGATACATAGATAACTTAAAGTAAAGTTGGGAAAATCTGCAATGCAACACCATCTGCGTTTGTGGTTGTTGTAGATGTCTAATAAAAACCAAATTGCTTTGCTTAAATAAACAAAATACAAGCTGTGGATAAAGGATTGAAGTCAGGTGACGCTGCTGCTACTGTTTTCTGGGGTAAACTGGCGACTGAGGAGGATGTTTGAGTGGTGGGAAGCGCCTTTCAAACGAGCAAAAAACACTTATGTATAAATTTATATTTACAGCCAACACAAATACACACTTGTAAAAATTAAATAAAAGGCCCATTTAGCCTCCTGCTGCCTCAAAAAAGCTTTCCCCGCTTTCCGTTCCCCCCGTCTGTACTCGTAACCCCCAAAGTTGCCGCCAAGCTCTACCTGTTCATCGAACTGAAAAATTGATTGATTCGAGCAAATAGGTTCTGATCCGGTGTGTGTAGAGACTACGAGAGCGTCGACTCCAATAACTAACTAGCTATAATTAGAGACCTCCCGAGTTAATGTGTAACACAAAGAATCTCAAAATTCATATACTCAACTCTGCGATTCCCTGTCAGCATGTGAACAGATATGTTAGATCGGTATTAAATTACCCTAGGCAGCAAATTTGAACATTTTTCTCCTTAACCCAACCAACCAAATAATAATTTTTGTCTTCTATGGTAGTTTTTTTTTATCCAAAATTTTGAAAATTAAGCTTAAAAATTTAAAAATTCAAATACATATAGAAATACTTTTTTATTTTAGGAAAAGGGATGATAAGGGCTGGTAGGGCTATTATTACTCAAAAAAAATGAATAAGTAATGATTAAATTTTATTGTTTTTGTTTTTAATTTACTTATCGAATTAAAATGTAGTAAAGAAATTTTAATTGTGACTAGCAGAAAAAATTTATAAGTTGCATGACTTATAGTGCTAGAATGTTGACTCAATTTATAAAAATTTGAAATTTTAGAGGGCATATAAACCACTATGCGGTCTTACTGCTCAGTATAAACTACCCACGCACAGAGAAGCTATTTGCATTTATCTGATTGGCATGCATTCTTATTGAATTATTAATTTATAAGTACTGTGAAACCAATCAGATGCAATTTGCATATTTAATGTGACTCACACTCGCATAACTTCGTAAGGCTAATTAGGACCGTATACCGTAAGGTCTCATTTGTTCGCCTAGAATCGGCGTCGAGTCACCGATGAAAATTGCTCAAATTTGCATTAAATATGTATGTATTAATGGTATGGTGGTCAAAGCAATGGATTGGATTTTTTGTGCATTACAATTTATGATAGGCATAATATGTGGGTAGTGCGTTAAAATTCCAGTCTCAAATATTTTAATAATTTAAAAAATAAAACGTCGTCATGAGGTAAAAGTCTAGTAACGAAAATCTAGATGACCCAAAATTTCTTATGTCTTATTATGTGGCGAATAATATTCAATTGAATATACATGTAATTTATAGAATTTTATTTTAAGTGATTAAGTGCCAGTTAAATAACTCTGGTATAGAATGCAAATATGGAAAGTTTTTTATCCACAAGGGAACTCTGCCCCCAGCTCGATTAGATCGCGGTTATGTAGGTAAGCCCAGATGAACACAGAAATTTTTCTTTACGTATGTCAGCTATATAATATTTAGTGGGTCGATTTAAACAAAATTTGTTTGGGATCCATAAGACTTAGGCAGACACTTGCCAGTATTCAAATATCACCACCAAGATTTTAATTATAATTTCGGTTTTTTGCGTGGAATACTCTTATTATTTACTTCATCTGTCTGAAACAAACTATTATTTATGTATTTATTTGGGCTTTCTTCCTAGCGCGACAAACATATGGCATACTTATTAAAAAAAAAGCCAGTCACAATTTTAGGGAGTCTACATTCCAAATGTACGTCTTACTCATACCATCTCTAAGATCTTTTAGTTCAAACTAACAGACGGACATAAGCATATCGACTCGACTGTTGATACTGATAAAGAATATATACTTTGGGGGATCTGCCACGCCTCCTTCCCTTACTCAATACATGTAGTTATAATGCAGATGCTAGGTGTTTTCATAGAATTGCTGAGGCGTGAAAAATATTGATCTACTTGTAAGCTTTACTACAGTAAAATTTTTTTAAAATTATATATTTGTAATACAATAATTACTGAATTGTGATTAAATTAGAAGTCACCATTTATAAAGCAATTAGCTGGTTCGATTCAAGGGCGATAAATTGATCGCATTAAATCATTTTTGGCTCGAGCAGTAATTTTTTAAAAGTGTTGCTCAGCTGACAGACGGTACTAAAGTGAATTGCGAAATGGATCTGTTACGGCATTGCTTCATTTTCCTTCTGTTAACCATCAGCTGCGCACTTGCCGAATATATGATACTTGTGGATCAGTTTAATTTTGTGCCCGAGGATCGCGAGATAATCATTTCCCAGAGCTCCTTCGTTGAGCAGGATGCGAATCGAAGCTATTTGTCTGGGCATTTGGTATTCAGTAGATCACTAAATGATATCAAATTATTTACCTCGATGGATATAGCACGGCCAAACTTTCCACGAGTACGACTTTTCGACAAAAAACTGGATGTATGTTCGTTTTTAACGAACGACTATCGAAGCAAGTTTATTCGACAGGTTTACAATAATTACATATCATATCTCAATGTGGCCCCTTCTTGTCCCCTTAAAGCAGTGAGTATACTTTTGATAACTGCAGTCTTTCTCAATTGATCTTTTGTTGTATTTTTTTACTAGCACTTTAATTATAGCCTTAATCGTGGCTACGTGGATGATCGTTATCTTCCCGATTTTCTACCCGATTGCAGCTTCTATTTAAAGTTAGAGTTTTTGTACAAGTCGAATCGAGTGGCCCACATGTTTTTCTCCGGACACATAACTCCCCTGGCCACCAAGGCGATAATTCCTAAATTTAATATAAAATTGTAAACTGTTTTGATCTTAACAAAAGTTACTAAAAGTATTTTGTTTTATCTTAGATACCCCAACAAGTATGCTCACTCAACTACATTTGCACAAAAACCATTATACCCTTGCCATTTGTATACCCTGTGCTTATTTAAATAAAAAAAAAAAATATTGTAGAGATTCGTTAACCTTTTTTTAAATCAGAGCTGCACAGAAAGGGAGAGAAAAAATGTCAATGGAATTAGTTTACTTCATGGTAGATTAAAATCCGAAAGAGGACAACTTTTATATTGCTTTCGATAAGTTTCCTGGCAAGCGTGTAGCTAACGATTTTTTTGAAGATCTGTACTATACAGGGTGAGCAGAGAAAACGGGGACAAACATAATAAAGAACAGTACTAGGTTTCATTAAATGTAATTCTATCGTATTTTTTATGCTTTTTAATACACAATATTTGGTATCATAACACGGTATCAGAAGTATCATAGGTATTACAAAAATTATCATCTGCAAACGTGCCTGGTAAACGCGACCAATGTCAGAAGCATATGAAATTCTAATACTTATAATGCCCCAAAATATCAGAAATAATGGGACTTTTGTCACTCGACTTTTACCTCGTTAAGAGGTTTTACAGTATTTTACATCCCAACTGAAGTTGGTCGATGTCGGATTATTATATCATATAACTGCAACAGTAAAAATCGGGTTCCGTGAAGTGGAAAACTGATTAATTTACATACAAAAGATTTTTACTCTGTTAATCGATTTAAAAATATATATAATCTTTTTGAATCTACACCTTAATTGTGATCCTATTAGCATAAAATATACATTTTATTGCACTTGTTGAATGGAATCCATCACTGAACATTGCATTTTTTTTTATCAGTTCCTCATTAAAAGCTCATTACAGTAGGCAACAAATTTGAACTTTATAGCTATCACAATACCCAAACATATAAAAAAAATTTGTTTTCTAAGCTTGATTTTCGACCGATAGTTTCAATGGTAACTATATGATATAGTTAACCGATTTGAACCAATTTTGGTTATAATGTGTAAGACAATAACAAATTCATATTCTGTGAGTTTGGTTAGGATATCTTAAAAAACACAAAAAATTTTCATACTAAAGGTCATGCCGCTCCACAAGGAAGTTATCAACGTCGACAAAAACATGCCTAGACACAAAATAATATTATATCGCCGTCTCTCCATAGTTTTAATGAATCATATCTTAAAAGACGCGTAATTAATGCAGCTATACAAATAAAATAGATCATAAATTTTAATACATTTTTTTCGACTTTTCCTCGAATTTTTGAGTGTTGCCTAGTGTTATTTGGTAGTAAAAAATAATTATGTGATCGCAAAAAATTTAGAGCTCATTTGTCGCTATGGGTGTTTGGCTATGGTTTTGGTTCTGGTTGTGTATCTCGCCTGGATTAGCAAATAGAAAGCTTAAAGAACAAAACTTTCGATTTGTTATTGATAAGTTCCAAATAAAGTCAGCATCTAAGGGATTATTTGAAGATGTAAATTGTAAAGTGACACAGTCTCGCAATCGTAGCTATTTAAATTGTAATTTTATGCTTCAACGTAGTGTTGATCAGGTAGATATTGACATGCAACTTGATATGCTTAGGCCCAACAGTCAGATATTGCGGCTCTATAAAATACGTATGGATGCTTGTAAATTTTTGACAACTATACACAAGAATCCTTTGATTAATATATTAGCAACAAGATTCATGAACGTGTCAAATGTTAACCTTAAATGTCCTTTAATAAAGGTAAGTCAAATATAGTACTTAGGTAATTCATGATATTTATGTCGATCACCATTTCTATAATTTCACCATTTTAACTACACCGTTAGGGACTGGCATCTGGTGGAAGCAGACTTTCCCAGCTATATACCCGAGTGCCAGTTAAAAGGCCTTACAAACTTCTACACCAAAAATAAGCTTTCATTAATAATGTCATTTTTGGGTAGTGTTATCCATAACAAGTAGTTTTCTTTTCGCTCACGTGTGAAAGGGCTGTAGTCGAGATCAATCGACAGGATTATGCTCGTTACCGACATCTTCGCAGCCGTTTGGTTAAATGATCATTAATGAAATAAATACTAAAAGAAATCAAGTTCACACAGAGGCAAAATTTACTTTACACTTTTAAAATAAAAATGTTAAAATAAAAGAAAATCTAACATCATCAGACATGTGTTCATAAATAAATATATGCAAAATATATAATAAATATATATGCAAATTTAACATTTGGAGATTATTATTATTACTAAATAAACAATTAAATTAACAGAATATATGTATTGGGTTTTGCGTTTTCCCTTTAAACTAGCTGGTTTTTCGAATAGTCGTAGAGCAAACATTTCTAGATTTTCGAAAAGGAATAAATCCCCATCATTACATCTAAGCTGCTTTATCGCTATGACGATATGAGCGATTGATTTCAGAGAAACGTACATATTTATTTATATTTGAAATTTCAGAAATTCAACCTCAGGCTGTAGAAGTGGAATATTGAAGTCAAAACTGTTCCTAATTATGTACCAGAGTGTAAGTTTTATGGATTATTCGAAGCTCATAAGCAAAAACAAAAAGCAGCTGGCAGAAAATATTACGGCCAGGTAACACGCAATTGACAAAGCTGAAAATAAACATAATTGAAACATTATCTATAAATACAATAATTTATATCTACATTCAAAAATATTTATTATATTTAATAACTACATAAATGCTGCAATTTTAAAAACAATTTTTATTTTGTTATTTTGAGAGTTATTTTCAATTTCTGAGATTTCAGTATAAGCTTAATCGTTATAATGGCTGTTTGGTATCGGATGCTCATCATCCTTGTAGTTGTTTCATCTGAGAAACGTAAATTCCAAATAATATTCGATGAAGTCAACATTAAGCACTGGGCACCGGATCTTATAAATGAGATTAACTCTACGCTGGTTCAAATAAATAATCGCAGCTTTATTACTGGACATCTGATATTGCAACAAAATGTTTATAAGTTTGAAGTAAATTCAACGATGGACTTTTGGAAAGTTAACAATGAGAAAATGCGTCTTTATTCCTTTAAAATGGATGCGTGTCGATTCTTAACAATAGTTCATAAGAATAGTCTTCTAAGTATATTCTCAAAGAGTTTTCAGAAGCATACAAATGGATCTTTGAAATGTCCCTTAAAAGCAGTAAGTACTTTGACTCAATATGAATTAATCGTAAAGCTTACGAAAGACGAGCGTTTCTTCGCAGATCAAGTTTGCTTCACGCCACCCAATTCCCCTCAAATTGAAAAAAGACTAAAGACTATGTTAATACGTAGGTAATTGAAAATTTCAAAGATTTTTGCAATCAGATACGAAGATATTAAGCGAATAAATTCTGCTTTGCATACTTTATTGAGGAGGTGGGGGTACCAGCAGCTTACACCAAATATATTATTGAATTGAATTTTGAATTATTCTTGTTATTTTTAACTTTGAATTTTGAAACGGCACCGACTGTTTTTTAACAAAAAGTTTCGATTAAATACGGTCGTCTGACGCAAGATTAACGCTTACAATTTTTTTTTTCAGCACTATAACTATACGCTACAGAATTGGTATCTGGATGAACAGGACTTTCCACGTTATATACCTGAAGGTTCTTTTCAGACAGTAACTGAATATTTTATACGCAAAAAAAGAATTCTGAGAATAGTGACTCGTGGCCGAGTGGTCTATTAACTTTGAACATATAATGAAAATTCCAATAAAAAAGTTTATGCTATTTGTTTTTCTGTTTATGCTATATGCTTTAAAACTGTTTTATCTAGATAGTTACTCTGATTCGAAACATGAAAAATTAAAAAATAATCATAATCATTTATAATTCTTATATTCGGTCATGGCTGTGTTAGTTTCGTTGCTCTTCTACCTTGTGGTCGTGAAAACCGTACAGCAATGAAAAAAACGTATATAATTGTAAAATAAATGTTAAACGAAATAAACTTCAGCTACACGATGAAAAATTTACATTCAAAGACTTTTTCAGTTTTACAAAATCTGACATTTTTCCCACCTCCAATTATTTATTGTATAACTTATAAACAAAGAACATAAGATGCCAAGTGTTCTATTAACCAATATGCCAAATAATAGAGCCATTAAAAAATATGTTTTTGCATCAACAAACAAGGTAAGTTATTTAAGATTTTATATCTAATTTAATAGCTATTATAATAGCTAATATAATAGCTTAAATTTATAGTTCATCTTAATTGCCGCCTTTTGACAATACATCTTTAGATTTATAACCCGTAAGCATTCATCCGTTGAAATGGCGAGGTATCCCCGTTCCTTTAAAAAAGATATATAGTACACTTTTTCAGTGTCATAGGTCGTGTCGATTAAGAATTGAGTCTGAAAAAGTTGATCTTACATTTGGAAGCTATACTGTGTACATTAAAGGCAGATCAAGTTAATTTTTAAATATATTGAATGTGAGGGCTCCTAAGATAGTTAAACTAAGTAAACCTTCAATTTAAGTTTACAGAGTTTATTGCCAAACAATAATAATAAACGTTAGATAATAATTCACAGTTAATTGGTATTATAAAAAGTTATGTAATTTAAAAACAAATTTAAAATCGATTATGTTTCTCATTTACCATTTTGTTAGACCAAAATAAATTAACTTTGTAAAAATTAGGAATAGTTGTTTTCAGACATTAACAATGAACACTCGAATTTTGTCTGTTTTGATGATGGCTCTGCACTTTAGTTGTATACTGATCACACAGGGTACAAAGGTTAGTGACAAGCTTATAATTGAAAAGTAAAAAAACGCGACTGTTAGACACTCTTAATTTTTTTTAAATAATAATGAAAGTAAATATACTGTTAGTTAAAAATATTAAAATTTTTATTTAAAACGGCAATTATTGAATGCAATCTGGATCTGTTTAGGAATTACTACAAAATAAAAGAAAAAATTACTTAAATAAATAGAAAGCAAGACAAGACAAGCAAACACACTACAAGAGCTCTCTTCATCTTTCTTTAGCTTTACACAAAATTCTTTTTGGTTTCCCTTAATTTTTGTATCGGACACATTTTACTATAAGAAATAAAAAAATATTTTAACCAAATATTTATATGAAAACAAACTTGAATTTTAACAGCCAAAAATCGTTGCGGTTTTTAACAAAATAAAATGTGTGAATCAATGGCCGGAGCTCGTGCAACTCAACTGCCACATTAATCGGACAGTCAAAAACATTTCTGCTTTATATGGTGATATTATTTTCTCGGAGGATATCGAAAATTTTAACGGGACTTACAGTGTGGCAGTTGAACGTGATCAAAAGTTTGTTGATTATACTACACTAGAGTTAGACTACTGTACGGCTCTGCATTTGGTACATAGTCAAAAATTGATCCAGATTATATCTTCTGGAATTCGTCGGGTATCCAACTTTCCATTGAGCTGTCCATTAAAGAAGGTTACATTTTTTAACTTATATATATATACAATTTGTACAACTTATGCTCTTGTTTTTTCAGAATATAACATATTTTGTTAATGGCTTCACAATTGATCCAAAAATAATACCGATATATATGCCAAAAATATCATTTAGAACGAACGCTACATTTTTGTCAAATAAACGAGAAATATTTTACATCACATGTTTTGGTAGGGTGTTGCGAAAGTAAAAAATAAATTTGTAAAACGTGTATTTAAAATTTGTATTTTATTAATTGAAAATTATGTTTTGTTGATCCCACTTTTGAATTCACTATATTTCACTTTAATAAAGATGAGAATTAAAAGTCGAATTGCCTAATAACAACTTATGAACTTACAACTTAAGGACTTATGGCTTTTAAGCTCACAAAGTTGTTATCTCTTACAACCATAGAATAAAATTAAGCATTAGAATATCACATTTATATTTATTTTCAAAAATCTTAAAGGGTTCCCAGATTTATATGATTTATAGAGATATTGCATGTATGCATAATTTTACGCCACTTCGGTTGACATTTCAAACTGTTTACTCCGACTTAAAAAACATGCATGCTTGCTTTGTTGTTAACACTTTAATAAATATCCTTACTTAAGGTATTAATATATTGAGATTAAATATGTTAAGCTTCGGTGATTTCACGTTCAAACGAAAATGTTTCTCCGCAATTTTTCCAGTAATCGGATGTATCGACTAACAATAAACAAACTAAAAAATGATAAAAGACTTAAAATTAAAATGAAACTCA
Source organism: Drosophila falleni (assembly GCA_035045575.1). Lineage (NCBI taxonomy): Eukaryota > Metazoa > Arthropoda > Insecta > Diptera > Drosophilidae > Drosophila > Drosophila falleni. The sequence continues at coordinate 29,728 of JAWNOV010000009.1, forward strand.
ACCAGTCAGTTTCATTCATATATACATTGATCACATTACGATTAGCAAGGGTATTGGATCTTCGGCATTACAAAAAGGAATGCTCCCTATTTTCTTGTTTCGTGTTTACCTGTTTGTTTTTGTTGTAGAGAAAAACTTGATTACAGGTGCGCCAATTTAGTTGCACGCGAAAAACACGCGCGTAATCAAAAACGGTTGGTGAAGTGGCAACCCTCCTTTCTCTCCCTCAACAACTCGTGTTGCAAGCTCTGACCCTCAACCCTTACGTTGATGGTTTAAATTGGAGTTCATGCCATGCCATGTCGACGGTTGTTTGCCTCTGGGCGCACAACAATTTAATTTACACATATTGGAGTTCATTTGTGTGTGTATGGTTCGGTCAATGTGTTTGTGTGTGTTTTTTTTTTCATATGCAATGTCGGAGCGCAAAAATGTATGCAATAAATTTTTAATTTACATCAAGCCATTACCACCCCCATGTCTTTTTAACATATGAGTGCAGCACCCACACTCACCTGTCTCTGATATTTGACTCTTTGTGCGTCTACTCCAACTGGTTGACTCCGAGCATGGCGATGTCGTTCACAGGAATCAAGTGTCAGCAGAACTGCAGGTGACATAAAATTTAGAAAAAAACATTTACATAAATTCACTACAGATCAATTATAATAAAAAAAACCAACATGTAAATAAAACGGACATATAGATTGTAGGTGTAATATATATATATACATATATTATATATATTATAACTATTTTTTTAATGAAATCGTCATTTCACTAGCATTGAAAAAAGTGGTGCTAAAAGTAGTGCTAAATTTTAGTTAAAAATTTTTCGTTGGCATTAAGTAATGCCAATGAAAACCCATTTTAATTAGCATTGAAAATAATTTTTTTTTGGAAATTAAAAAAAAAATAGAAAAATTTGGAAAATTGTTTTTCCAATAGCTTTTCCGATATTTTTACGATAGTCTTATCCGATAGTATATTTTATATAGTCTTTGATGACGTCCTCGAATATACATGATATTAACTTCATACAATCGTTCAGATTTTCCATTTGGAGTTTATCACTGCAATCGTCAGAAACTAAAGATGATGTGTTGTAAAGATGAATATGTTCCTTCCAAAAGTGTGTTTGACAAATATAAGCAAAAACACTTTCTCAGCAATAAATAGATTGTAATTTTCCATTAATCTATTGCTATTTTTATTTTTACTGTATAATCTAAACAGTTATATTGCTCAACTACAAAGGATTACTATTACAGATACAATCACAAAGAAATGTAATGTAACAAATTATTTTTTGGAAGAATTCATTTCCATGTGAATTTCTTGGCAGAGCTGTTCGATAAGCTTATTGGACTGATCCATAGCGTGGCGCAGCTTGGTTAGACTTATCTGCATACGGGCCAATCGCACATCACCAGCTCTCAGTTTTAATTCCTGGGTTGTAGTAAAGTCCGTAGCCTGTCGCTGGCCAGACAAATGCACTCGATTAGTGATTGTGAATTGTGAATTATTGTTGTTATTCCTTGAGTTAGAATATGAAGTGGGACAAGGATTCTTGTCATACGTTTCTGGCATTATTGTAGTCCTAGTCTTAATTTTAACTGGAATTTTGGTAAGCAGATGCCTGCTTCAACTAATAAAGAATGAAATAGTTCGAATTGTTTCAAAATTATTGGCTTTAGTTATTAATGACACATTGAAAAGCGACTGCTCCGACAAACACACATTATAACCGAAGTTGGATCACATCGGACCACTATATCATATAGCTGTCATAGGAACAATCGGTCCAAAATCAAGTTTTAGTACGAACAACTTTTTTGGTTTTTTAGATAATTTAACTAACCATGTCTGAAAGAAAAAAGTTCAAATTTGTTGCCTAGCATTAACTTTAAACTGTTGAAAATAATATTTTTCTTTGGTGTTACCAAAAATTTGAACGAAACTTTATTCACAATTCTATAAGTTCCACCATCTTAGAAGTCTGCGTCCCTTGACCTTCGATCATCTTTTTATTATACAAAATTATAAAGATACAAAAATAAAACTTAATTAAATTTCAGCGAAAATATATTTTAAAATTCCAAAATGCTTTAATGAGTATTTGAAGAGTAAAACTTAATCGAATTCAGGTTACGTATGAGATTCAAACATAGACGAGAACATTTTAAGCCACATACCAAAGTGTATACACAACATGCACATATTTAATATATTTTCATACATATGTACTATATGCAGCTAATGGCAGATTGTAGTGGAGGCCTGAATGGGTCAGTTTTGTAGCCTGGTGAATTTAAAGCGCGTCGACTTGACTCGGGCATGCAATTAATTAAAAATACATGCAATGTGAACAGCTTCAGGCATTTTGATCCTGCTGCCTTGGCAGGCCCACTTGCACTAAACCCTCATCCGTTTCCATTAGCCTGCTGCGTGTCGTTGGCTTTTCGAAGCTCACACCAAGAAAAATATACGAATATGCGGCTATAATTTGACCGCAGAATAAGCCAAGGACTAAAAACGGACTCGTGGCCTGGCAAGGACTCTGAACCAAGCATATTGGACCCCGTTTACTACGAGTACACTCAAGCAATGCTAAATGCATTAACCAACATCTCACTCTTTCTTTTTCTTACTTACTTTATTTATCTTACAGCAACTGTGCGTGCAAGTGGTCAAAATATGCGGCTCCTAGTTACCGACTCAGGCGCATTTTCCATAGCTCCCATAGTTCCTTAGAGTGCCCTAGTTACGGGCATTCATTTGTAAACAACGTTGTCGGAGAAAACAAATAGCAAAGCGAACAAATACAGTAACAACATCAACGCAATGACATCAAATAAAGTTAAGAAAACAAGAACATTAAGAGCATGGATGTTGTTATTGGTCCGGCTTCCTTCGAACAGATGCTACAGCTGCAAGTTCATTAGGATAGACCAGGCAGGCTGTTAGACCAAGGTATTGATTTTTTCTGCTTATATTTCTGTGAGGCGTATTCTTCTATTATTTTTACCCTGTAGTTTAAAAAAATTAAGTCTGCAATCCTCTTAACATTAAATGAAGTTTCGGTTCGTTAGTTCGAGCCATAGATAAAGATTTATATTCGCGGAATGATCATTAGCGTGGAATAAAATGATTTTTATTATTCTCAAGCTTCTAAATCGAGCAATTACAATTGCAACAAAATAAATTTATAACTTTCAATAAACTAATATTTTAAAACGATCAAAAATTTGGACGATAAAAAAATGAAGAGGTCTGGTTCATGTTTTGGTTCGTTTGAAAAATTATTGTAAGACAACTAACTCAATATCGTTTATTAATCAAAGAATTCATCGATTTTCGCGGAAGCGATTATCGAGCTCATCAACTCGATATTTCTTTAAAGCCGACTTTAAAAAAAAACATTAAAAATGAAAAAAAATTTTTTTTAAAAAACTCGATATTATATTTTCAGTTATATAGACAGTTCGATTGTTTTTTTTTTTATTTAACATATTTTTGATATTAAGTTCAATTCAAATTGCATATCTTATAATTATATCACAGGATATATGCTCGCCGTTCACATTTCAATTAGAGCATTCCATTTCAATTCATATTATTTTTTCTTTATTTTTTCCGATTTGCACCTGATCTTATTTTTTTTTGTCTGTCGGACACAAGCGTCAAACGTCATTAAATGTCAGGCAGCTACTGATTTGCCAGGTAGCTCTCAATAGACCTGGAGGTGGGGAAAATAAAAATGGGATGGTAATGGGGATGGAAAAAGTGAATAGCGGATATTTTACTTACCTCTTACTTTTACCACGACAAGTGGCAAACGCTCTGACAATGTTTTGACAACTCTGGCAGGTGTAATCGATTCTGACATGAGCACTCACACACGAATTAAAGTATAAGAAATTAAATGGAATATGTGATGGGTGTTGCAAAGCCAACACAAGAAAATACAAGAAACTAAATAAGATGACAAAACTTGAATAGAAAGCATACAAACAAATATACATACATATTGTGAATAGTACATATTTCGACTTAGAACATTAACAATAAGTTCATCACTTATCAACGCTTTTAATTGATATTACATATTAAATATTTAATCATTATATCAAAATACCTTCGCAGTCATACATTTAATTTCGATTAATTTGTTAATTCAATTTTAATGTATGTTTTTTGGATTGCTATGTGGATTTAAGGTGGAATTCGTTAATAGAAAACACCGTTGATAAAGCTTACATATATATAATTATTATTATTATTATTCTTATTATTATTATTATTATTATTATTATTATTATTATTATTATTATTATTATTATTATTATTATTATTATTATTATTATTATTATTATTATTATTATTATTATTATTATTATTATTATTATTATTATTATTATTATTATTATTATTATTATTATTATTATTATTATTATTATTATTATTATTATTATTATTATTATTATTATTATTATTATTATTATTATTATTATTATTATTATTATTATTATTATTATTATTATTATTATTATTATTATTATTATTATTATTATTATTATTATTATTATTATTATTATTATTATTATTAATATGTATTAAAACAAGTCGAAAGTCATAGTCGAGATCCCGAATATAGGACATTCGTCGCAGACGAAAATTTCAACATATGTAAACCTAATAAGAGAGAGAAAGAGAGAGAGAGAAAGAGAGAGAGAAGAGAGAGAGAGAGAGACAGAGAGAAGACATCATAATTTAATTGCCCTTGTATATGTGCCCAATACGAGACTCATCCGGGTCTCATAATTAAATTCGCCATTGCATTGCCAAATTGAGGCAATAATCATGATCACGATAAAAATTTAAATCACGACACAACTTAATTGAATACTTGCTGAGCGCTCAACTTGCAGCATCCGCATTAGTCAGATACCAAAATTGCAGCAGGCGATGATAAACGACCCAGTCGAGTATTAGATAGTAAATAAGTGTATTAAGCCAAATATATATGTATATAAAGTATAGACTGTATATTAGTGTGGGTCAATTTATTTTTTCGCGACTCATCAGTTATCTAAATCGAAATTTACAGTGAATTCTGAGAAGAATTGCAAAAGAAAAATATGGGTCTAAAATCAATATCGATTTTCCACATTTTAAGGAGAAATTATACATGTAATTTAACTGTCTGCATGCAAACGTTTGTTCCAACAATGTGAAAATTACTGCGTGCTTTTAGGGGCTTGTATTTATTTAAATATATTAAAACTAAAAAGCAGCCAGCTGTTACTGCCGTTCTACTTAACTCTAAATAAATTTTAATTCTAAATTTTAATAAATTGGGCTCTCTCTGGAGGGGTTTTTTTGTGGGGGCGGGGGTGGTAAGTTCCACCTAACAAACAAGTACCCAAATAAATAACACGTATGTACAACTTCTCCTTAAAAAGTGGAAGCTAAACATTTGCTTTAGACCTAGAGTTTCTTGTGCAATTCTTCTTAGAGTTTATCAATTACGATTGATTAGCGTTTATCAATCTCTTGGTACATTTTATTTTAATCCATACAAATTGGCCCACTCTGATAAATAAATATATATACATATATATTATATACATATATATTATATACATATATATATATATACAGCCACTTTAGCGACTAACGCAGTTGCGTAAAAGTTTTATACTTGTAGCGCTAGGACAAGACAATAAATCAAATTAATATGTAGACAAATAATATTTATAGTCTCGCTTTTTAGTATCTCCGGCCAATTTAGACAACCCCAAAGAATTTTTGGCAACGCTAAACTGTCTCTGCATGCCAGTTAGGTGTCGACAAAGTCAGTTAAAATTATGCTCTCAGCCGAGAATAATCAGCAACACCTCATTCATTTACAGGACAATTGTGTCTGATTTAAAGCACACTGAATTTTTATACCAACCTCTTAATAAATCCTTAAAGTATGCTGAAGCTTTTATTGGTACAGAAGAAAATCGGGGTTTTCATATTAAAGAATAAAGGATGGATGACAAGATATCTTAATAATATTGTAAAACCGCCACATTTTGGTAATATGCAACAAATGTGCAATTTGAATTTAAAATTTAAAGGGGATTGTGGGTTGAATAGACTGAGAAAAGCTGATGACGCTTACGGCTGAGTTGTTTTGCTTCAGCACCTTCAGACACACAAACAGCAATCAACTGGCAGACGGAATCAGGCGCAGACGTTGGCTTCCATTTGGGTCCTGAGCTCTGCGCCCTGGACAGACGATGGCAATGGCAATGCCTAGCAGCATCATCCTTATATTGCACACACTCGCACACATGATGTACTATGTGCGAGAAAATCAATAAATTGTTTTTGTTGTTTTTATCTTTTTTTGTTGCTGTTTTTGCTTTTGTTGGGTAGCTGCCCTGAGAGAAGATTTTAGCCAATGTCCAACAAATATAAATCTTCGGCACACTCAAGCCCTTAAAAATATTATTATCAATGGGCAAAGCAAAAGATACAAACCAACACACGCAACTACAGGTGCAGCCAGAGACTAGTGGATGCCACTGTTTGTGGCAGGTGTCAGAATATGCTAAAACCAAAATGAAAATTTCCTACAGCATACCACTTTGAAATTCAATGACTTAGCTATTATTATACTCGTACTTGGTCAGAGAGAAGTCCACTAAAATTTTCAAATTTATTTATCTTTTGAACCAGTTATTGGATTTGGGTGATCGAGGTATCAATCGACGCGTATTTTTAATTAAAATTGTTAAAAAAATTTTACCAAAAGACCCCAACAGCCCCATTAGCTGCAATCATTGACATTTTCGTATGGGAAAAAATTCAATTTTGTTATTTGGTGTAATCAGCACACCCTACTTTAAAAAAAAATATGACTCTGTCAACTGGTTTAAATGTAGCATTATTTTAATTGAACTTCTCTAGAAATATTATTTCAAGTGCCTTTAAGCTGATCTAAAATACATTTATGTAAAACAATATTTGTGCAGTAGACCGTTATAATTGCGAAAAGTGCAGACGGTTTTGGGAAATTGCTTAATTTAGCGCAAAAAATTATCCACTGGGCGAACGGAGACAAAGAAAGAAAAAAATTTTAAATTTTGATTCAAAAAAATGACAGCAATAAAAATACGACAGATACGAAAGTCAACACAAATATACAAAACTTGACAACACTGAAGTTAGACTTTGATTTTTACCACTTTTTCACACATACAAAAGAGTACACACACACACATACAGGCAACTACAACGTACAGTCTCTTCAACTAAATTGACCATCTAATTTAAGGGACATGCCCATCCAGAGAAATGAGAGTCACACCGGCGGCGCCGCAATGGTGCTGGATATTGAAGGCAAGGATTGTGAATTAAATTCAAATCCCAAGAACATTGGCTGGAATATTAAGAAGGAAGAAAAGGATCCAACTAAACTGAATCCACCAAACTTTTTTGCCGAAGTTCAAGAGAGTCACAAACAGATAACCGATCGATTTGTTGATCTTCTCAATCTCTTCGAGGATTACTCAAAGATCATGGAAAATGAACAGGCCCATTTTAGTTCACAGTCTAAACTGAAACGCACTCAATCCGAACAGTTCACAGCGGCGCACACGCAGCCTGAGCGTAAGTTAAAAGAGCGAGATACGAGGGTTGTCTGAAACATTTCGGACTTGGGGAGGCAGGAAGTACACTTTATTGGCCTGGTATTAACAAATATAGGTTTCAGTTAGGGTTTGTTTACTGGTTATCTGTTATCGATTACGAAAATCTTTGTACATCGGTTTCCCAATTACCTTTTTATTGAATGGGTTACGGCTCCAAAATTCTGGCATGATTTCGGTTAAAAAAAATATAGATGTAAAAATAAAAAAAAAATTTTTTAATCTACAATAATTACTTGATTTCAAAGAGATCTACCAGTTATTAATTTCAATCGGTTAATACCGGTGAAAAGTTACGGTTCTGTATTCGGTTTGATTCTCTGTTTCATTTTTCTTACCAAATATGCATATCATTCATGTATAATACCAACAAAATTCTAGCTGTAACGATCTATAAATATCGTTTAAAATCAATTAAAATGTGGATAATTTTTTAGCAGAATTCATATTTTTTGCATTTTTAGAGCCGGTTCGCTTGGATTGGGATTTCGCTTATGGACTATTTAGTTAACAATCTTTGCTATCTTTCCCGCTTTGATTTAACGGTCTTTCCAAACAATTTTATCAATTTTGTAGCTTATGTGTCCAGTTTAAAATTCAGCAATCCACAATCCACGGGGGTAATTATTAATGATTTAATGATGGCACATATTCCATGATTGCAAATGTACAGATATTGATATATTCAATCTATTCTGAAACGTATTAATATAATATCGATACGAATGCAATATTGGCGAGAGCAAATCAACATATGCATTAACATATTTATTATATATAGAGCTGAACATATCGAAATTTTCTGAATCATTAACGCAAAAATCGTCAAAATCGTGATTAAAGTACATATGTTGTCACAAATATGTCAGGTCACCCTCTTATATGTGTGTTATACTAACAAAAGTCTGTCTGTTACACAGCTGATAGCAGTGAGCTTCTGAAGACGACTGTTAGTCTCAATCGCATGCAGCTATCAGATTGCACGCTGCTGGGAATGCCCCGTAAACTTACCTTTGAGGCGAGCTGTCAAACCTCCTGGATTGTGCTTCTTGACAAGAAAGATAAGGAGAATCTTCTGACGACAGTGGATAAACCAAAAAGGTGTGAAGAAAAGCAACAACAGAGCTTAAGCCCGAATCAACATACCCTGCACATTGAGGTCGAATCGGTTAGTTCGACAACAGCGTTGCAACGTGCTCCGCTGCGTCAACGTTTGTGGCAGGTTGTGATCGAGGCTTGGCAATCGTTGATAGCCTGTTTCAATATGATGGGCGAGAATTTAACCTATGTGCTATTTGTATTGCTGTGCATGTGGTGCCTCTATCTGATAATTGCCCATTACTCTAGCTTTTTGGACTCCAATCTCACTCGGAAATATGATATCAAACGCACTATGATCCGTGTCCGAGGGCAACCTACCCAAACATGAATCGCATTCGTTTTTGGACCAACAACTGATGTGTAGTATTATATTAAAAGCAATTAGTGTGCCTAAATGTTATTTATCGAAACATACTGGGGGTACAACAACACATAATGGCGAGACTACAGTACAATGCCGAAGCAAAATCTGTCAACATATAGCAGAAACGATCGGCTAATGGGGGTCGATTTTGTAGACTGGGTGTCGCTACGGAGACCGCATCAATAAAGATCGTTTGACGGTTTAGTTCACAAGGTGCTCTCTCAAGTATGGCACGATCTACAGACGTTGCTACTTGTCGATAGCGCTTTTGGAATCGTGGTTGTTCCGTTTGACAGCCGATATCACTGAATTTTTTAATTAATTGACCATTTCTTCGATAAATTTCCAATTCATCTCCAGAGCTATCTGCGGGATAAACGGCAATTAAAAATAGAAACAAATGGTATGGAACTAACTCTCTTTTAATTGTATCTCTACTTAAACATATTTCTTTCTTTAGATGAAATACTAGAATTTCTATGCATTACTTTTCTGAAACAAATAAATTGAAAATTTACCCTCAGCCAATGCCGGAACCAACCAACTGTGCCATTGTTCTCTTCGCTCCATCATAGGATTATCACTTTGAAGGTCGCGTTGAGAACACTTTAATGCTGGAGCCAAGCAAATCGGTTTAGATGCACTCTTCCCATTGATCCATCCCTTGTCATGCAATTCGTTATTAATATTAAACTCTTCATCATTTGGACTGCATGGCATAATGCCTAATATATCATAGAGCCTTTGGCATGGTCCTGGTTCAATGTGTTCCTTAATTGATTGTCTTCGATTGATAGCCTCGTGCACTAAATCGGCTATCAGGGTATCTATAACGATGGCAGACTGTGTCTCTTTGAATGCCATGAGGTGATCAATTTTGAATTTTTCCCAAAAATCTTTTATAATGTAAAACTAACATATTTTTATCAAAATGAAGTGTCAGCTTGACACTTTGCCGAACAATTATGAATTTAGTTTGATATCTTGAAAATATTCGAATTCCAAATTAACAATGGATAATGACAATAAAAAACCGCCAGACGATGAGAAGGCAGAGCATCAGCCCAATACTCAAAATGTTCTCCAGTTGGCAGATGGTCAAGTGGGTGAGACCGAAACAGATGAACTCATACCAAGGCAGATGCCCAGCAGCACCTTGGAGTGTCAAAATCTGGATGAGGCCAAGACGCTAGTTCAGGACATGATCGAGAGTATTTTGCCAAATCTGGAGCCTCATAAAGAGCCCAGCACTGCCACATTGACGTCGTTGACTAGGTACGACGATGACCGAATGCATCGCCTTCTGCGGCTGCTCGATCGGTATACACGCAAGCTGGAGGCCATTGAAAAACATATGCAAAGCGCCAGTCAGGAGGCACATTCAAGTCAGGGTGAAGAACGATTGGGTCAGCAGGTGAAGCAGACCCAGTACTGCGAGCTGGCGACACAGACGCTTCCATTGAAAAGCCAAGGTCTGGGCATGATTAGTAGTCGAACAATCAACCAACAACAACAGCAGCAGCAACAACAACAACAGGAGATGGAAATAATACCACCCTGTGAACGTAGACATCATATAATCACGATCAGTGCCAACAGTTCCTCACCATTTGCAACTCCCTCTCCGCGTCGCACATTCATAGGCCGCATTAGCCACACTTTGGGCGACTTTGCAGGTGCTTTGTGCTTGTGCCTTCATGTAAACAAGGATTGCATTTTTTGTCTCGGCTTCTTCCTAGCGTTTGTGATCAGTGCCAGTTTCCTTACTGCCTTCTTTTATCGCACCATCAGCCTAAGCACCACACCCATTCGTGTGCCGATTGATTCAGTACGTGTCACTCCGGTGTCATCAGCCAGTGAAACAGCCGCACTACGTTTAAATGGAGGTTATTACTATATCTACAATACTCATCGACAGCATTTTGTATAATATTTCGATTGACATAAATTTTTCCATCGCTTCATAAATGGATATTAATTAAGTGTATATTCAAAGATGGTCAATATTTTTAAGAACAAATTTTGGGTATTAAAAATACCTAGTGCAAGTTATTAACTAATTTTTTTAATCCATCAGATAATACATTAAACCTCCCCTAGTTGGGAAGACAATAGACAATAAGCTTCAAATAGCGCAAATAATAACTGTAATTTATTTAAAACATATAGTTTATCAGAGTTTAATTTTGTATCAATTAAAAATAGATTAAATTAAACATTTATTTCCAAATTACTGAATGGCCTACTAATGTTTTTCAAATCAAAAAACATTTTCTTACAGACTTTCAACATGAACGCCAAACTTTTTTCGCGTTTATAACGGCTCTGCTATTTAGTTTTAAACTTATCACAAATGGGGCTAAGGTGAGTGAAAATCTTACAATTAAGAGACACGTGCAAATATATAGAAAGTTGACAACAATAAAACAAATAATTAAAAATGTGAAAATTAGGTCGAATTCGGTAACTCCTGTAATTTTTTCGTTAAATTTTTAAACTGACAATTTGAATACTTTTCACATTTAACTGTGGGCAAGCGTCACGTTTTTCTGCTTTTAAAGGACCCAGGACTCGTAAGTTGCGCGTTTTTGTTAAATTTTTTTTGTGTCAGGCGACGCATGGGTCACAAAACGGGAACCATTTCACTGCGCAAATTCGTGGGCAACCGAAATTGGCCACAAAACGTTCGTCGCCTGCTGTGCGGGAACACAGTTTTTGGCAAGATGCCAGCACAAAGAAATTATTGTTAATATAGGCAGTCCGCGCAGAGCTAGAGTCACTGTTGAACAAAACTGAACGGAGCTGAGCTGGCAGCCTAACCCTTCGGCTTTGAATGTAATTTATTTATGCGAAATATGCCAAACATTTTGAAAATTAAACACTTCGCATACTTATACAAAAAGAAAACTTACTTTTCGACTTTAAGATACACGGTCAAGGGCGTAGGCAGGAGTGGCAGGTAATGTACTTTAAATTCTCTGCACAATGAACATATATGTGATATATTTATGTGATATATTTTTATTTATTGTTAAAAAATTGTTTTTTATACATTTTATATTGTTATACATTTTATATTGTGCAGGGACAATTAAAGCTCAAATAAAAATGGAAAAGAAAATGCCAAACAATTTGGACAATGCTTTCAAGTTAAATGTATGGCCGATTGTCGAGGTAAGGAATCGAGGAGGGATACTTTTTTGGCTGATGTTTGGGTTTGTTTGGGAGTGACTTCGATGTTTGACTACAATGGGTAAGCAGAGCGACGCGCGTTTCCGCTGCCAGGAAATTGAATTGCACGAGCACGCGAAATTACATCATTTTGGAACCACGGTAAGCAATTTCCCGTTTACCTGGCAGTGCCGTTTTTTAAGGATTGCAATGGGGACCGGGCTGGGCAGGAAGGTGCACAAATAAAAGTTGACAAGCGAAATGTTGTTGCTAGGTTGCTACCTTGTTAACGACAATGTTTTGCGAAAAAATATCAATTTCACTTTTTTCCGTTTTTGTTTACAATTTGAAAAAAATAATAATAAACTAAAAAATATAAATAAAAAAATTACAAAACCCTCTTTTGCCATATCGTGCGGCTTCTCATATCATCTACATATCGTATGATCCCCACATACCTCGAAGGGCAAAATGGCGACGGGTATAAAAAAAATAATAATAATGATAACAGAAAATATAAAACAGCAACAACTGGCAATCAAAATGTCTGCAAGCTCGAACCAAAGAATGACAGTCGGAGGGATACAAATACGTTTATGAGAGAGGGCGGCTTAAAACGTTTTAGATTTCCAAAAAGAAGAAATCATTAGGATTTTTTGATTATATGGAATGGAACCGAATGGAATGGGACATAACTATAAAATAGATTCTAGAATACGTATTATTTTATAAATCCAGATTTGGTTCGAAAAGAAAATAACATAATCTACATGTAAATATTTTTATTTCATTCGGACTTTGTGTAAAATTACAATAAAATAAGTACAGTATGTAAGACCTCTTTACATTCTAAATTAGCTTAAGAAATAAGTGAAAAATTAAAAGCAATTGTAAAAGTGATATAATTTTTTTTAAATAATTTAACAAAGGCCCGAATCAAAGTCTTGGGTTGAAAAATACTTGAAACCAGTTCGCTAACCAAATCGAGTCGTCAATCGTTTAAAAACTTATCCAACGTATCCAATAGTAATTTGGATTGTACTCAAATATTTTTGAAATGATCCTCGTGTATTTTCGCACATATGCTGTTGCAAACTAAAGCGAAACTCAGTCAATGTGCCACTCCTACGGGACAGCCCTTCTACAGCTACAACAACTACATTTCCTGCCGCTGCGTTTTCTTCATCCTCTGCGTCGACATGGCAACGCTGTCAGTTTGAAAGGATTATTGCCACTTTCCGCTTGCAGCGAACGTTCTTAAATGTAACACGTTTGAAACAAGTTTAGATACGTGAGGTGGTTGTATCTTTTTAGTTTGGGTTTCAGTTTGAGTCGCTTCTTTAGCTATGTAAAAAGTCATCAACGGCCCAGTCAGCCCAGTCAGATAGCCCGAGTTAGGCAGCCAGGCTAGGCAAAAGCGAAATGACTGCGACTGCCGACTGGTTTGACGGGCTTTTTGAATTAGCCCGCGGTCTCAGGCCACAATTTGCCCTCACTTTAGTTTGAACTCTCTTTGGCCGGCAAAGAGCCCCAGCCAAACAGTCGTAAAAATTCGCGATTGTAAAAATACAAATCTGCAAAACTTTTTCGATGCTCTACGTAAAATAACCAAACAGCCAAAAAAAAAAGTTGTTGGAGGAACTGAAATATTGATTGAAGACCCAAAAGTCATTTATCACATAAAAGCCCAGCATGACAATCAAACCCAAAAACAATTCTAATTGAAAAATGTTCGCACTTTTACGACTTATCAGGTATTTACTAAACTGGTAAAATTCGCGAATAATTTGGATCAGCATTTGTACTTCAATATGTGTTTTTATTTCTATGGGGTTTTGTAAAAGATCCGAATACAACAATTTTATGCCCCAAAGTCTACAATTTTTTGCTTCAACAAAGATATAAGAACAGTCGTTTGAAAATGTCAGAACTTAATTAATTAAATTTTTTTCAAGATATTTCCGAATCCACTAAATCAACTGCTATAAATTAATAGCTAATTTCAACAAAATAGCATATTTTAGGTAAGTTTTCTATATGTTATAAATTCAGTCAATATTTATTTTATGCACTTTCTTAACATTTTAAAAATAATTTAATTTAGCTCAGTCAATTTTTAATTTGAAAGCATTGGTTGATTGATTTCAGGAACACCAGCTTTTGGGTTGTTATTAGAGATTAATAGGAAGCACGTGGACAATTGTATTAGCCATATACCTAACATCGTTATTAAATTAGACTTCGTAAAGTTTTCGCAAACTTAATAAAGTTAAAATTTGATCGGAGACTAGCCTTTCGTACATTATATCAAAAAAATATTAATTAAATTAATTTTGTTTGAACCAAATATATCAACAATTAATAAATTATATATATTAAGCCGATTTTTGTGTATTCACAGTTAAAATTCAAGCAATCAAAGATTCAGAGTTTATTTTTTGCTTATAATTTGATGTGATACAACTCCAAGTGGATTAAATATAAGAAAGTTACAAGTTTGTTAGCAACGAGTGACAATGGCCCCCCTGTCACCGTTTCCCCAGTCTAAGCTTTTGATTTACAATTTTCCTGGATTTTTTAAGGCAACGCAAATAATTTTTATATTTTTTGGGTAATACTTTAATTTTAAGATAGGGATCTGGATCGAAATGTAGTTTTCATAATCCGTTGCGGTGAACTCAAAAACCCGATGTTTAATTACTACAGGTGTTTTTCTAAAAATTTTAAAAGAAAGTTTTCACGACTTCAATTAAATTAATTCAAAAGTTTTTTTTTCAAGTTTTTTACGAATTTTCTTTTTCTAGAATATTTATACAAAGAGTTAAACAATTTTTATTATGTATTCGCAAATTAAGTATTAAATTACAAAAAGAATAATAAAATGTACACAAAAGAAATTCAATTTTTTGTGTATGCTGCGTACAAAATTGATTCTACCCTTTCTAATGCACCTTTAAGTTACAGGGTAGACAAATAAGCAAAATGTTGATAAGCTGATCTAAAGCTGACCATTTAAAGCTTTTGACAAGCATTTTGAACTTAAGTTAAGACTCACCTTTAAAAGTTTGGTAGCCTCTGCCTCTGTTGCTTCCTCTACCGCTGACTGTAGACTATTGTATATGTGCATGTGTGTGTGGGGGGGAGTTGCTGCTGCTCCTGCAGCTAGAAGATGATGCTTCTGTTGACCTTGATGTTAATATTGATGATGATGATGTTGCTGTGCATCCTGGCGGCCATTTTGTACAGATACACTAGCTGGTGGCACAAAAGTTCTGCAATTGCCTAACTCACATGTTTGTTGTTGTTGTTTTTGCTGTTACTGTTGTTTGCTTTTAGTTTTAAGTCAATATTTACTAACGTGCTTTGGTCCAACACCTTGGCTGCATGGTTAATTGGTCTGATACTTTATTTTTATTGTTGTATTGATTTACTGATGGTTATTGCTTTTTGTTTTATTTTATTTTATTTTTTTGCGAATGAAGAGAGGGGTTCGGAGTGTCTGTGTATCTGTCGAGGGTTATTAATCAAGTTTTCTTAATGCTTTTTGAAAGGCCCACGCATTAAGGCAAATGGCAAATAGTTGAGAAATGAAAGAAATAGAAAAACTCAAATTAAAGTGTAATAAAAAAAGCGGTTTAACCACTTTATTGTTGATCTTTTTTATATTTTTCTGCTTCTACTCGTTGGTTTTTTTTTGACAATGTGCCACAAATGCGACGGAACAGCTGAAAAACAGCAACAGACGCTGGCGAACCTTTTGAGAGCCGGTTTCAAACAGACGTAGAAAAAACCGAAACGAATCGAAACGAAACAAGTTGCAAAAAAATACAAAAAAAAAGCACAAAAAGGCAACGTTTAGTTGCAAGTGACGTCGACAGGCGGACGTAGCGACGTCGACAGCAGCAGCAGCTGATTTGCGAAGCGCGCTTCTAGAACTTTAGCAAAGGACCTGCAGCCGGGCTCTAAAAGCCTCAACGATATGTCAACTTATGTAAAGCTTTAACCGGCCACAGCAGTAGTCTGCGGCTGCGGCAGCAACAGCAGCAGTAACAGTAGCAGCGACAGCGACAGCGGCTGCGACTGCAGAAATGAAATAACAACAAAAAGAAGTGCTTCCCGACATGTGTTGACTGCAAATGCTGGGACATGTAGACAAGCGAGATGGCAGCAATGCAATTTACTGGCCAAATTTAAAGTAACAGCCTATGACGGCTGTCTCTTACATATATGTATGTACGTGTGGTTTTGTCTGTGACTGTGTGTGTATGTTGGCGTCTGCGCTTTGTTCGCACAGCTGAGAGCATTGAAATGTTTGCACTGCTGGCAGTGTTGCTCTTATAGCTATTTTATATCTAAACTTAGCAATTCTGTAATTGCAAAAGCTAGAAAATGTATAAAAAGCTAATGCTAGAAAGCTGTCTATTTAAAAAATATACTTTTATTACTTTTCTAGATTGGCAAATAAATTCAATATGCTTTTACAATTTACAAAGCATTATTTTGGAGCGAAACATAATATTATGTTAGCAAACACCTCATTTACGCTGCTGTTAAAAAACATTTGTAATGATTTCATTTCCCTGCGAGTCTAAATAGACCCTAAACAAGGAGATTAAACTTGAACCTATAAATAAAGGCAAAAAATAATAATATTTTACAGTTCTGAGATGTCGAATATATGAGCCAATTTTTCATTAAAGATAGTTTTTTTGCTTTTTCTAGTTACTAATTTTTCAAAATGGCTATTTTAGTCCTCTACATACTGACAACTCTGGCTGCTGCTGCCACACGCGCTGTTGCTAGGGGCCCGACTGCAAAATCTCAGCTGTTTTGAATATGACCGCGAAGAGGGGCGTTGTGGGGGAATGAATAATGTCTACCTGCCTGCCTGGAATTTGTATTTGGCATAGCAACCCATACGTAGCGGTTGAGGGTGGTCATCGGTTTTCCCTATTGATTAAAGAAAATCCTCATTAAATTGAATGCATGCTATTTAAAATGCACCGAACTGGCTCCCCTCAGTGCACAGTGTGGCAAAAGTAATTTATAACAGCACCGCGCGTACTACTGTGCCTGTTTAAGGACTGCAAAAGACCTTGCAATAATGAATGCACACAGTAAATATCTCCACACCCTTACCCCACCATTGCAGCTACTTTTTCACAAGTTCTTGCTCTTCCTTGCTCGGTCGCTCTCTCAAATTCTGGCGCTCTCTCTTGTTTGTGCTCTTCGACATACCACACAGTGCAAACCTGTTTTATTGTTTAAGAATTTTCGCTGCCCGCCTGCCACACAGAACACTTGCCACCAAAACGTTACGTTTCAAAACTTTTTTTTTGTTTATATTTTTTGTTTTTTTTTTCCCTGGTTCGTATTTGATTTTTTTTCTCTTTAAGGTTGCTGCTACTGTTTGGGCTGCTGGTGGCTAAAATAACTATTGTTGTCGTTGATGTTGTTGTTGTTGACGATGTTGGTGTTACTGTATAACTGAACGACACGCGACTACACCTACACACATTCTCACATACATACACACATAAGCGCGCCCGCTCAAACATTCACTCCAGAACGGAATGGAAATAACAGAGGCGGCGGTCTCCACGTCCGCGCGCTGCGATGAGAAAAAACGAACTGAACACTGAAATCGTTGTAGCTGCTTGAAGCTGTTTTAACATTGGCAACATGTTGGGGCAATTTGCACCAAGTCTACAGAAATTCTAAGCATTCGGTTGCACATCTAGTTCTTGATGTAAGGTTCAGACAGTCTGTTAAAAATTGTAATCTCGAAGCTAAAGCAACTTGCAGAACAACCCTTGCAATACAAAATGCAATAAATACATATATAGTCGCTTAAATTCATAAAACCGTTAAATTTCTATGCTTGAATGTAAAGGCCGAAATATTTAATGAAATAGAAAACGAGAACATGGCAAATTGTTTCATCGAGGTTTGTGTCAATACTAATCCAGAGTGTAGTCATAGCTGCTTAACTTAACGAACGGTTTACATAACTAAGTTATATTCTTCGTCAAACTGTAATTTTCAGATTGACAAAACACTGCTGCCAGAAATTGGAAAATTGGTGTTAGCCGGATAGCTGACTTTTATAAATATATATTTAGCTACGTGCACGCAAAAAAAGAAATGCGTTCAGGACACAAATAGCTAATTTTTTTCTAAAAAGTTGTCAGCATAATTGTCTTTTCTGTTATGTGAGGAGTAGTATAAAGTGTGGAGTAAATTGTATACGCGGGTTTCGGTAAGAAAAAGCTACCCGCACAATTCAAATGTGAACTTAATTTGAGTTCATTTACCAAGAACACCAGGCAACAAATTTGAACTTCTTGGCTATTAAATGAACGAAACTCACTTTTTTGGCCAGCATAGGAACGATCGATTTAGCAATAATATAATTACTTTAAAATAAGTTCTTAATACGAAAATCACTCAAAATATAATAAAGTTGTTTTTTGTGTTTTTAAATATAGTCAATTTTGGCTATCGCACTTTCATTGAACTATCGGTATTAACAGTTGTTTTAGCTATCCGTAACCGCAGATTGAACTAAATGTGGGAAATTGATCTTATTCGGGGACCAAGGGTTTTCACACGCTTAAAAAGAAATTATTAAAAATTTCAAACGTTTCGCGTCATTTACATATTTTTAATATATTCTTTTTGGGAATAATGCAATTTGCGACAGGCGGAGAAGTGTTATATATAAATAAATCCGAGTTAGACAAATTAATTAATTTTTTTAATAATATTCGTTTTTTTGTCATGTAGACATTTTGTATCGCCATTTTAGCTATTTGTTAGATGCTTTCCAAGGTTTTTTCCTCTAAAAAGTTGGCGACACAGCTTAGGTCAATTATTTAGAAACATGAAGTTGGTGATAATTTATCATTTAATTTACATGAGCATAACCATAAAAACACAAAACAGTTAATATAATTAAAAGCTAATTAAGACAAAATATTTGTATAGCTAATTAAGATAAGACAAAAAGGCGAATAAACATAAAGCACTTGGTAATATTTGCTTAGGGTTAGATTTCTCATAAATTTATACATTTATAGTATATTTAATAATATATATGTACGTAATTTATATACAAAGGACAACAATATATCCATGTTAACAGTTTTTGTTACAGATAAGTACGAGCTATTGCTAGAGTTAATTATAATAGTAAATTCAAATACAAGCTTCAAGTTGTAGGGATTCAAGTACATTTATAATATTCATATATATTTACTTATTTGGGAACATTGCCTTTACTCGAAGGGTCCTTTGATTCAACTTTTTTTGATTGCACTATTACAACAAAATGAAACAATTTATGTACAACAGAGCTCAAATTATAAAAATATTCAAAATTTGCAAAGATATGTGATGAGAATATTTCGTATGTACAATATGAATAGTTAAAAAAAACCATAAATAACTTTAATAATTTAGTTTTCCTAAAAGCTTTCAACTAAGAATAATCTTAATTACTCTTAAAAAATGTAAAAACTATTAAAAAAAAGACTTTGCAGCTCTAATATGTTGTCTGGTAAAACTAAAAACTTACAATCTTATTATTATAAAATTTACAAAATAGCTTATTTACGCGATAAATTTGAAAGTAAACTTTATGATTTATCTAAAGCACGTTTCATGTAGAAACTCTGTTGTAAAAATCTTGTTTCATAGTTATAGTATAATAAGTAAGTGAATAAATAATCCAACATATTGTGCATAAAGGTACTTTGAAGGGGTTTCTATATTTGGTCATTTTAATGCGACTTTACGTCGACAATCTCATCTTGGCCAAAGCAGAAGTATTGCGTTCCATCACCGCGCGCATACGGTCCCGAAGATATTCACAAATCGAGGTGTAGTTCTCATGATGAGCCAACTCCATGGCCGTTAATCCGTCCTGATTCTTGAGCATCACATCGCTGCCGGCAGCAACTAGTTGCTTGCATACGGTCATGTGTCCGAACATGGCAGCCGCATGGAGTGCCGTCTCGCCATTGGGCAGGATGCCCAAATTAGGGCGATATTTCAGCAGTACGGTAACGACCGAGGCGTGACCCTTGTGGGCCGCCTTAAAGAGGGGAGTGGCGCCATCGCAGCGCACGGTGTCCACATTGGCACCGTTCTGCAGCAGTACTTTGCAGATGTGATCGTGTCCCATTTGGGCAGCAATCCAGAGTGGACTTGCGCCATCGATACGCTTAATATCCATCGATGCATGCGCCAGGATAAGCAGCGACAACACTGTCCGATGACCATTCTGCGCAGCTATAAAAGCCGCCGATGCGCGATCCTAAAAATAAAGGTGAATTTATTTTGAAGTTCTGTTTATAAGTAGTTTTATCAATAGCTACCTTCATGCAGGCATTCACATCGGCACCACAATCCAACAGCTCTCTGATAATCTTCACATGGCCGCCCTGGGCGGCCACAAAAAGGGGCGTGCCACCATCCAATGACGGTGTGTCCACTTTGGCGCGTGCCTTCAACAATATGCGAACCACATCCAAATGTCCACCCTGTGCGGCAAAGAAGAGTGCGGTGGTGCCTGTGGATCGGCGGGAATTCAGATCCGCGCCCTGTTCAAGCAGCTCCAAAACACAGTGGATGTGACCACCCGCCGCCGCTAAAATAAGGGGTGTAGTGCCGTCCTGCGAATGGATAGTTACAAATTTTGTTTAATTGGTTGATTTATTTCATTGATTGCTCTTTACAAATATTTAACTTTAAAATGTTCTGCTGAAGAACTTCCAACCAAGAGATACCCTACACCACAGTGCAATTATTATTATTAATTTAAATATTGTTTGTAGTAAGCGTTGTTTTTTATAACTTATTGCGTGCTTATTGTTACCTATACAATATCCAAGAAATGTTAATTTCTTATTATAAATAAAATTGTATAAAAACGAAAGGGAAAGCTCAAAATTTTCAAAAAACGGATTTTTAAATAATATGTGACTATAGCAACT
Source organism: Drosophila falleni (assembly GCA_035045575.1). Lineage (NCBI taxonomy): Eukaryota > Metazoa > Arthropoda > Insecta > Diptera > Drosophilidae > Drosophila > Drosophila falleni. The sequence continues at coordinate 51,063 of JAWNOV010000009.1, forward strand.
ATTAAACAAAAAATGTTGAGTAGCAAAAAGTTTCTCCAAACAATTCTAAAAGTGATTTCAAGCAAATTTATTTTTTAAATCTCTATTATGTTTACCGCAGCTGTATATTCTTGATTAGAACGACGAGATGAGTCGATATAGACATTTTTTGTCTGTTTCTATGCAATCTTAATAAAACTTTACTATAATTATCTGAATTTCATTTTATATTGATAGATTGAGACGGAGGTATACAAAAACGACGACGATGATGATGTTTATAGTCTGTTTTTTAAGTCCTGCGAGTTTTATTACGAAAGTTTCTTTGAAAAATTCGATGAATTGTGCAATATACAAGTGTTAAAAAAATACAAAATTTAAATAATTCAGCTTAAAAACAAATTAACACGTTGTTTACAAAAGTACGCACCAAGTGGCAAAGAAGTCAAAAAGTGCAAAGCAAAAGCAAAGGCAGAAATGAAGTAAAATTAAATTAAAATTAAATTTCACTTGAAGCGCAGTGAAGCACGAGTTGCTCCAATGAATGAGCTGGACACAAATACCGATGCATTCAAGCCAACTGCTGAAAGTGCTCTAACTGTTTCGGGCCAATGTGCCAGCTGTTGGCTATAAATACACACAAGGGCACTAAGCGAACAATCGACCAGCTCGGACAACTAAAGCTAAGTGACTGGGTGCCCCACAAGGGGCATCAGTTACTACGAGTACATAAGATTTGCGATTTTCGCTCTTGATTTCGCTTAGCGGCACGTATTTAAATCATCACGAAAGAAAATAAAACAGTTTTCCTTTGACTGGAGAAACTAATCGCAACTACAATTCAAATTGAATCTGAAATAATCGGACGCTCAATAAAACAATCAAATCTATATATAAGCACCATTGGTGCTACTTTTTTTTACCGAATATGTGCTTAACAGGTAGAAGGAGGCGTGGCATATAAATGTTTGTCTGTCTGTCTGTATGAACACCTAGATCTCAGAGACTATAAGAGCTAGCAACTCCAATCTTGGTATGTAGGTTCCTCTATACTGAAAGCAGATCAAGTTTGTTTCAAAATTCGGCCACGTACCCTACATATATTGCCGACAAATCGGGAACAAAATTTCATATAAAAATTAAAAGAGCAATTTAAAAGCTAGTGACACCAAATTTGGTGTGTAAATTTCTCTATATTGCAGGCAGATTAAGTTTGTTTCTTTTTTGAAGCGGACCACTATATCATATAGCGTCCATAGGAACAATCGGTCGAATATAAAGTTGTAGTATGAAAAACCTTTTTTGTTTTATGAGATATCGTAACCAAACTTACAGAATATACATAAAACTTGGTTTTATATGGTTGGTGGTTGGTTGGCTCAAATCGGACCACTATATCATATAGCTCTCATTGAACCCATCGGGCGATAATCAAGTCATAGTATGAAAATCTTTTATGTTTCATGAGACATCCTTTTCAACCTGATAGAATATGCATTTCAGTTAGCTAAATATTTTTTTAATTTTTTCTATTACAAGTTTTTGCCATAGTAAGTACGAGGTCTCCGACAGTCGAGTATGCTCGACTGTAGCACCGGCCCACTAGTAAAACCTTTGTTTTGCAAGCTAAAAATATAAAATTCGTTATTAGTTGTTTAACTCTACTCTTTGTAAATATAACTTTATATTAACTTCTTAGTTTTGATAATAAATATTATGTGCTCTTTTCGCAGAAACAAAAATGGGCTGATTGTTGTTTGCTACCTCTACTTATAACATCATAGCCTACATAAAGTTTTAACTCTATAAACAGCTTTTACCAGCTGATATAAAAAATCTACCTAATGCCAAATTTAATATCACTCACCTCATCCTTACAATCCACATGCACTTTGCCGGTGTCCAGCACCCGTCGCAGCTCGACAACATCTCCACGTAGCGCTGCCAGATGCAACATCACATCTGAGGGAGTTTCTTTCTGTAAGAGTTAGGTTTTGTTTGAATCTTAAATAAGCAAATCAATTAATAAGTTCAGCTTTGGCAGCCAAAAGAAGGCAAGTCGGCACTTGACTTATAGCCTCTGAGTTGATGTGACAGATGCCCATAACATACACGGCATCTGTCTTGCTCTTTTAAGTCACACTTATTTAGAAATTTTAGTTTTACTCGCTTCCCACGACAAATTACTAATTATAGTAATTAGTGTCATACTAGTAGATGAAGAAGAAAACAAAGCTGGAAAAAACACTGCAAACATTCGTTCAACAGTCCGAGCAGCGGATGTGGATGCATTTTTACAATGCCTGGCCCGTACAACTGTTAACCCATTGGTGAACACTAATAAAATAAAAAATAATATCGTGCTTTGTTTCAGGAGATTGTTTTTAATCAATTAAAAGTAAGCATACCTAAAGATAACCTTTTACTTCGAAAAAATAATTATAAACGTCATAACTTTTTTTGAAAAAGCTTGTGAATACTGAACAAACTTACTAACAGATTGTCTTTATATTCATGATTCCTACAATCCGAGGGATAACAAAAATATATATATATCTGCCTATCTTTATAACCCTATATCTATGCTTACCACTTTTATACAAATACTATACAAATAATATTTTTAAAGAGCTGCGGTAATTTTAAAATGAGTGAAATACAAAATAGTTTTGTGTAAATATACACTTTTGTTACTGGCATGAAAAGGACTGTTTTAGACCAGAGTAAACGTAAACGTGTTAAAGAAAATAAATAATTCAGATGAAATGGAAGTACAATAAATATTTAAGCTACGAGTACTTAAAAATGTCATTGGAGGAGGAAGTGTCAACTGTGAGTTAATGAAGCGCATTGACTTAACTTGGGGGCACTTGTTAAAAGGCAGAAACAACAACAACATAAACAATAGGTAGAGCAAAGTCCCCTTCACAATGTGGCAACAATGCGAATGCTAAAAGAATGCTCATCATGATGATGCTGTTGTCATAATGATAATGATAATGATGACTACAATATTTATAGACAAACTGAAATGTCAACTGCAGCAGGTGAGTAGCACTTTTAAAGCTTCAGACAAGCATTAGATACGGCAAGCCAGCTTGCCACATGCTTGTGTCACCTTTGAGTGGTAAGTGTGACAAACAATAGTCTAGCTACCTCTTAAGTTTGTGCTTAAGCAATTGCAATAATTAAGTGACCCTTTCGAGAGTCTCTTCAACCTGCCATTTATCATTCTATTTTATCATCCCAGACCAAAGCCATAGAGACCGCGGTAAGCAAGTTAAAGGCATAATGAGTTTTTCAATATTTGTTTGGTTAGCCAAACAAATTACTTAGACAAGCAAGAAGCTGATGCATGCGAATCTTTGTTGTCTTTAGACTATTAAGTCATACATTATATGGGTAATTTATCTTAGTGTGTCACTTTAGACAAATAATGAGTTGACTGTACCAAGATAGACAAGATAGATAGATAGATAGATATATGTACATTGTTTTCGATTAATCGAGTCAAAAGAAAACAACATAAAAATAAAAATTTGGCAAAGCTAAGAACGCTCAAGTATATTAAAATTCATGGCTACATGGAATGGGAACATAAAAATAATAATCTAATTAAATAATTGCATTGTTTAACAAATCTAAGTTAAGTTTTTTGTTTTTTGGCAAATTAATGTTTTTAAAAAAATACTTGTAATATCTTTTGTCAAATATGGGGCCTCAAAAAAAGGGATAGATTTTTAAAAATGTAAAACAATTTAATACCATTTTGAAGGTGGTTTTGTTATCTTGGGCCATACATGTATAAAAAAGCGGACTTAGACTCAGTAGCTCAAAAAAGTTCCATATTGTTTCCTAGTGTTACCGAAGTGTAGAATATGTTTTCTAGTAATTTTACCAAGCTGAATATTATATAATATCCCATTCAAATCGCGTCTAAACAAACTGCCAAAATGAATATTTCTAAGCAAGCTAAGCTTTAATTTTTAAATGGGTCAAACTCACCTTTAGTGACATGTTTTGATTCCTTCTTCTTTCTCTCTCTCTCTTGCTCTAGCTGTCTGTCTACCTGGTTTCCTTGTCAGGTGGCAGTTGCAGTTGCACCTGTTCACAAGCCCGTTACAATTGACCGATATTCAAACTGTAACGCAGCATCTGTAGCAGCAGCAGCAGCAGTAACAGCTTCGGTTGCGACCCACTCCAACAACTTCTAGTAACAGTAATAGTACGACGACAACAACAAGATATCTATTGTAACAGTAACAGTAACTAAACAGATGGCAACTGGCACCAATCAAATCAAAACAACAACAACATAGACAGAGATCATCATTGAAGAACCAACGATCCAGCAAAGTTTTCCAGTTTCAAAGTATCCAAATCCAGACGCTGCAAATAAAAAGCAAGTTGAGTCACGGGGCACATCAAAATTAAGTTGCAAGTTGAACAGACTGTTGCGCATTGTAAGTTGCAAGTTGCAAGCTGGGAGTTTGGGTATTTGCCCGGGTCGACAAGTTTCCCAAGCAACTCCCCGATTAGAATGCAAAAACAAAAACAGAAAAGAAAAAGTTGCAATCCAATTGCTCTGGGCCAGAAATAAGAGCTCAGTTTTATGCTCTTGCAAAAAGGATTAAATTATAGTATATCTCAAGTAATTATAGGAAGGAAAATGTAAATTACAAGGTATATGAACTACTTTGAAATCTATATTATCAATAGAGTTTCTGAACAAATAATTTCTCTAAAATCTATGAAAAACGACTGCAGCTTATTCATTTCCAATTTCTATATTGTTACTTCAAACATTTCCTTAGGTATTATGTATTAAAGTTTTTACAATACTATCTACACTAAGTTTTAGCATTATATTATACAATTTTATAGTCCAGTTTATTTTATTTTTTTGGACAAGTTTCCTCTTTCACGAAAAAGCAATACATTTTTAAGTTACTTTTAACTTATGATGTAAGAAATATATCGAAATATCGACAACTCAATTTTCGCCGAAGCGATTATCGAATGCTTCAACTCGATGACTTTTGGACGATTTATCGAGTTGATTAAATCGATTTTCATAAAAAATCGACAACTGACTGGGGCTTGTTCATTGTATTTTATTTGCAGAATTATGTTTAGTCGCTTAATGTTTGATGAGCGTCCGTAAAAAATAAGCTATAAAATTGTCAAAGTTTCAATTAGGAATAAACCAATGCAAAAAAATAAAATTTAAAAAAAAAGAACGACGGTATTTTGTGATTACAATAACGTTTCCAAATTAAAATATATATATATTTTTTTTTAATTTGATATTTGCAACTGAGTCTACTATTTTCCGATTTGTCGACAACTCTAGCTTATGTTTGGCGATTTTCAATTTCGATAAAAAACTCGATCTAAAGTTTAGATTTACATCACTACTTTTAACTAAATCTTTTAAGTATCTCATGTACACAATATTTCCATTACATTTTATTATCTTTGATTCCTAACGAGTTTTTCAGAATATCCGTACCTGTCCTCTAGCTTGCTATCTTTAATGCAACTGTCATTATTACATGCCAGCTTTTTGTCGATTTGCAAGCCAATCAATACTTTTAATAAATTTTTAATTTTATAATTTGCTTCAATGACGTTAAACGCAACAGCATTTTACAGGTTATAGGTTAACGGGTCTGTCAGGGTTCTACTAAAACGCAAGCAGTAAGAGTAGACATTGCATTGCTTTTACTTTGTTTTGTTGCTATGTATATTACTTGCATATCATGCTGCTGCATTTTGCTTGTTTTTTATGATGTTTTATACATTTGTATCATCATCATCCACTTTTTCAACTTTTGACCTAGAAAGTGCTTTACTTAAAGTTTTCTTCATGTGCTACCAACGTCATCAACAACATATGATGAGGGAACGCATTTTGGTGCTGACATCACAGTTTTCTGGCATGTGTTCAACTCTATTTTCTTAATTTTCCTTTTTGTTAGTTGTAAAGCTCTCACTCAGATTGTGTGCTCATCTTAATTACTTTATGCTTTTTCGAGTTTAATTAAAAATTGTTTCCATTAAAACCTCACATTTAACTGGTTGTTTTCAATCATTAAATTCCAATCGAAATTTATTTATTGCTTTCGAAAATTTCATCATCAAACGGAGGCCGTAAGTTACCTAAGGTTCTAGGTCGTAAGCTATACTACGAGCACTTGAGAGATAAGTGCGAATCAAAAACATAGTTATTTCATATGATAAATGTTTATACCTTACAACATGCAATCGGACAGTTACAGTCATTGACTACGGTAATCATTTGAGTTTCAGTTTCACATTTCATTACCAAAACGATAACATCAATAAAAATGTTATAAAACTATTCAATTTGATGTACGTTTATTTTGAAGTTTTCAAAACAAAATGCATTTTGTTTCACTTTTTTTTTTTTGTTTATTGCACCGTTGTAATATTGTTTTTCGTTTATAAATAGCCGCTTAGCTAACAAATATGATCTCATTTGTGGCAAATAAATTAACATTTTTATTTTTACACTATGCAAAAATCACACACTCACACATACGCGTTAAAGGTCAAGAAGCTGAGCGACAGGTCCGTTATGAGGTCTGTTTAAGAATGATACAAACTACAACGAAAAAGTTCAAAACACGCCGCAAATCGTTCGTCTGAGCATGAGACGTGGAAGACCCGTACACAACGAAAGTTGAAATGCGACTGAAAAGTTAAAGCAAACAGTTTCGCAGCAGAACCTGCTTGAATATATTTATTCACATATTAAGATCTTTCTGCGAGCTTCATCAATAAAAAGCATGAAGAATAACACATATGCATAATATTCCTATCTGAGTCGTTTAAAATTGGCTTAAGATCTTGACAATATACATATTTAAATTAAAATTAACGAAAATGCTTGTCGAATTGAAGTACGAATATAACGTTAGTGTTAAATAGTAATGTCACTGTAATAAATCTCACTGTTATTAAAGACACTGCACTGATCAAGTATAAAATACCGCACACTGTTATACTTCTTCTAACGCATGCTGTTAAGGCTGTAATTTGACTGTTAGCATGTTTTGTACTGATCCCGTATTATTTGTTTGTATATTTATTTAATATTTTATATAAATCCCATTAAAATAAATTGCTTTATAAACATTCATATTAATTCGAATACAGAAATGTACTTTAGACCTTTCGTAATTTATAACTGAGATTTGCCGCCCTAATAACGGTACAAATATAAAAATTTTAATGCCGCCCACCGTTAATTTTAAAATCAAAACCATACGCGTTCATCCACAATGAAAACAATGTCACACGCCCCCGCTCACCGCCCACAAACACAAGCTTAAAAATACACTTAGTTGTCGAAGCGAAAAAAAGTCCTGCGACTTCCATTGACGGAAAATCGTCGTTGACACCGGATCAAGGACACCGACGACGCAGCCTCTGTCCAAAATCAATACTCACATGCAGTAAGACTTTTGGCTCGTTCGCAAGTAATTAATGTTTTGCAACAATAATTGTTATTGCTTTTACTATTTGGGTTTGATTCGAGTATATCGTATCGATATACATAGGTCCTACGAGTGCACAGCTACCGACTTTACAAAGGGCGCTAAGGCCAAAAAAGCTCCGGCGCCAATTTTAATGCGATACAGCCACTACTCCTTCACATTGCCAAAACAGAATAAGTTCGATTGAACTGTTCACTTAAGTGAACGAACGAGCTACGTCATTGTTAGCAGTTCACATAATTCAGACGTCCAGTTCTTTTATTTGTTCTTTTCGCTCATTTAAATCTCAGTTATTAAGGGTTTTCCTGAAACAGATTAAGATTAGATGTTGATTAAAATTCGTTCATCAGCTTTTCACAGCTGCTCCCCATAAAACATTTTAGGGGGCATATAGCTGTTTCTAGTGAGTAAATATTTACAAACTAGCTGAAATATCGATGAAAATTAGCTTTAAAAATATTAAACTGATTTTTCCAATACTCAGGCGATATCAGTGCGCTCTAGTGGCGAAAGCAGCACGAAGGGTGCGAAAGGCGACTATTAATATATACAGCTAATTTTTAAACATGAATTAATAAATAACCACAAAAAAGCGAATTATTATGATTTTAGCCAAGAAAATTAGATAGGGCATACCAATACAATATAATTTGACTATTTTTGCTGTTACTACGTGCAACTTGTTACTTTACAGCTCGTTTAGCAACACTGATTTTTTTTATTGGCCCAACCAAAATGAATTAACGCTGTCTTGCTCAACACTCTTTGAGTAATCTATTTTGACTTTTGGAAAGCAAACGTGATGATTTTTTTTATAATCGATATTGTCGATATTATATAGTCAAAAATATCAAGTATAAATTTTTCTTTTTCACATCGAAATATTTTTGATATTGATATTTTTAAAAATATAAACAACCCTACTGTGAATAAAACGATATATTCGATAGCAATATCGATACATTCGGCAACGTATGTTTTGTCGTGCTTTAATTTTTCTCTTTTATAAAATTGCTTTTGAAACAGCAAAACATTAAATAAGATATATTTTTTTTTAGATTTTTTTGAAACAGCTGCAGTTTTTGTTGTAAACAAATTTGTATGGACTACCCCAAATAAATAGTAAACTGCAGTACGGTAATTTGAGACTTATCGATACTTTTTTGCAACCCTACAGCGCAGCCAACTTCACTCTTTCTCTTTTCAGCCTCAATTGACGAGTGTTGGTCGCAAATTTGTAAATTTTTACAAAATGTGAGTAGAAATGCTTTTATATTCTTTAAAATGCGCAAAAAACACTTATAAAATGTTACCCTACACATTGCAGCATAATGGAGAACGACGCCGGTGAGAATGTCGATTTGTACGTGCCCCGCAAATGGTAGGTGAAGAACACGTGTTTCACGGACAGAGCAATAGTTTGTTCGCTGTTGCATTTTATCTGGAAATTTGGGGAAAAACAGTTCTAACTCGAGTTATGTATTTTCTCCAGCTCGGCATCAAACAGAATTATCCACGCTAAGGACCACGCCTCCGTGCAATTGAGCATTGTTGTTGTGGATCCCGAGACCGGCCGCCAAACCGACGGCACCAAGACCTACGCCATTTGCGGTGAGATTCGTCGCATGGGCGAGTCCGATGATTGTATTGTGCGTCTGGCCAAGAAGGATGGCCTCATTACCAAGTAAGTTTCTTATCACACAATCGCAAATATGGCAAAGTAATAATTGATTTCGTTTTGTTTTGCAGGAACTTCTAAACAATGTACACATGAGTTGTCAATAAAGTGAATTCCTTTTATATGTAACGTTAAATACGTTTTCTTTAAAATTATTGGAATAAATAAAGTGGCGCCACCGAATCATCCGGGAATGTAAACAACAATGTTGATATTCACTTGAAAATATTAATGACATCAGATTCTTTGGCTACAATATTGTCATTGAGCTTCCCATTTGGGAAAGTTATAGAGCAATTGTAGATACAAAATTTTATGCAATTCGACTTATTCAAACTTTTTAGGTGGTTTTTAAATAATTGCAGTATTCGTGTAAACATTCAACACTAAAAACTATCCAAACGTTAAACTCGCATCTAAATTTTTTTTGGATCATGGTTAACTTGAAATTTAAACGAAGACGGAATTTCCAAGAAAACATGCTTATAAGTTTTACAGGGATAAATTCAGACTCCACATTTTAAAAGTCGGAAAAATGTAATACATCTAGGTTATTGCTGCGGACGGCAGTTCTCGCGGGAAAGCCGACTACTAAAATTTTGCTACATCACCTGGATCATTTGATACGGACAGATTTTGGTAAAAGAAATGTTTAAATTCATATCAAAAATACTCGTCGATTGATACCTCGATCTTCGAAATCCGATAACTAGTTAGAAATAAAAAGTCTGTTGTTTGTTTGTCTGTTTGCATTAAAGCGCTAAAAATACCATTAATGTAATGATGGCGATTTATTCCTTTTCAAAAATATAGAAATGTTTGTTCTACGACTTTTTGAAAACACTGAAAGTAACGCTATTTCCTGCTAAAATTTAATTCTAACAGTTTCAAAACAATAGCAGCTACAGATTTATGACGAACAATATTTAATTTAATTTATAAATTTAAAACAAAAATATATAAATTAAAAAAAATTTCCTTCGGCACTGCGTAAAAACAAAGTTTTAAGTAATAATGAGCTCAACCTTGCGCATGGTGCAGAATGTAATTTTTAAATTTATATATTTTATTCATAAATTTAAATTTTATAATAAAATAATTATTAATAATTCCTAGTTTATTAGTCTTTTATAAGTCTTTCAACACTATTGAGAAATAATTAAAAATTCTGTTAGACTTTTATTTCTGGTATTTAAATTTAAAAACCAGAAATAAATATTATTTTTGAGGATTTAAATAAAAGACTTTGAAGACGTTATCTTAAGTAACTTTTAATTTAATTTAAAAAAGAAATAAAAAACCATTAAAAGTGATTTTCATTCTGATTATTCCTTATAAAAATTATGGTGCCTTTATAGTCGAGATCTCGAGTTAGAATACCCGTTTTTCAAGACATGGTCATTTCCACAGAAAGGTCCACCAAAGTCATCCAAACATTTTCTTAAACTTTTTGTATTATATAGAAATATTTAAATTTTTATTAAATTAAGGTTTACACGTTGCTTCATAGATGCAATGACGAGAATTCATGCTCTAAAGTTGAAGGTCGTGTCTTGTTATAATAATGTAGGTGAACTCATATCGAAAACAATTTTGTTGAAGCAGGAACTAACGACAAAATAAAAATTTAAAAGGAAAAGAAATATCTATCTACGGTAAAATTTTAATTTTTTTTAATGATTTTTCTCTGTAACGTCACGTTATCGAAAAAGCTTTCAATTTCTTAACACCTTCGGTGATGATCGTAATTATTAAAAAATTCAAATTTTGTGAAAATTTTTTCTAGAAACATATTCAAGTTTCTTAGCTATAAATTATATTAATTTATTTTATTTGTTTTGTTTATTTTTGACCGTTCTCTTAAAAATTGTCTTCTGAGAAGGAGGAGAGTATGTAGTGTTATAACGTTTATTTGATGAAATCAGTCTTTAATCATCAAAAAAGTATTCAACATGCAAAAAAAACACTTGTTCTAACTTAATATTTTATTAATTACTAAAAAAGTTAATATACATTAATTAAGGCATTTAATAATTCGCTATAAAATTAAAGAAAAATTTATGTTATGTACGTCATGAAATGTAACGTGTTACACTTAGGCTCATTAAAATTGGTACATTAGGTAAAATGATTAAAAAAAAAAAATTTCGGAAAAAAATGTCGGTTACGTAGTTAATGCATATAATAATAAAGAATTTCATTATAAATACAACTTAGGACTTGAATAAAGAAGTTGTCTAGATATTAGATATTTTGCGTCTCGTTTCAGCTATTTTTCGGATGCTTTCCAGCGAGAAACAGGTATTTCTTCTTCTAAAATGTTGGCAGCCCTTGTAGCCAGTGGTAAAATTGCAGTGTTGGAAAGTGTCACAAAATAGTATTGAACCACGCACGTGTTTTGACAAACGTTTTAATTTTAACTCTGCCCCTCAGTGAAGCACTCAAGCCGAGAGGTTGCATTTAAATTTTATTAAAACTACAAAGAAAAACGTAATAAATATTAAAATGGTAAGTTTCGCAAGTATTTAAGTGCATAAATGAACATATTACGATATGATTTGGCATTAAACAAATTGTTTTTTTTTTTTATAGACCGAGGAAGTAAACCCGAAAGCATTCCCCTTGGCTGATGCTCAGTTGACCGCCAAGATAATGAACTTGTTGCAGCAGGCTCTTAACTATAACCAGCTGCGCAAGGGTGCCAATGAAGCCACCAAGACTCTGAACCGTGGTTTGGCTGATATTGTTGTGCTAGCTGGCGATACGGAGCCAATCGAGATTCTGTTGCACTTGCCACTGTTGTGCGAGGACAAGAACGTGCCGTATGTTTTTGTGCGTTCCAAGCAGGCATTGGGACGTGCATGTGGCGTGTCCAGGCCCATTGTTGCTTGCTCCGTGACCACAAACGAGGGTAGTCAGCTGAAATCGCAGATTACCTCCATACAGCAGGAAATTGAAAGGCTGTTAGTTTAAGTGAAGATGTCACTCTTCAATCGAAATCCGTACAAATATGTAAACTGTAAAATTAATAAAAGCGTGTATTTTGTAATACATATTTCCAATTGGTTGGTTTTTATTTAGTTTATTATTTATTAAAATATCAATATATCGATATCGATGTTCCCGTCGATAATTATAGCGCATGCTTTTAAACGTGGACGCTTTGCAACACTGTTGAACAGCTGATTTAAAATGTCAAAGCGTTCGCCGAGTGAAACTTATAATTTTTCATAGGGATTTGGGAAAAACCTGCGGAAAAGCCACAACAACTAACAAAAATGCCTAACAATTCGCATGACTTAAGAAAACATTTTATTCAATGCAAGTGACAAAAAGCATACAAAAGCAAAAAACACAAAGCACGCAACGACAACAATAAAATAATAAACGTCTGGCAACAGACGGCGGCGCCTCAACTACAAGTGCAACAACAATAATAACAACATGAAATTGCTGGGCAAATACGTGGACAAGGGCATGCAGGGGTAAGTTATAATTTAACATAATCATACCCATAACCCCACTTATTAAATCTACAATTCGTAATCCCAGCAATGTGACCCTCATGCCCGAGGAGTCGGAGGACATGTGGCATGCGTACAATCTAATTGCTGAAGGCGACAGCGTACGGAGCACAACAATACGCAAAGTACAAAACGAGACAGCCACTGGTTCATCCACGAGCAGCCGCGTCCGCACGACACTCACGATTGCCGTAGAGAGCATTGACTTTGATACCCAGGCCTGTGTGTTACGTTTGAAGGGACGCAACATTGAGGAGAATCAGTATGTCAAAATGGGTGCGTATCATACGCTCGATCTGGAGCTAAATCGCAAGTTTGAGTTGCGCAAACCCGAATGGGATACAATTGCGTTGGAGCGCATAGAGATGGCCTGCGATCCCACACAATCCGCGGATGTTGCTGCCGTTGTCATGCAGGAGGGTTTGGCCCATGTCTGCCTCATCACCGCCAGCATGACGTTGGTGCGTAGTAAAATTGAGGTGTCCATACCGCGCAAGCGCAAAGGCAACGTGCAGCAGCACGAGAAGGGATTGGCCAAGTTCTATGAGCAGGTCATGCAAAGCATATTGCGTCACGTCAACTTCGATGTGGTCAAGTGTGTGCTGATTGCCTCACCTGGCTTTGTGAGGGATCAGTTCTACGATTACATGTTCCAGCAGGCCGTCAAAATGGACTATAAACTGCTGCTGGACAATAAAAGCAAATTCATGCTGGTCCATGCGTCATCTGGCTTTAAACACTCACTAAAAGGTTTGCCTCCATTCAAGATCTCTTAATGTCTAGACTTAATCATGTTATGCATTGCAGAGGTGCTACAAGAACCCGCTGTTATTGCCAAAATGTCAGACACGAAGGCTGCCGGCGAGGTCAAGGCATTGGAGCAATTTTACATGATGCTGCAGTGTGAGCCAGCCAAGGCATTCTATGGCAAGAAACATATACTCCGTGCTGCCGAGGCTCAATCTATAGAAACTTTGCTCATTTCTGACAATTTGTTCAGGTGAGTTCCGTCTAAGGCTTAAAATAGAATCGAGAAATCGTAAATATCGCTCAACATAGTTATTCTAGTAGAATAAACATAAACTAGTTATCACTGTCGATTCTAGTTCATGCTTTCTGCTGTCATTGCTGAAGCATGTTTAAATTCGTTTCACATACCTAACTAGTCTAAAAAACTATGGTAAAGTCCTCGACTATTTGAATACCCGTTACATACATTTAATTGTATACATTGTATTTCTTACAAAATTAAATTATTTTATTCAAATCGCGATTAGTGGTGGTCAAGAAGGAAGGGGAGGGGGGATATAGTAGAGACTCCTGTTGCATACTTTTAGGATCTTGTATTTCTTTAAAAATTTTAACAGTTTATTACCGCTTTTTTGTTTAACCGATCTTAATGCAATTAGGTAGGATGATAGATAATAATATTAGATAAGGTTAATTAAAAAAATAACGTTATATCTTAAAACTGGTGGTTTTGGTAGTTTTTGGCGATATGCGTGGTCAGAATGGGGAGTAGAAAAAATTTAAAATAATTCTGATCTGCTCCAACGCTATTGGAGTCTGTGTGCCGAATTTAATTTAATTTTATAAATTTTTTATTATCTATTTAGCTCATCTCTTAACACTGACAACAAACATAAAACACTTATTTTGTTTTGCTCCTTCGAGAAATTATTTTGTGAGCTTGTTCAAAAGTTTTTTATTAAGGTGTTACGGTTCAGGAACTTGTATTATTGCTTATCACTAAACTCAAAGCGTACAACAATCGAGTTAAGACGACAGATTGTTAGTTCAGCTTGACTATTTTTTGACTCATTAGACAAATAAATAATGAAATGGCTAAGCTCTATCATACCTCAACAATTTTGATTAACAACATTTAAATTGTAAAGAGATTACAACATTACAAATTGTTTACTCTATAGAACCAGTAGCCTTATCAACAGTATTCATTCTACATGTACAAGTAGCAATACGACAATTTACAGTTTAATCAAGCAGAAAGATCAAGAGCACGATCGTTGACAAGCCCACAGCGGCAAACCTTCAACTATAACAAATTGGCTGCTTTTTATTTTGTATTGTTTGACATATGGAACATCTGTTATACTGTATAAGTCTTGAGAGGGTCGCTCGATGATATAGTAGTATTTAAATGGGACTTATGATTATAAATTAAATATCTTAAACTATCTATAAGGCTCAAGTTTTTGTTAGGTTCACTACACTTTTTTATCCATGATGAAATGTAAAATTAAAAATTTATCTTGGTCGAATCAGCAGAAAACATAGGAAGCGAATATATTGAATGGAGAAAAACTTAATTCTTTAAGAGTGAGCAATCAGTGCATAGCTAAAATTTTGTAGATTTTATTTTAAGCTTTTTTTAACATTGGTTCTTAGTACAGATCGAGAAATATAATTCAGTCTTAGCTTTTTAAGAAAACAGATAAGCTAGAAAATTTTTAAAAGTAATCTTAAAGTAACATATTAACATAGTAGCGCATTAAGAGCTCAACGGTTGAATACTCTTTCTGATCTTGTGTCTGTCGTAGTTTTTGTACAAATTAAGCCATTTAAAGAAAGCACGTCCAAAACGCTAATTTAATGTGCTCCCCATGATGTGCTCATGATCAAGGTTGTCTCCGTATAGTCTCGAATGGGCAACAAATGCTGCCATTTTTGGTCTGCTTTGCCGGTTGTCTGTTTTGTTTATGTTGAATTTTGAATCTGAATTTAAATCTGAATCGGAATTGGGTTTGCAACCCAAAGCTGAAACTGAGTGAAACAAAGTGCTCCGTCGCATAGCCCGTTTACATTTTTAATAAGCCGCTGAAATTCCATTTTATTGTTGTTTTTGTTGTTTTATGCTGTTTTATTATTGTTTTTTATGCAAACTGCGTGGCATACAATTAAATTAAGTGTTATTACTTTTGATTTACTTAGAATATATGCTTAAATGTCTATGCAAATTGTTTAATTTGTTAAATTTAGCGCGTTTATTCAGTCCCGAAAATTGTAGTTCTGTTTCTGAGGAAGGGATTCTCCTGCGATCTTTCACAATCAAAAACTATTCAAATCGCAAGTCACCAAGGTTGCCTTCATCGTTGCTGTTGTTGTTGTCGGTGTGTTTGTTGTTGCTGCTGTTGTTGCTTGTGCTTTATCTCGACTGTTTTGATTGCTGCTGATTGTTTCGCAATTGATAAAGAAAAAGGCAGAAGAAAAGAGAGCACACACATTGTGTGTGTATATTTGGTTAAAAATAGGCCCTTGTCTTGATGATGAAATTGATTTAATTTACCGTCTCTGATTGTTGTTGGCACGCTGTTGTTGAACATTCCATTGATTTTTGTGTTTCTTCTGTTGCGCCACAAAATCATCCAAGTCTCTGCCCCGACTTGCATTACAATTCTCCACTCTGGCCCTGTGTTCACTCAGTAATATCCGCTTGTGGTAATCATCCAGCGTTTCTCGCAATGGCAGCAGGCGGGTAAGATTGGAACTGGAAGTCGAACTGGGGCTAGAATTCGAACTGAAAAAGTGGCTGGAACTGTGCTCATAGCTAGTACTAGGCGGTGGTAAGCGGCACTTTTTGTGGACTCCATCTTCACACAGCAGCTGCCACTTCGGATAGCCCAGCTCAGAGATTATGTAGTCTGGTTGCTTGGTGAGCATTCTGATCAACAATAACACTTGTGTAGGAACTGAAGTAGAAGCGAATGAAGTAAAAGAAAGTTAGAGAATTTTCAAGTCTAAAAATACATTTTTCGGTGTCTGCTAGCAACATACTTGACAAAGCTTATCTTTATTTCCTGTCATTCTTTAGTGGTTTTCAATGCTCAAATTATACAAAAAAATACTACTAACAGTTTTAATTGACCAAGTGGCGTTCTCAGTTTGACTCGCATATCAAAATGATTTCATTGTTAAGATTATTTAAGTATTTATTTAATCTTTATACCAAAATCTAGCCCAAATCGTATATTAGAATGAGAACAATTTAACTAAATTGGTTTATTTCAAAGTAGTCGGAGTACGTATGGAGTTAAGATTCGAATGTTGGTAATAAAGCGCCATATTAATACAATGTTCGGATGCGTATTATCCACTTGTATTACTTTGTTTTCTATAACAAACTCCACATCTTATTGGGAAAAATTGTCCACTTTATTCTTGCCAATTGTCCCACTTAAACCTCTTTATTTTGGGCAAATACGTCAGTAGTTATGGCTGTTTTAAGATTAAAGGGGAATCTAAGTTCATATTTAGTTGCAATATTTGCTCTTGTTCGTTATTTCCCACCTTCTATATACATAATTAACAGGTAGTCGTTTAATTTGGCATATAATAATGTAGACGTTTCTTATAAAAATGAAGTCATGCCTATAAAGTTCAATGTATAGGTGAAGTTCTTCTGCAGTAAATGTTCTAAAACGTTCTGTAGTAAGCCTTTGAGAATTTATAACTGATTTTACTGTTTCCCTGACTTGCTAGTCTATTAACCATAGAAAACCATCCCAGAAGACAGATACTAGGTGTTCTAGTTTTAATCTTAAGTAGTGTGTATTGTGTTACTCTTTTCACACGCGTATTTAGTACAAATATTTTCAAGCTTCGTTCAATTCGCAACTCTCTGTTTCTTCATTTTAACGATTATACATTTAACTGTATGCAGCTTCATTAGCAGAGTCTGAGAACTTTATTTTTGAGCTGTATCAGTTTACAACATGATGTTGAAGTTATTTCGCCTATAAGTCATGTAAATTTTCAATGTGCATGTAAATATAAATTTTATCTGTATCTGTGTTTTCATTTTGTATCTCTTTCAAATTTTGCTTGTGCCATTTCTTTGTCTCGAACTTCTGAAACGCAAAAGTTGTGCTAATTATTATTATTTTACTCATCTGTGGGCGAGAAAACAACAACAGCGTCAATATTAACTACGACATGAACAACAACAATAATTAGGAATTTCAATCTATTAAATCGCACCGTTTATGGTTCGCCCCCTGGAATCAAGTCTGAAACGGTCAACTCTTGCACCCATACTGATAGAATATTTGTTTGTTCTTATTTTTTCTTTAATAGAGACGACTTGTGTTCCACACGCAAACCCCCTTATTTTGTAACATGATCCACATTTGTCGAGCTGTGGCAAAAGTCTTTGACTGCTTCTTGAATATTTTTATGCCTCCATTCGCCTATTTCTTTCTCCTTACCCTTCGCAGTTTCTTTTCTTTTTTGCGTTGTGCTCTTTGAATGGACTTATTTTTCTTCGATTTATCTGTTCAACCAGTTTTTCTAGTCTTTTGTTTTAGGGCGATGCGAACCGTGTTTTTTGTCTTGCAACGTGCCCCTATTTTCTGATTTGCAGCTGTGGCTGCTAGTTGTTGTTAATAGTGTTGTTGTTGTTTGCTGGTTAGACATGATATGCATTATTGTTGATTCCATTAAGTGTACATATTCCATATCTGAAAACTACTATTTATTTGTTTTGAACTGTATTTTATTTTAAAAATTGAGGTTGGTGTAGTCTTCGGATACATTTTGAGCTAAGAACTATGAATATAGAAGAATGTTTCGATATGTATAACCCAGATAATTCGAACCATATAAACCCAACATTTAATAACTCTTTTTTAAAGGATTTTTGGTATTAATTTATTAAGGTTTATAGAATTGTTTTTTTTCGTTACTTTAAGAAAATTAAGGTCTTAACAATTTACGACTTGACTATACAAGTTTCAAAGGCTTCGTTTTTACTTTAATGCAAGGGTATTTAGTGTTCGACAATTTTTTTACAACTTTTTTCCAAGTCTTTTAAATTTAGGTTGCGTTAATGCTGAGACCAGACAAAGAGATCAGCGATTGATCAATTTCTGCATTAGATGACAGTTCGCTACTTGAAATTACCACAAAAAGCATAAAAAATTGATTCAATTGTGGAGAGTCTTTGATTAAAAACTCGTGTTTTGAGTTTTAAATGAGATTTTATTTTACTCGGATTTGCTTTCACTTAATGCTGTCAAATCTAAACCAGTTTTTTGAATTCCGCCATGCTCACACAATTCCCGAAAAAGATGCAAAATTGCACAAGATTTTCATTAAACACCGTTTGCTTAATTTACAAATTGAACGAGGAAAGACACGAGAAAATCTTAAGGTCGGCTCTGAATTTGACCTCCTCCCCTCCCGATGTGACATTCGCTGGTCACGGCTCTTTCACCTACGTTCCGTTAATTCCATTATAACAATTGATTTCATTGTGCAATCATTGTCATGCAACAACAGTAACAACAATGGATTCAATTCATGACAACTTTTGCGGTTATTGGATGAGTATAAAGATACACAGGTATCTCACAGATACAGATACAATTGCTGCTGTTAAATGTTGTCTGCTGCATTGCCCAGCGCTGACTCAAAGCCACAAAATTCCAAAGACGTCAACGGCATTCGCTATTAATGCTGTTGCGGCGGTTCCATAACTTGATTTCTTTCTTATGTTGTCCCCCCATTTGCACTTGACATGAACAACAACTTTCACTTGTATTTTTTGTTTGCACGCACCTTTTGATTTATTTTTTTTGTGCACTTATTTTTCGGTTAGGTCTTAAAAGTGGCTTTGGGCTTTCTAGCACCAATTTCTTTGGCGTGGCAATCGACACAATGTCTACGCTTCGTTTCTTAACGTATTCTACGCTCTACGCTCGGTTCCGATATGTTCCGCGCCGTAAGAAAGCCGCTTTGCAACTAATTCTACATGTATAGACTGTGCAGCGAAATCTGCTGCTCTCGCACACTCTCTTTTAATACCCTGTAGAGTGCTGTTCAGTGAGGTGACTGTGGTTATAGAAGTGCTTTTGGGCAGTATTATATTTTGATACTAGTACTAATGTTACTGTTAAATTATTCTTATTTAAATATTTCATTAATTTGAATTGCATAAAGTTTCAAAGTTTTTAGCATTGAAACTTGATTTAAGATTTGATTGATTTGTTTAATTATTATTATAAAATATTTTTTTTACAACGATATCTTTTCAACAAAATTTAAATGTATATGTGCATATCGGAAGAGATCCCACTCAATACTTTTCTCACTATAACAATAGGTACCTAAACCAAATCTTTGGGAGATCTATTGATAGCAATCAATCATTAAATATAGCCAACACTTGCCTTCTTCACATCTGGTTACATTGTAGGTTTATTTGAAATTCTAATCATTGTTATTTTATAGTAACTTAAAACAGGGTATGCAATAGTCTGCATACTTTTTGTTTATTATTTGTTTTCTGCGGTTGTAGCTACTGCACGTGCTGTGGAACGCATTGACGTGTACTCTTACGAATGGGTTCCACATGGTGTACGATTTGATAAAGCGATCTATAGCTTAACTGTTCACGCTGTGCTCTTAAGCTCTCTTTTTTGTTGAGAGAGCGACATAAAGTAAAAGAGAGAGAGAGAGAGAAAGAGAGGACAAGAGGCACTTAGTTTGCTTTGGGCCGTCAATAAAAATGATAATTTAAATTTTACCTGCGCTTGTTTTTTGCAGCTTTTTGTAAATTTTGTTTGTATACATTTTTCTTGAGAGTTTTTTGCAAGTTTTATCTTTGAAGCATTAACATTTTAAGGTTTTTGAACCTGTAATTAAACCTGCCGAAGTCTATAATTTTTGTAGTTTCTTGTGGCAAAATGTACTCGTACTTTCTGAGGTCTTCATACTTGCATTTTCATCGCAATTACCTCAGTGTCTATAGACTATTAAACGTAACCTTTGTCGCGTTTTCTGTACCCATACATTCCCGCTATGCCTGACACCTCACTTATACATAAGTACATATAGGTTCACTCATCACGTGCCATGATTAAGCGCTTTGGTATTTCTATCGA
This sequence comes from Drosophila falleni, assembly GCA_035045575.1. Classification (NCBI taxonomy): domain Eukaryota; kingdom Metazoa; phylum Arthropoda; class Insecta; order Diptera; family Drosophilidae; genus Drosophila; species Drosophila falleni. The sequence goes on from JAWNOV010000009.1 coordinate 71,668, forward strand.
GTATTGAACATCTAGTATCAAGTAACGTTTTGGATGTGCAATATCACGTACTTTGAATCGTAATAGATATTAATTTATTTGTACATAGTATATGCATAATACGCTTTCAGGGTTTACTACTGCCATTGCTGCAAGTTTTTCATTCAATACCTGTGAAGGCAAAAATACCTTACGCTGATCTTAACACTTAATAGGGATTACCAAGCGGTCGAAACTTTTATTGCCCTAAATTGACTAAGTTTTGTATGCTTTTCGTTGCCAAACTATTCGGCCGATTTATTGCCTCGGTTGTTGATGCTAAACTAAAATGCGAAGTATAACAAGAATTTGAGATTTCGAAGCAAAATGTAACTTCAAAATGTCCGTTTTGATAGTGCAATGGATGAATTCTATATTGAAGCTTTAATTAACTCCTGTTAATCTCTAATGATGTATTCTGAACATCTCATTTGATAAGAGATTTTTTTCTTAAACTTTCCGAAGGAATTTAAGTTATTTTCACCACACTTATCATAGAATCCACTTACTAAGTTTATGAGCTTTCCAAAAAGATTTTGCTCTCTTTTGCGCCATATCAGGTTATATTATTATTATAGAACCGTTCTAAATTTAACTCATCTATTTTTTAATGTTGACTTAACATAATAAGTATATTTAACATTACAATTGTTCTTTTTTTCTAGATGCCAAGACGTAAATCTCAGGAAAGAATATGTTAACTTGGTTGAATCAGTTCGCGATGCTGGCGGTGAAGTTAAAATATTCTCCAGCATGCATATATCGGGAGAACGTGAGTACTATATACTACAGCTTACACCAAAGAGACAAGGGCATAAAAAGAATGGAATGTCTGTAAAATAACCTCAATAGATCCATTAAGAAAATATGTAATTTCTTATGCTTATTGCTTACTATTGTGTGTACGTTGACTTCCCCCTGTCTAATGACCTCGTTAAAAATTCTATTTTTAAATGGCTAGCATTGCATATGTGCTCAAACAACACACACACATAGCATACACACTTGCATTTCTCGAAGGAATCTCCCGCAATGCATTTTATATGAGATACATTGAAGAAATTGTAGTTGGACTTTAAAACCATTGCAAATCGTGTGCTGGGTTCACTTTCAATTTTCAAATTAATTTCACTTGGCGTTAATTAAAATTGCATGTTTCATGTTTTTTTTCAAATATATTTTTGGCACAGATATTTGTTTTAGTTCGCGTTGAATATATACCAAATGCACTTCTTTCTTGGCTGCTAAATGACTCACGTGTCGCGAACTATTTGATTTTATTTTGTTCTTATCAATTGCCTACGACTTGGCAACGCTTTTTGCCAATTTTTACGCGTAAATGGGTCGCTGTGATATAAGAATAGAACTCAATACTTTGTGTTTACATGTTGGGCAACTACCAAAAGGTAAAGAATAAAGTACAAATTTTTGATCAGCCATTGTAATAGCTAATATAGTAGTGTACAGGGTATCTATTAGTCGAGCACATTCACATTTATTAATGACTATTCACTAGATATAAAAAATTTTGCATATCTTGGTTGTCTTTCAACAGCACTTGAACAATTCTACATCATTTTACGCCTTATCGCTTTCTTCTCAAGTACTTTTTTTATTCTCCACGTTATAATCAGCTCTAAATTACTTATATAAACATTGTAGAATAAGTGTAAACAAAATGAAAAAAAAAATATAACGAGCACTTGATTTAAATTGTGTGCAGATAGCTGGACAATTTCAATGAACAACTTCTACATGAGAACACAATAAAGAGAACAGAAAATAACGCAACCTATAGTAAACTCAGGCACATTGAGTAATTCTCAAAGTTCACACAGAATGCATGTTACTTGTTGCTGAATATTTGTAATACATTATTGAGTTCTACATAGTTACAATTGCTTGTAGCATTAGCATATTGAAATGCAAGCATTTTGTACCCCCAAGTTTAATGTTAAGTTCAAAACTGACTCAGTATGTTAATGTAAAACCGGTGAGCCTTGAATTTCTCAGTTATAACACCTACGTCTAGTGCGAAAAAGAAAACTATAACTGGTTCTTATGTACTGCATTTTAACTATTTTAGTTACTGTGGGAATATCACTCTTAAGACGGCTTCTTAAACAACTTTATTTTTATTGGCCGGATGTTTAAATCGTCCAATTAATTGGTTTACATTGAACTAGTTAAAGTTGGTTTAGTTCCCAGCAAGCTTATTAAGAGATAAAAGACTAGGTGAAACTAGTTCTTATAGTCAAGTTTTACATCTGAAAAATTTAAAGTTCTTAAATAAATAAATCACTTAAATCAGCATCCAGATATGCTCAAGTATTGAAATAAATTGTTGCAAAGTAAAATTTGTTTGGGACTGAATGTGCCAATGAGAAGAAGAGGCGAATACTGTATCTACAAAGTACAGAAAATACGGCATGCATTTTTAATGGTTAAATACAGAGTCTCTCTCAGCTGTAGCCTTTTTTTTACTAGTTTGTATAATCACTGCGGACGGCTTTATAAAGTGCTCAGAAAAATTGACATTCAACGCTTATATCAAATTGTAATATGTAATATATATCACACTTGTCTTTAAAAATTCGCTTTCATACGATGTTAACAAATCAGTGTACACCATGTGTGCAAGTTTAAAAAGTCGAATTTTTTATGAAAGAGAATCGCTTACTCCAGAAAAACTAGAAAAAATTTGTAAATCAAAAAATCATCGTCATGTGCAATTGATTAAAAAAATGCCAAAAGAAATCTTAACGTTTCGTTACCCATTCATCGACCCATTTTTGTATAATTGGGCAAAAAGCCTACATACCTCTTACCCAATCTCAGCTTTTTTGGGCAGTGCCAAATTATTTTTACTTTTTAATATGGTAATTATATTATTATGTGTATGTAAAACGACCTACAAACTTTAGATTCGGTTACTGATACTTTATTTGATTTCGCATTGTCTAAGAACTATAGATTAAATGATGATTTCCTTAAATGCTTTTTTAACACTTTTCCTTTTCATCTCAATTTACAGAACTCGCTCAACTGACCGGCATTGCGGCTATTCTGCGTTTTCCGATGCCCGAACTCGAGGATAGCGACGATGATGATGATGAGGATGGAGCAGCGGGCGGCGACAACAGCGATAGCGATTAAGAATCCAATCCAAAACAACCCTAAAGAACCCCTTAGCATTTTGAAAACAAAACTACTTATTTGAATTAAGATCAAAAGCGTCGAACTGGAGACTCTTTTAGCGGAGTTTAAATCATAATAATACACAATATATATACATAAAATCATATATATACATTTATACATACATAGAGTAATAGGTACTACGACAGACTTGGACTGTGTCAGGGCATATACAATATACGACTACAATATACAATATCTAGGTTTATTCAATCATATACGAACATATACGACATGAGTTAGTTAAAATTATGAAAAAAAAAAACAAAATGAAATGTAATATAAATCAACTAGGTCGTTAATTCAAGTGTAAAAACAATTTTTAATAGCTTAATAACAGTTAACTCTTCTTTACAAAACAACTATTACAAATCTATTATAATAACAGTTAGTGTTCAGTGATTGCAATTTACATAAAATTCTTTTGATATAATTGTCATTTTTTAACCAAATGTGTATATCAATTGTTACCTTTTGACTGTGCTCTTTTTGTTGTTAATACTTAAAATATTTTGATTTTTTTTATAAATTTTATGTGTTCATTCACAATCATGAAATTTAACTTTATTAATACACCATTTTAATTGTTCATAATTTGATTTTAAGCTTTACAAATAAACGGAAATAACTGTGCAACAGGTTTTTGTAAAGGGTATTTTATTGAGGATAGAAATTGACCATAGCGAATGTTGAATGGAAATATTTTGTATTTTAAATTCAAACTTTAGATCGAGATTTATATCGAAATAGAAATTCAATAGGTATCGAGGTGTCTATGTTTCGATATATTTTTATCTCTCTAGAAATATTTATACAAAAAATATAACCCAAAAGCCTGCCAAATGCGGTGCTCTACTTCATGATGAGGAGTACTAACTTATCACAGGCCTCACTTTCGGAACCAATTTTATTCACCAGGATTCGCGGTGAATGTGGGTTGTCAAAATTAAAAAAAAATAGTTTTAACTATTTAATTGAGCAAATCGTACCCCTTGAAAATGCAAATAAATTCAAAACCTGTGGCTCGCTATCAAACGCAGTAATTCGCGTTTGAAAGAAATGGAAATTAGAGAAAACTATTGACAGATGCAGCTGACAAATGCAGAATTTGTCCACTGCATTACAAGGAATTAGATTTTTATTATGCATCCAACAGCAATGCAAAACGGAGGCGATTGTTACCAAATGCAGTGTCTCAATGCAATGAATCCTTTTCGGGATAATGCAAAGAAATTATATGTATTTTTTGTTTACATTTTTAGTTTTTATTTGTTTTAGGTACAATCTAAGCCTAAGGATCAAGACACAGTTTATGGAATACCGTGAGGTAGAACCGTTTACTTGCCGCCCAGTTTGGACGCAGCTGCAGCAGCAGCGGCAGCAGCTTTACGAGCTTCCCGTTTGGCCGTCTTCTTAGCCTCCTTATCGTTGGCATCAATATTGCGACGCTTTTTACGCAGTAGCCATTCCTCCTTTTCCTTGGTCTGCTTCTCGCGTATTAGTTTGCGAAACAGATTGCGATGACGTGGCTTAACCATGCGCGCCTGCAGACGGTGCTCGTCCACTTCGGCTTTGTGCACTTGCCTTTTGTTGACCTTGTGCACTTTACCTGACTGTACGGACATTTTCTCCTTCTACAATGGAACAATGATTAAAAAAAGGGGTACTTAAATTTGGTTTCATATGACACACCTCTTGCTTTAGTCGTCGAGTCTTTTCATCAAGCTCCTCTTCTTCCTCATCCTCGCTTTCCTGATCAAACTCCTCGTCGTCCGTAAGCGCATCTTCTTCATCTTCATTAACGCCGTCGGGTCCGCCGAACTTCTTGTATTCGGCGGTCTCCTGTTGATAGGCGCGCTGCAGCTGCGCATCTAGCAGCTCCTGCTCAACGGCATCCTCCTCTGGCTCGGCAGCATCATCTTCGGATTCATCATCGCTTTGAGCTAAGGAAATTGTCCAAGATTAGTATGAAGGCCAAGTAAGATAACAATCTGTTAACTTACCATGAGTTTCGATCAGCGAAGGATCAAGCAACGCCTTCTCCTCGGGCGGTATGTAGGATTCGCGTTTTGAGTCGACAAATGGCGACAAATGTGGCGGCAACATTTCACCCAGGAAGTACTTGTTGGTGGGCAGCAGCTGTCTCTGATTGACACAATCGAAGAGCCACTGAGGCTGAATGTAATCCCTGGAGATGTACTGTGTGCTCAGGCTGGGTCTGTCCACGATCTGATGCGTGATCGTCTCATCGCTTTCGTCGTAAGTGGCGCCCGAAAAGACGGATGAATCCCAGGATACTTTGCCGCCAAAGGAGCGAATGATGATAACTAGCGGCTCTCGTGGCACTTCGCGATTAATAAAGAACTTTAAGCCTTTGAAAAGTGTGCGCAGACGAGACACTTCCTGTGCGTCCTGTTTCATTTTGATGATGCGCTTGGAATCGCCATCCTGCTCTAACAGCTCCATATCAATATCTGGCTCCTCGTCATCCTCCTGCACTTTATCTGTGCGTAGCAGCTCGAAGTTCAGTGCAGCAATGCGATCAGAAACAAAGCTGGATTCATCCTTCAATGTCTCCTCGGTATCCTGAAGCACACTGCTGGGGAATTGTGGTGGATAAGCCAGGTTGAGGCCATGAAACAATCGGAAGTTGGTGAAGCCCATCATGATGGTATAGAATTCCACAAATATTGACATGACTTTAAAGTCAACCTCCTGACGAGACTGTGGCTTGAATGGATAGTAGTGTGGCACTATCCAGGTGACCTTCTGCCCCTTGATCTCTGCTTGAAAATAGTAGCCCTTAATTGATATGAACACCTTGCGCAGCGACTTCGAAGCGATGATATAGTGGAGAAATTCGATGGTCAGACGTCGGCACAGATTCGATTGCTCGCGTGGTATCAAATGCAGTGAGGGAAATGTGCTAAATAGAAACAGAAGAGTCAGACAATCGTCTAGATCCTTGAGAGCATCAATAAAAGTCGGATAACGTTCCTTGACAATGTGATCAAGCTTGATCTCCGGGAACATGGCCAGACGACGTTTCAGATTGCGGAAATCCTTGATAGCACGATCACGGCCAGTTTTCTTGGCAAAAATCTACAAAGGAAACGAATAAATCTTTTGAATAATCCTCATTAAGGACATTAAACAGTTAGTCAAGCAATTGTTTTGACAACAACCCATTCAATGTCATAAAATTTTGTCTTGTTCTACGAACCATAATATATGTCAAGACAATTACTTGAGAGACTGTATTTTTATATTTACCTTGTAGTCACGCAGCGTCCACACGATAGACTCGTGCAGAAGGAAGCGTATGTCCTTGGCATGGTACAGTATCTTAATATCCGATGAGCCCTTTTGTGCGCGGCGTCTGTGTTTTGGCTCGCGGGGGTAAACCCCCTTCAGGATGCACAGTCGTCGAAAGTCATTCAGGGAAAGCTGCAGTTTGCGCAGCGCTGCACGCCGACTTATATATTGTGCGGCCTCGCCAGACTCGTACTGCAATGAATCGGACAGATGTATTTTACTATGTGCAAATTTGGTAGTAGTCAATAGACTTTCCCTTGAGAAGCGTATAAAAATAACCTCACAGTCTGTGGAAAGTGCGTGCTGCGAATATTGACTTTCTTACCTTCTTGGGACGTCTCATCTTGTCTGTAGGGTACTGTTGTTATTAATTCGACTAAAACAATTGCTTTTGACAGCTGCAATTACTGCAAGTTGTGTTATTTTATATGAAAACACGCGCCGTACCCAAAACACACGTTTTCGTGTTGTTGGTCGCGTGGGAAGGGATTAGTGTGACCAAATATTAAAACGAACACTGCTGCCAACTTTTTGGAGAAAAAAGCTGATTCTGGCTAGAAATTGTCTGAAATATAGCGATGCAAAAGCTACAAGAAACTAGTCATCAAATTTAGTAACGGTGCTGCCAACTTGTTTTAATAGTCATGTCGCAACAGAAAACGGGTAGGCAGGCCTGGCGCCTGGAATTTAATTTAAATATTAATTATGATTAATTTCCCAAATGAACTTAAATCTAAAACTTCTTCAATTTATTAGATAGAATTTTAAAAATTTTTGAAGAACCTTGGTAAGAATTAAAACTTTGGGGTTCCACAAAATTTAACTTTGTTACATACCTTCGTCCTCTAAGACTCAAGGAACTCTCAGCTTTAATAATATATCGCCTTTGCCTTTTTTATTTTGAATTAAAATTTTTGGCTTATTGTTGATTTTTTGGCAAGGTATTGCAAAAAAACTAAATTAAAAATTTTAAATTTCAGCCGAGAATAGCAAAATGTTGCTTAATGTTTAACATTTTACAACTTTATTGGAAAAATAGCTGTTTCTGACTGTTGAAAATCTAAATTTGTTTCTCGCGCACTTATTTTAATACCAATATTTATAGCAAAACATTGCGGCAAATATATTTAAATTAAATATATCCGGCTAATAGCAAATTTCCATTTTTTCTAGAATCGCACTTTGAAAATAACCAGATCCAGCTATAAAACAGTTCATTTGGCAACAGTGTTAGGTGAGAAACAGTGTTATCGCTTGCAAAAATTTCAAAAGGTTACCGTTCACTATAAAAACGTACAACAAATGGGTAGCACTGACAACAAGTGGTGCCACCACTGTGATGAATGGCTTGGGATCGTATTGTCGCGCGATTTAAATTTTCCAACTTGTTAAACAAACAATTGCTTACAAAAGAATGAATGTATAAAGATCATTCATATAGACACAGAAAAGTTATATTCATTCTTTGTCATTCTTTATTTAGACATTTGCACTTGGTCAGCTATGTCATCTGTGGATAAAATAGCAAATCCTATGAAGAAGAAGGCGAAGATGGAGAAACTAAAACGACACAGAATGATCGACGACGATGACATTGAATTGTAATTAGAATAGAGTCCTCACCCGCGGTCGAAATATGTATTTCAATCATACAATGCGATAAATGCACTTGTGAATTATTAAGAATTCATTTTAAGCTTCATCAACAAACGTCAAAAACGTTTTGCTTCCGTAACGCAAAATTGAGGAACATGTAGATAAGAAAAATAATTGTATTTTTTTTAAAGGAAATAAAAAATTGATTTTGAAAACATGGCTAGTTTTTTAAAACTATTTTGCATCGGAATTTCAGTTATTTTTCCATTAATTCGAGTAGGTGGGCAAGACTGGATGATTCTAGCGCGTTTGGAAATTCAAACATTGCTTTGTGCCATTGGATAACTCATTTTATTTAATCTGTTTTATTGGTTTTTTTTATAGGTAGGTATTGTATTGAGAAAATAACATACAGTCTAAGTTTGTTGTGTTATATAATATTCGTTATATGTTAGTTAGTTTGAACATTAACAATATATTTTTTTTTTGGTTGCAATATGCTGACTGCAATTTCTTTTACAATGTTTTGTTGTTGAGTTATAACAAAAGTTTTTATTAAACTGTCAATTTATTCGTTCATTATTCGTTTGCTGTGGCTCTTCTACAACTCGGCTTTGTAACGGTTTTCATATTGCTCGTTATTTGACGCGATCGTCATGTGAGTGAAAGAGTTTTTGTTTGTGTTGGTGTGTTTGTTTGCTTATTGATATCGTTATTGTAATTTTTATAAATGTTTACGATTTGAATGCATCTGAGTGTGATTATTATTTTGTATATTTCACCTAAATAACTAGTTAACATTTTATATATGTTGATTTACATAAGTGTCGTTCCGTTTGCGCACCTCTCTGCAATATGCGTATACTATATTTGTCGTTTTACTCATATATTCGTATATTCTATGACAGCCGTACATACATATGTACATATGTCTGTAATACTCAAACATACAAATGTACTCAAATTGAAATTGACTATTTATTTGATTTGCTTTTAGTCCATGTGGCTATCTCTGAATTCATGTGATAGTGGTAAATGAGTGGGATAAGGTTCGAGTTAAGAGGATTAAAGTGAGCGTGGTGTATTTTGTATAAAATCTAAATGTTTCCATTACATATAATATATACTTCTATAAAGTAAATAACATTCTCTCTCTGTATTATAGCATTGCTGTATTAGACTTGTATGCAATTGTTCTAAAGTAAAGCCGAATCATTATTCAGCATGTTCGGCGATTCCCAATTTATAAATCCATCAATGCATCACTTCGTTTGACAGGTTTACAGGATCGTCTTTAGTCCTGTTCATTATGGATTATAATGGAAAAAGAGTTGAAAATTTTATTAACGATTCTGCTTCGCTAAATTTTCGATTAGAATTTGATCTGTTGCCATTAAAATTTTTCGTTGTTTTTTGTAGCTTGTAATGTTGTTAAACAAACTATTGTTAGTTTTGATTGTAAAATTTCAATGTGCATTTTAAAACAAATGGGTTTATAAAATTACGCAACATTTGTGTTTGTATTTGAACTCAAAATAAATTGACTTCAAGTACAAAATTTTGTTGACACGGCACTGGTTACAAGCGTACAAAACTAAAAAATCAATCCAACAAAAAAATATATTGAAAATTATAAACTATTATTATCTATCATATTTCTTTCGTCAAATGTGTCTCTATAATTCATTTACAGAAACTTAACTTTTCTCTTCATATTATTTTTATAAATTATTTGTACAATCTTATGTACTAAAAGCGTATCAGTTATTAAAATTAATTCTCTTTTATTATAATACTCTCTTGTTCACTATTGTAATTATGTATGTACTAATTACATGGTCAACGTTTTCTCATTAAAAAATAACCATACATATAGTATAAATACATATATGTATGTTTGTTTATGTGTACATGTAAATGTAAATGTAAAGTAAAACTTGCACAACAATTAAACTCAACAACACAAAATCACTGGTGGGTAAGGAATTGTTGTCTTACACACGACGGCTATGTTTTATTATTTTGGTTTGGTTACTTTTCCTTTTTGCCTCTTGTCATTTGTTAACGGTTCCAAATTGGTTTTACCTGCCCATTAAAAATAATAAACGCATTGTTCTTGCTGTTGTTATATACTTAAAAATTTGAAAACTCTATAAAAAACTTTAAATTAGTCTACCAATATGTTAACTATTACTTTATTTTACTGGATACTCCTTGAATAAATCGTTTCGTTTAACGCTATCATATAAAAATAACTCAAAATCAATCGAGTGCAGATGGAAACTGACAGCTTTTCGATCGTCTGCAGACGTAAGCTGACAGCTATACAACTTACATTCTTTACTTTTGCTGCGTTTTAATTGTTTCGTTCTTTTTTTTAATATTGTTTTTACGTGTATTTATTAATTGTACAACGGACGCAACTTGAAACATTTTTTTTGATGTACTCATATACTAGTACTTATATTCGAATATTAGTTGTGTATACGTGTTTACAGGGTCATAAGCATTAAAAAAATTTGAAATTATAAAACAATTAATTAGGAAATTTTCATTACAACTAGAGGCAATATCTGTGGATATATACATAATATATATGTATATATTTATTTGATTTTTATATCAGTATATTTTTTTTGGTATTTTTATATAGTTCGTATATAGTAAATTTATGAAATTTATAGTTAATTTAAAGCTGAAATTAATGATTATGTGTATTAGTTCATTACAGACAATTACAATTGGAATCGATACCCTTACTCATCTTTCTACTAGGGGTAGATAAAGCAGTTAAATAGTTCCCCTATCGTATGTGCATATGTGTGTATTTGTATATGTGCTTGAATTTTTATGTATGTACGTGTTTGCTAATTTCATATAATATCACTTCTAGAAGTCAGTAGTTATTGCCAATTTTTTTTACCTAATTTAATTAAAACAATAATAATTTATTTGGTTCATACTTACGGCTCTTTTGGCTGTAACTCAAAAATTTTGGTCTACAACAAAATTAGCAGACACAAGAATTGTACGCGTGTTGTTGTTTGTTTTTCAGTTTTCTTTAATTTTAAACAATGGTTTTTATTTTTTTAGTTAAATATTTCATAAAGTATATACTGTATTTATTAGTTTTATTGTTAATTTTATTTTTAATTTTTGCTTTGTTACGCTTAATTTTCACTTTTCCTTCGTTTGTTATGAACATTTTTACTAATTTTTCAACAATTTTTTTTTATTTCCATTTGATATATTTTTATTTACGCAATTATTCAACTTGTTAAAAATCTATAACCATAACAATTTCTCTATATATATTTACATATATATGTATATATGTATATATATATATAAATATATATAATTTTCTTGTATATATTTATATAATCTTATATAATTTGCTTTAAAGCGAGACTTCTGCGACCATTTGACGGATGTGTATGTGTGTGTGTGAAAGTGCGTTTTACTTTTTGAGTTAGGATCTGGGAATTAGATGTAAGATGATGGACTTAGCGATGTTAACTACTCTGAATTGATTGCTGCTTATTGTTTGCTATGTCCGAGTTAGTATGTTTGTATATTCTTTTGATTTGTTGGTGTCTTTAGTAGTACTTTAAATGTTAAATGTTAACACCCGCTTACATTTGCTTTGTACTGCGCTCTATGGATTGGGCTTTCATATATAGAGAGAAGTGCCTCGAAACGAACATCTATTAACATATCTCATAGTTGATATCGTTAATCTCTACTCTTCTGGAATATACTGGTAGTTCTACATTAGGTATTGTTATTCATAGAAAAAAGAGAGCGCGATATGTTTTAAGTGAGTTTTTGTGTGTGTGTGTGTTTGTTTGTGTGTGTGTGTGTGTGTGTGTTTGCGTGATACAGTTTGTGTTTTTATGAACATGTGTTTGCTGTCACTTACTAAATGCGTATGTGTTTAAGTTTAGTATGTAAGTATTATTTAATGTATATATGTAAGAATATATATATTTATAAGTATGTACTCAATAATTTGGAAGATTATTGTTTAGTTTTAACCATATACAGTTTGTATTTGCTTTGTTAGTACTGGAAGTAATCTCTCTTCAAGTCGAACTAACATGCAATCCAATGTAGCCTGCTGCAATTTTGTATTCCAAACCATATAGATTAGTTAGTTAAAGAAAGTGAGTAAATACACATGAGAACGGAAAGACTAGGGTATTTAGAGCACTTACAAGTAGTTAAAGAGAATGATCAAAAACAAGGTATAATATAGTATATAGTTTAGTATAAAGTTGGGAAAATACAGAAAAGGTTTTAAAGAAAAACAGCAAGTTTTATTAATAGAATGGACTAAAGAGAACAGGAAGAATTCAAGTTAAAGCTCATTTGAAATGAAACCAGAAATATATTGTAAAAAATTAAGTAATTTTTCTTGTAGAACTGTGGAATGGACTAATTCATTGAAGATTAGGTTTAAACCTGCTTCGCTTTCAGTGTGTCCCTTTTCAATATGGGGCTTGTTTTAGTTTTGGCCATATATATTGAAATATAGAGTGTGGTTTGGAGTCATAACGTAGATTTTATAGAGCATTTGATAAGCACGGTAGTTAGCGTGACGTACTTAATGAATGCCTCGTGGTATTATTATACAATGTCCTTATTTCCCTTTTTTTTTTTTTTTGGTTTTTGGTGTTCTCTGTCTAATTTCTGCACTGATTATGATTATAATTAATTTGTGCAACAATATTCACTGCACCACCCATGGGGTGTAAGAGCAGAAACTTAATTACCATTCTCTTTGCATATGTATATATATAAACGATGGTTTCGATTATAGGCTATACCACACAGCTGGGGGATAACTCTCTTTTCTTTTTGTCGACTTTTGCAGCGCTTTTTTAATTTCATCTTTTTCGTTTTTTGGCCGTTCTTTAATATACAGTATTCAATTTCTCTATATACATATATAAATATTTATATATATGTATATGTAGATATATGTATATAATTATGTTGTATATATGTATAAGGTTATGTCACTGCCAATAGTTTTCATTTATGTTTTATCGCCCTCGACATGCTGTAAAAATTATTGCTTTCTGTTGTGTGTTTTTGTATAGAGTATTACTATTTATATCTGTTAGTTGTTGTTTTTTCTTGTTGTTGTTTCCTTTAATTCAATTTGCGAGCCATATGCAAACGTTTTTTGGTTTTCTTTAAAAATATTGCCTACTTAAGATATAGTTGCATACATATACTTTTATATATATATTTTTATGTTTTCATCATTATGCTTTTGTTTATATATAAAATATATATATATGTTTATATGAATTGTATATAAGTATGCATTTATGTAATGCGTTTAATGTTAAATTTTGTTCTTTGCTTGCGGCCATTTTTACGAGTTGTCGATTTACGATATTCGATTTACGGTTAAAGGTTAAGTTTTGTTTAGTTTAGTTTAGTTTAGAAAAATGTTACGTACTTCTAAATAAGAGAGCAAGTTTTTTTTGTTCTTGTTTATATATGGTATCGTTTTTTTTTCTTTATATGTCGTATATTTATAAATATGTTTATATGCTCATATAAATAGTTTTATATAAGTGTATATGGGGATTTCATTAAGCAAAAAGTATATGAAATTATTTATATTTGGTTTTCGTGTTTAAATGCCTATGAAATCTATCATAAATATTGTTAAAATTTAAAGTTAAATTTAATAATATCTGCACCTTTCACACGCCAACAAGAATCATAAGTAATTATAATATTAATCATAATAATAAGTAAGTTGTAAAGGTTTGATCGAGCATCATGTTTAAAATTATTTATGGCAAATGCTTAGCAAAATTTTAAAGTATTTTTAGTTTATTATTTATTATTTCTTTGAATTTTTTGGATTTAATTTTGGTTTTTTTTTTTTTTTACATTTTAAGTATAGCATATTTGAAAGTTTTGTCGTTTTATAAGTACGCAAATTATCACTTAATCAATATAGGTCAATATAAGTAAGTATATATGTATATATGCCATGTAAGTGTGCGTGTGGTATATAAATTTATATAGTATAGGTTTCTTTGCAGTTAAACTAGACTGATTTAGACTCTGACGTAAAGCTTTCTGGGAGTTTCGCTATAACAATTTAGTAGAGTGAGTTCAATCAAAAAAGTTGCGGAGCAACAAGTGCTAGATTTAGGCTAACAGGATTTCAATGTCATAAAAAGATTCGTATATATGGTTAAAACATATAATTTAACAATTTAATAAGCACTGATTCAGATAAGTGACTAAGAGAGTTTTTAAGAATTGGGAAACTGTAATTTTTAATTTATTTCTAAATCGGTTGAAAGGAAGGGGGGGAGGGGCAAAAATGAAACATTTAGGTACCAATTAAGACTTTTGGAAAAACTCGAAAAGCCATCTAACACTTGCATTGCTCAAATATGATCAACGTAATTTCTTGGTTTGTTTTTATCTCGATTCGTAACGTATATGAAGTGCATGTGCCATGATAGACTTACTTGTATATAAGTAATCGTAATTTTTAAAAACAAAACCCAAACGTTTAAGTAAAGTAATTGATTGGGAAGCCATTTAAAGTTTTTCCACTTTTTCATTTCATTTGCTTTGTTAGTTTTAACAAGTAAGTAAGTAATCAATTTATAGGATAATAAGGTTCATAGTTTAAGTAGAGAGAGATAGAGAGCTTGTGTTTGCTTGTATTTGTATTTCAATTTTCTTTTAAGTTTTGTTTTGTTTTGTTTGAAAAGCTGCGGCTAAACATTTAAAGTAAATGTCTTTTTTGTGTAACTTTTTTGAAAAAGGAAAAAACGCTGCATGTATAGCACTAACTAACTAACATTTTTTTTTTTGTTGGTTGTTAATAACTTTTTGCTTGGTTTTGGTTTTGTTTTCGTTTAGTGTTTGTGTTATATTGTGATATATGCATTTTGTTTAACAATTCGATTAGTTAGCATAGGCCTTTTCATAATTAATTTATATTTGTAATTAATTCATTGAATTGTATTGTATATAAATTTAGCTATTTGGTTATTGCGCGGTTCCCTCGGCAATATGTGTATATGATCTTTGTCTTTATGCTGTACGCTTAAAAAGGGCATTCGATGAAATCATATTCGAACATCAGCGATACAGCAACAAAGACAAAGTACAACAGAAACATGGTAAAGCCCAGACCCTTGTTCATGCGCCAACGGAAGCAGGCAATTGACATCACCACAAAAACGAGCATCATAAACAATATGGTAATGGAACAGACCATGCCCACCGAGTTCACTTGAACGGGCACATCGTAGATAATCCCAAATAACAGCCAGGGTATCGGCAAACTGCATTATCAAACACAACAGTTAGTCATAAAGTATCTGTTTATCATTCATCTAATATTCGATTCAAGTTCTCGAATCTCAACTCACCCCACAGTCACATCGAATATGTTGCTGCCCACCGAACTAGATACAGCCATGTCGCCGAATCCCTTGCGTGCCACAATGACCGAGGTTATCAAGTCCGGAATGGATGTGCCTGCCGCCAGGAAGGTTAGACCCATTACCTGAGAAAAGAATCGAATGGTTATGATTTCGATCGGTTTAACAAAATCACAATACCAACATCGCTTAAAAAAGACGTCAGAATGTTTTATCTACACGTAAAAGCTCAAAACAAAATTTTAGATGAAATTTAGCAATAATACCAAAACTGGTTCAGGAACCGTTAACCAAAATTAACCGTTTAATTTTGAGTACCGAAAACGGAACCGAACCCGAAATAAATTGATTTTTAAGAACCGAAACTATTTGATTAATTATTTGTTGAACCTTTTACCGAAATATCTGTGTTGCATTGTATTAGGGGAACAATTTTTAAAATAAACACAATGTTTGTATTTAACGAGGAAAAAGTCTTTCTATGCCCCAAAATTTTATATAATAACATCAGTACATAAATAACAAAAAAATGGCTGGCATTCGACGGCATCATTTGAAGTTTTTCTTTCTTAGTTCAAATGTATATAGGAAAAATAGTATATTTTAAGTTTAAAATAAGAAAACAAAAAGATGATAAAAGGCAACAATACATTATAATGAATAGATTTAATTTAGGTTAATATGAGGTAGATTAAATTTAAATGAAATTAGAAATTACTAATAAATATGAGCTAAGCGAGCAGAGTGCAGAGTCCACAAGTAATAAAAATTGAGACAGCGAACCGGATATTTCATTTACGTATATATATATGTAAATATTGCGGAGTACATACGAGCTCTACGAGCCAATCACTGGTCGTCAGAGAGTTTAGTTGAAACTTTCACTTTTAACGATAGACATATAAAACTAAAACTATATAGTTATTGTGGTGCTTTACTTTTAAATACTCGTCCTAAGAACTGAACACTGAAGAAATGAATATTTATTTATTTAATTTTAAGCTTAAATGTGGTAGAGACAAACTTACAACTTCACCATGGAATAAAGTAAATTTATCGACTTACCTCTGGTGGTATACGGGCTGTATCACCAGCGACATTGGCCCACCAGACCATCAGATAGGAGAAGGCAGCTATCCAGGCAATGGATCCTATAAAGGTGACTGCAAAGAAGCGTTTGCCCCGTGGTGTTCGCGTATCGGGCAATGTTAGCCACATTGGAACCAGAAGAGGTGCGACCAGGATGTAGGTGAGTCGTTTTCGGGCCGTATCCGGCCAGGCCATGCTGAGAGGCTCCGGTTCGTCCTCGATTTCAGGCGCCTTACATTTTGTGAATGAGCATGGTATATATGTATACAAATATAAATGTTAGATAGTGTTTTTGACAAAAATCGTGCAGTGCTTTAATTGCATTGTTTAATTGTTTATACAATAAAGTTTGACTTATGTTAAGAGTATATCGTCTTGTTAGGTTATATATGTATATAGAAAATATATATTTATATATTCGAGTTATGTGAAATGAATGAATGGTAGAAATGCTGTATGATATGTCTTTAGGCTATGTATACATATGATCAATGAGATAATCGATCTAAAGATACAATATCAAATCACATCAAGAGTTTTGCTTGATTTCGATATAAATTTCCAATTATATACTGACAGAGAGAAACTTGTTGAGGCAGACAGAAAGGAAGAGAGAGGGAGACAGAGGGTGAGAGAGAGAGAGAGAGAGACGCACTCACAGACAGGCGTTAAGAGCTTTGTTTAGCTGCCATTTTGACTCTAGTTATGGAAGTAAGTACGCCTTTAAGCATAGTTAAGTTTGAGTAGATAATGCGAGAAGTTAAATGTGACCAGAGTAAAGTTGATGAGTGCTGTACGAATATTGTTAATTGGCAGTGTTGTACAAAACATGGAAACATACTGATATGCACTTACTTTCTAGTTAATAGAACAATTACTGAGAGTGCTAACGTGCAGACAGATTTTTGATTTCAGATTTCAGCATCTTTAGTTTTCGGCATGCTAACTAGTATTAAGTAATATCAATATTTTTTAATGTGCATGTGCAAGAACACAGACACGGCTGTACACACACACGCACACACACACAAACATACACACACTCTCAAACAGACACACACACACAAACATACACACACACATACAAACATAGACAACGCAAACACACACAGTGAATGCGCATGAGCTTAGCCCGAATTAAAGCCGATCACTAAGCGCTACGAATATAGAAAGTTAAAAAAAGTTATTAAAATAGTTATATTTAGATGCTTAAATGATTTTAAACTAACAATAAATATATCACTAGAGTGTTATTCTACTTTTTTTATTAGCGGCGTAAAAGCAATGTGAGTAAGTGTTCTCTTACAATTTGCAATAAGCAATCAAAATGATTAAATATTCTAAATTCTAAATTATTTATTGCACTATATATAGCAAATGTTCTTTGCCTGTGGCTTTTGCGGTATTTTTAAACGCTCCTGTGCAGCAGCTGGTTGATGACACGTTTAAATTCAGCTTACTCGTGACGTCAATCGAATGTTATCGAATATTAAATTACGTATTTTTCAGATTATCCATTGAGTCATTTTTGTGGAACTAGGGTAAATCATGGTCTGTTCTATGACTAGGCGCAGCATTACGACTGCAATTTTGGGTGTGTCATAATGAATCTGTAGACAATTTTTTTTTTAAATTTATTATTGCATAATCTCAATGTAAGCTTGTGAACCACTTGATAATTCTTACACTTGATTTTCTACCGATTGGTCCTATGACAACAATATAACCTTTTCATACTAAGACGTTAATTTCGATTGGCCTTTTTTTCCAGTTATATGATATAGAGGACCGATTTGAATCAAATTTGATCAGGATGTCTAATACCAGTTCAGATGCATTTTCTGTTAGTTAAGTTCTGATATTTCAATAAACAAACAACTTTTTTATACTAAACTAGGGTAAACTACATACCAAGTTTGAAGGCTCTAGCTCTTATGATCATTGAAATTTTTTTGTAAATTTAATTTATATACATATTATTTTGTGTTAGTAGTCTTAACAATGCAACCGAAAGGGAGAAACCGAAATTGAACCTTTTAGCGAAATAGTTGTTCCTGGACGTATCGAAACCGAAACCAGAACCGATATTTGTTTCGGTTTGATTCCCTGATTGTAACCATTACAGTTTTGCGATATTCAAAAGATGTGTACCGAAATTACTGCGTAATAATTAATGTTTGGGGTACTTTATTACAAAAGATGGCAGTTAAAAAATGTATAGTAAATATATTGCTGATAATGTAGAATTTAACTCAGGTATGCTTAATCAATATGCACATTTTACGATTTTTAGACATGTCGCTTCACTGAAATTGCATTGCCTACCCATCAAATTATAGTCACGGATACAAATAATTAAAAAATTCAAATGATTTTTATGCAAATTTATAATGTCGATTGCCTCATCTATCAGTCGTTTTGCATGCCAGAACTTATGCCATTCCCATTGTCAGCCTTGCATTCCACTGCACAGGAGCGTCTTTTCACATAGCAAAGATATACAATATATATATGTATATTTTAACGATATTTTGAATTAATAAATTATAATAATAAAATTGGTATGCATTTTAAATAGAAGAGAGAGTAAGAGACAGAGAGAGAGAGAAAGAGAAAGAGAGCAATAAAATTGTTTATGAAACTAACTTTGATGCTAAATTTGCGTGTCTGAATTTTGACCCTCTGCTCAATCCAGCTAGGACGTCGACCACTTAACGATGGCTTTTGATATAGAATTGAATTTAAGTTAAGATTTTATTTTGCAACATATTTAAATATTTGTTGTATTTTTTGTCTATTAATTAGCTTCTGATATGGAAATAAAAGTTCATTAATAACTTAAACTTTTAGACATAGTAACAGAGAGTTGGAGAAGAGAGAGATAGAAAGATAGAGCTGGGATATAGAGAGCATTTGTGATGTGTAGAAATAGTGTGGGGAGTTTTTTATTCGGGTTATTACATAACAAACACATAGAACGGGAATCAAACACAATTACAATTTTTAGTGAAAGGACAATCGAGAAAGAGAGAGAGAGAGAGAGAGAGAGAGAGAGAGAGAGAGAGAGAGAGAGAGATAGAGATGAGGATTTATGTTCAATTTATTTTTATTGTGTTTTTGGATATTTGAATGACTCAGGCCATACTCGGAAACGCGCTCTGTTCAGTGTCAGTTGAAAATCGAATTTAAATCAAATGTTGAATGGCCATTGAACAGTCTTTGAATTTTGTTTGTTTGCTTTGTCATCTTTCTGCACAAATGAAATCAAAAGAAAATTTTAAAACAAACAAAATAAAACAGAAATCTTCGTTAGTCGAAGTTTCAATACCCTTGCAATTTGTTCAAATATTAAAAGAACTAATGAAGCTCTGTATACTTTGCATGTTAATATACAACTAGCCTAATGAAATTTGAATTTATTGAACCTGAATTTTTTCTATTAACTTTATAATTTCTGGCTATGTTAATAAAATTTTCCAAATATGTAAAATATAATAAACACAGACCGGGTTATTTTTAAATAAGGGAAGTTTTAAAGTTTTGATTTAATGTGTCAATGGAAGCGGACATTTGTCATCACATGATGAATAACATTTATTGGATCGGTAAGGCCTATGAAACATTTGCAAGGGTGTAAAAAACTTAATAACAAAAAAAAGCAGCTGCTTGCCCAGTGCTTGCATCTATGCATAAATATGTATCTTTAAGCAAAAAAGGCCAACAATAACAAGTTTCACCGTAATGTCTGAAACGACACATACAGAAAGATACATGTGTATGAGGTGTAATGGGTGTGGTGGGTGTGTTTGGCGATGGCACAGCGTATTGAGTATATGGCTTGTCGCGTGGCAGTTACATTTTCCGTGAGTGCCTTTGAATATGTGAATAACTGAATGACTTCATCGAGCAGCAGCGCAAATATAAATGAATATTAAATAAGAAAATCAAAACAAATGTTGTTTTGATTTAACAAAATATTGAAACAAATTGTGATAATTATCTAGTATTTTTTTAATATTTAAGGCGTGTAGTCATCATTCTTTTAATACTAGGTACGAGTTAAAGCACAAGATACAAAGCAAATGATTTCTTCCAAATGTTTTTTTTTTTCCAAAAACAATGGTCATGAATCGTAAAATTTTGACAGTTCCAAATTAGCTCTTTTTCAGAAACTTTCAGGGGGAGTCGGACATGACATTGTAGCACACACACACACACGCACACACAGAGAGATAGAGAGAGAGAGAAGGAGAGAGGGAGAAACACATTGAGAGATAGATAGAGAAATGAATGGAGATTGGTTATGGTTAGCGAATAGAGAGAATTACAGTATAGGTTATAACATAAATAAACATACACAACAAAGGATAGTGAAAAGTTGAAGGGTGAGTGTTGCACGTGTTTGTGGGGTGGAAAGTTTTATGGAAAGTTATTTTTAAAAATTGTTGAAAGCCAACATAAGAATTTTATAAAAGTCACACATAAACGTTGCATAAACACACGGACCGCATTTTTTGATTGTTGATTTTTTTTTCGTTTTTACAACTGTCTACAAAAGTACGTAAATTTAGACTTCAAAACCGCCAATAAAATGATGGGGGGAAAACACACATAAAATAAACACACAGTAATTTTTGGGGTTACATTAAAAACATACGATTAAAATATGATTTGCACGAGTCGTTTAGATTTAGTCCAAACGCATCAATAAGTTTATCAATCTTTCAATCTATTAGCAATGTAAAGGAAACATGCCAATAGCTAAAATCAATTTCAAAATAAACTAATAAATTTGGTTGAACGCGCTTGAACCTTGTATTCTAAACTTTAATCATTACAAGATTGACGTGAAAATAATAAAGAGAGGACCAAATGAAAATTCCAATATGGTAATTGCTCTAATTTTATATATTTCAAGTTTAATTTTTATTCGAGAAACGACAATATCGTATTAAGGTATTTGGTTTCAGGTGTTTATTGTTTTCAACTGGCATGCAGAGAAACATTTTTAGAACATGACGACATCCGAAAATACGATATTCAATATTACGATATTCGATAATATGATATTCATCTGCGATTTATTGTATGAAGAATGCAGCGCATTGTGTGTGACGTAGTTAATTTCAATTATTCGTATAAAAGAAATAAAAAATAAGATAAGGAATCCATTTAAGGAAATGAAAATTAGACAAATCATGCCTAAAAATATCATGAGCATTATATTATTAGCATATATCAAGTAAATTGTAGTTATATTAAGGCATAAAACGGAACTTACTGAATCGAGGGTTGTATCGATGTTGCCATTGGGACGATCGGCCAACGTTGTTTCCTTAAGATTAATCTTAACGTGATTGGCCGCCGAGGTGGTGGCGCCACCCCGTTGCGGCTTTGTCGCATCCAGCAGCACCTTAAGTGAGGCAATCGCATGCAGCTGTGTTGCCTTCTCGTCCACTTTGCCTGGAACATCATCTTTGTCATTGTAATTGTGTGTGGTTTTTGAGGGAGGTGTTCGATAAAAATGCAGTGTTTTCATTTCATACACACACACACACAGTGTGTTCGGGTATTCGTGTTTGTACATAAGTGTGGTGTTTGATGAGGTGTGTGAGAGCAGTAGTAGTAGTAGTAGTAGTAGTAGAGTAGTAGGCGGTGTAGTATTGTAGTTGTTGTTGTTGTTTTTGAATATGTTTTAATTGTTTGCACACAACGAATTGAGTTTTCAACGCAAAATCCAAGTGTTTATTATTATTTTTTTTTCAAATAAATAAATTGAAAAAAAGAAGAAGAAAGAAAGAATAAAATTGCATCGATTAAAAATGAGAAGAAAACGAATTAACCCAGTTAAATATATATTTTGTTTAATTCAACTTTTTTTTTTTTTGATAATTAATAAATTGTTTTTTTTTTTTAAGTTTTTTACAAGCAAATTATAGCAGCTTAGTGCCATTTGGGTTAGTTAGGCGATTATATTGAAAATATTTTATACAAAATGTTGATGTCAGTTGCGAAATAGCATTTTGGAGATTTGGAGGTAATAGTTTGTAGTAGTAATAGTAATAGCTAGAAGGTTAGAAACTAAACTAAAGTTGAGGCATAGACTAGAGCAGAGAGCAATGAGTAGTTCGAATAGACAGATTGCGGCACAGACAAGAACTGAAGCATAGTTGGGGGCGCACATGACTGTTAACGGGGGTATTGGTATTGGATGGGGGGCGACAGAGGGGGAAACTATACTATACTACAGCTAGGACTTTATATGCTAATATGATAACTAGTCTAATACACTACTAATATTTACCGTGTCGCGAGTCTCATGGTTAACTGGTCTAACTTGTTTTAAAATCTTTGTTTTTTTTTCGATTTTTTTCTTTTCTTTTTTGAGTGTGACAGCAATCTTGTGTTTTGCACTAGCTGGGAACTGGGAGCTGATTTCAATCGAATTAATTGATTTTACATTTTTTTTTAATTGATGCCAATGCAAGTTTTTATTTATTTTTTTTTAGGGAGGAAATGGACTGGTTGTTTTTATAATTGTTTGTTGTTTTTAGTTGTTGTTGTTAACAATGTGGCATGAAGTGATACGTTCTTGGGTCTCAACTGACTGCTATTTTTTGACCGCAAATATGGTACTAACATTTTGTATATACATATACATATGTGTTTATATTGAAATTGTATATAAAGGCACTTAATTCAAAGTCTATCGTACACTAAATCATAGTTTAGATTCAATATAGTAGTTAGCATGTTTATTTTAAGTCCATTTGGTCAGATAAACTTTTTTAAGTCATGTTCCTTGGACAAACAAAAAGTATGTTAAATTATGCATTGCTGAAACACTGAAATTCTTTCAACCAGGGTTTTGTTGCATATTTTTATACCATGTAAAATCTACAATTCAAATTTTTTTTAGTAAATTAAATTAGGGAAAATTTAAATATTTCATTTATTAATTTGCTGAGATAATTTCTCACTACCTTTAGGGCCGGATTTCAATGGGTATTTAGGGAGTTTGATAACTTTACAACAGATATTTTGACGTGAAACGTATAGAAATCAATGTCAAATTTAATTTGATCTTTTTTTTAAGGAGACATTGAAAAACCAACTCTTTAAGGTATAAACTACTCGGTAGAATTTCAATGTTTCATATTTTATTGGAATAGATATGTATTCATAGTGTATATAAATTACATAAATATAAATTACATTATAAAACATATGTAAACGCTGCAAGTACAATGAGCATTCCAATGATATGTATAGGTACAAGTATTTATAAACGTTTAGACCTATTCAAAAAAAAAAAAATAAATAAAAATAAACAAAAACAAAAACAACCCGCTCGACTAGTAAACGTTAACTTGATACATGCAGGCACCTCGCTAATAACTTGTAGCTATTAAGTACAATTGAGTATCTGGGTATCTGAGTATCTGAGTATCTGGTACTGCTCTACGAGGCCCAAGCCAATTTTGAACAGCATTTTTTAAAGCCAATTGTACTAGTTGCTAAGTAATTACAATTAACACATACAACATTAAAAATATTTATATATATGTATTTAATATATGTACAATATAAATTATTTTGTTATTGTCACGCGTCAAAGATGACGCCGTAACAAAAAACACACATAAACTCTTCGAACGAAGCAAATGGAATGATAGCAACGAAAACAATCTTAAAGATACAGATACATATACATATGTAATAATCATATAAGTATTTAAGTATATTCACTCACAACTAAGCGAGCGTATTAATTAATTGATATTCATTAATGCTACTAAGCCGCGCACAACATTCTAGGAATGTTTTTTGGAATAAGAGATAACTATATTTTTAATTTGTTTTATTGATATATAACGCATATGTATATTGTATATAAATGTAACTCCAAACTGACATTGAACAACATAAAATATTTTCGTTACTTGGTTTTTCAAAATATATGTTTTCTTTGTATCTTTTTTTTGTTTAACGCAAAATGAAAATACAAAATAACAAAGCCAAACAAAATATATTGAAAATTAATTTGTTTTTTTTTATGAGGCAATAATAGCATTAATATTAGCAGAATAACTAAAATAATTTGGCAATAAAGCTTAAAAGATTGAAAGAAAAAAAGATAAAGAGATAAAATATCAAACATATTTAATTTAAGTTTCCTAAAGACATCGGGAGATAAATATTGTATATCTTAGCAGAAGAGCTTTCGCTGAAAGATCTTAATAAGAAAATTCCTGAAGAAATTCAGACGCATTGTTGTCATTTAATAAAATTTCGAAAATATAATATACACGAATAAGAATACACTCCTAAATTTCATAGAACAATAAAAAGCTAAATATATTTTATATCAAATAATAATTCTTACAAAATGGTAATTATATTATATCCATTAAGTAATTTCCCACAAAATTCGCAACATACTGTATTAAATACGTCTGGATTCTATGCACCACATTTAGAACCTTTTTATGTAGACGACTTCAAAAATAAATCGATTTATATACAAAAAAGTTAAAGTGCAATCTTTTTTAAATCTTACCCAACATAATACATTTTAGTGCAAGCTTACTTAACGTGACCTAATATAACTTACTTCTGCATAATTTAGGCCAGTATTAAATGTTTCCTAAAGAAAACAATAAAAATAGTGCACATATTCTCTAATTTGTTTCTATTAAAGAGATGAACTTATTTAATGCATTGAAAGAAAAACCTGCCATAACATTGCATAATCTATTCCTACTTCTTTTAATATACATCTGTTTTATAAGTTACTTGAACTAAGACCAAAGATTTTAAGTTAATTCATATTGA
The DNA here is from genome assembly GCA_035045575.1 of Drosophila falleni. NCBI lineage: Eukaryota > Metazoa > Arthropoda > Insecta > Diptera > Drosophilidae > Drosophila > Drosophila falleni. The sequence continues at coordinate 97,155 of JAWNOV010000009.1, forward strand.
ACGCATGTATTAGCTTTGTTTGAATTGTCTGTCTAGTTTTATGCACTGCACTTTGTAAAAGAAATTAAAAGAATTCTAACACTTTGCACTCAAAAACCTTGGTGAACGCCCCAATGTCGACTTGGCCCTGGTTAGATTCATTTGGTTTGACTTTGTTTTTGTTACAGTTTCAGTTTGTCTTGGTCTGTGGGCCATTGCCGTGGCAACGCAACTTGACAGCCCCATACATATTTACGAGCCATACCCCAACCCATACCCCTAGCCATATCCATACCTAATCGTACCCAGTCAGCAAGCGTTGTGCCTAATACATAATAAATCAAAGCGAGCACGTCCGGTGCTCTAATAGAAAGTCGAACCAACCGGGCCGCTGTACGAGTATACGTGCCCCGAAATGTCAGTGGATACTTTGGGGTGCAAGGACTACAAATGGAACCGGCAAATGTGAAATGTTAACTGTTAACTGTTAATGGCAAATGGGGGGTAGGGATAACCTCCAAAATAACGCTAGACATAGACGACGCTCAGTCTAGTTGGTTTGGTTTGGTTGGGCTGGTCGTGGTAATTAGATAAGTGGCCTCAAGGTCAGGCCATAAAAAAAGGGACAAGTAAATAAACAAACACAAAAAGATATAAATTGAGAGAAAGCAACCAACAGATGAAAACATACCATAAAGAGTAGAGTAAAGAGTAAGTAACTTCTTACTATAATAGCAAGTCAAACATCCAATTAGGAAGAAATACAGAATAAGTATACACAGAACAGACTTTTAAAAACTGAACACAAATTATTAACATATTTTATTTTTCTTTTTTTTTTTTTAGAGTTAGGTATAGAGTATAGTAAGTATGTTTATTGCTTTAGTTTTCGGATGTAAGCGTTGGGAATTGGTATTGGATTCTGTAGTTATTGTTTAAGGATTAGGAGTGTGGCGGGATTAGGTTTGGGATTCGGGATCTTTTTAAGCAGTCCATTTTTTTTTTTTTTTTTTTTTTTTTTGGACTTGACTTGACTTGTGCAAAACACACTGTGACAAACTCAACGAACTTACCATCGTGTAGTGGATCTATCGTATGTATCATTAGCTGTAATAGGCCATGACGGAATTTTGCACCGGTTTGAGTACTACCAGCGGTCCCACCACTGCTATTACCTGTAGCGCCCGCATTGCTTGTACCGGCCGGACCCGAACGGGTCTCGCTGGCCGCTCGTGATGTTACCGAGCCGCCAGGCTGGGTGGCCATTGATGTTTCCGAAGAATTGGCAGCGTTACCCTGAAGTGAAGGAAGAATGGATGGACGGGTGGTACGGTTACGGTTACGGTTACGGTTACAGTTACGTTTTCGGTTACGTTTACGTTAACGGTTATGTGAAGAGTAAAGAGGTTTATGTTTTCGAATTTTTCAGTTATTCATAGAATATTTTTTTTTGGTTTTTTTTTTTAAAGGAACAGTGTAAATGGTTTTTCGCAAGGTATATTTTAATTTGTTGATTTTTTATATATTTTGATGGTAAGCATTTTGTTGAGAAAAAGGTGAAAAGAAGAAGAAGAAAAGTTTATTATTGCAATTTGTATAAATTTACAGTTGAGTGTTGAGCGTTGTTCTTGTTGTAGTGTTGCATGTATTGTTTTAGTAGTAGTTGTTGTTGTTGTTTCAGCTGTTGTATCGCTTAAAGTCTAATCAAAGTGCAATTAACTGATAGCCAATATTTCGAAAAAACAAATGAACTCAAATAAAAATGATTTAAATAAAGCTTGTATAACTTAAAGTTTACCACAATATATAATACATATACTAAACGGACCACATAACTTGCAAGACTGTTCATCTATTAACTTGGCCAAGAGATCTCTCGAGATTTAAAAAGATCGTATGTCTTGAAAATAATGCTATGACCAAGTGAAGAGATATTGATTTATATTGAAGTATTTTTCTCGGTATAAGGTGCAACAAATCAAACTATATTTGAACAGTGGGACTCTTATACATATATACAGCTGGGATTGGTGCATACAATTGGATTCATCGGGTGTATAGAGCAGGTGTGGACCACAATAGATTGTGTGGCTTTGCTCTGGAAATGCATACATTCAATTGAGTTCTGAGAAACCCTGGTTTTTCTTTGGGTTTTGTTTGTGGTTTTCAGTAAACGGAAAGTAAAACGAATTCATACAAAAGTAAGACTTTTACTTATAACAACAAATAAAATATAGTACCATAAACTTTAAGCTTTTTTAAAATTTTTTTATAGATTTACATTTTTTTTTTGGTTTGCAACTGTTTTTTGTTAAGTATACATACAAGCTTTAGTTTTTCAATGATTTTTGGTTTGTTAAAGAAAAAAAAATATACATATATATACTTTTTTTTTGTTTTTGTCAAAGCGCAGTGGGAAGTTTTGTTGTATTTCATTTTGCCTATAATCAAAAATGTAAACACTTAAAACATAAAAAGATATGTTTGAAAAATATACTTATACGTATGGAGAACATACATTTTTACTGGAATTAAAACCATTATAATAAACTTAAAGCTTAGACTTATGACTGGCCAAAAGGAAAGCTCTAAAAGTGCGAAATTAAAAGAAAAATCAAACCATCTAATTACGATAATACGAAATGTGATGATATATGACAATGACTAAGTGATAATTAGTTAAGATATAGTAGATGCTTGTCAAATACAAATACGATTATGGCTACAGTTAAGAGAACATATTGCAATATACAATAAATAGATTGTTACAATACATATATAACAGTTGGGCTGAAAAGTCCGTATCGTTTAATAGTAAAACTAACTTTTTTGTCAAAATTCGATTTTTTTATTCAACGTAGTTTCCATTGAGGGCGATACAGCGAGTATACCGATCTTCCAACTTTTGGATACCAATTTTGTAGTACCGTTCGTCTTTGTCCTCAAAATAGGCCTCAGTTTCGGAGATGACTTCTTCATCGGCGTTAAATTTCTTTCCAGCGAGCATTCTCTTGAGATCTGAAAACAGGAAAAAGTCGCTGGGGGCCAGATCAGGAGAATATGGAGGATGCGGAAGCAATTCGAAGCCCATTTCATTTAATTTTGCCATCGTTTTCATGGATTTGTGACACGGTGCATTGTCCTGGTGAAACAGCACTTTTTTCTTTTGCAAATGGGGCCGTTTTTCCAAGATTTCTTCCTTTAAGCGCTCCAATAATGCTATATAATAGTCACTATTGATGGTTTTTCCTCTTTTGAGGTAGTCAATGAAAATTATACCATGCGCATCCCAAAATACTGACGCCATAACCTTGCCAGCTGACTGTTGCGTCTTTCCACGCTTTGGAGTCGGTTCATCGCGTGAGTCCACTCGGCTGACTGTCGATTGGACTCCGGAGTGAAATAATGAAGCCACGTTTCATCCATGTCACATATCGACGCAAAAACTCTGACTTTTGACGATTGAACAGCTTTAAGCACTGCTCAGAATCATCCACTCGTTGTTGCTTTTGGTCAACTGTGAGCTCGCGCGGCACCCACTTTGCACAGAGCTTTCGCATACCCAAATATCACGAGTGATAAGTCCAACGCGTTCCTTTGATATTTTAGAGGTCAGCTATACTATAACTTACTTTGCGGTCTTCAAAATATTTTGTGGATTTTTTTGATATTTTCGTCCGTAACTGCCTCTTTTGGACGTCCAGAACGTTCATCGTCCTCGGTGTCATATGGCTGTACGGATTTAGAAACCACTTGCGAATAGTTGCTTCTCCTGGAGCAGAGTCCGGGTAACACTTATCAAGCCACTTTTTGGCATCAGCGGCATTTTTTTTCATGAAAAAACAATGTTTCATCAACACACGAAATTCCTTACTATCCATTTTTTTCAAAATACCAAAAGTAGCTTCACCTAAAATGCTATTTCTCAAAAACTATAAGTTTGACACCTATGAAACTTTAACATATATCTTTAAAAGGTTGGTACTCTTCAAAAATGATATAGATTTTATTCTACTGGCGCCCTCTAATAGAAACGATACGAACTTTTCAGCCGAGCTAGTATGATATACGAATGTGTAATGTGATAAATATTCTCGTAGATAGTAAGCATACAATTACAGAACTCGTATATCCAGATCCCATTCATAAAAATGTCGAACTGGAATTGTAACTGGGGCAGGTGTAGGGCATTTCAAGATCATTCAAGAATGAAGCTAGAAACTAACTAACAAATAACTAACCTGAGGCCAATTAGCGTGTGGCTCGTGCCCAGGTGAACTACCTCATGGCTTATTATAATGCTAATTAATTGGCAAGTCATGTTGTTTTGCCAGCTTGATGGGCCATACTCATTCACGTTTCGATATAACTCAATAGCTCAACAAATGACGTAAAAGCCTAGAGGATCTATGAAATAGTTGTATAAAAATAGTTGAGACAAACAGAGAATGAGTTAAAGATAGAGACAGAGAGAGAGAGAGAGAGAGAGAGAGAGAGTGAAATGTAACTGCAATTATAGAATCACTCGAATTGATTGAAAACTATCTGCATGAATCTTTCGTTTTCTTTCTTTGCTTATTTCTCATTTTATTTGTATTTCTTTTGTCCAAACAGCTGTGAAATCATGCTAAAAGCATTTTATAATAAACACCAGTTACTTAAGCTGCCTTAATCACATAATAAATTATTTAAACACGCATGAATCATTTTTGCACAATTTCAAAAACTCAACTCAAGTTCGAAAATTTCGCCCAAGCAAATGTTAAATTCGAAATCGAAGGTGAACCCAAAGGTGAAAATATATAAAAAAAAAAAAACACTTGACCAAATGATCTAAGAAATGTAAATTGCAAAATACGAAAACATTTGTATTCACATAGTTAGATTGAACCTGAGTGACTGGGTGACGACTCTCTAGTCTCGACCGTTCGATATTGTATTATTGTAACTCAAAACACGACTCAATTTGTCACTCAACCTGTTTGGTTAATGAATGCAATCGGCGTCACCTGTGTCTCAAGCAAAGTGGTAGATCCCAAACCAGTTCCAAGAATTAATGCAGATATTCCAGGGATTTAAATTGACGCCGATTCTGTTTACGTTTACAACATATATACGATATAACTATTTTCAAAACTGATACTGATAATGTCGAGCTGCCCTGATAGACTTATGGACTGAGAACTCGAAGTCGCTTTGACTCAGTCATTGTCTCTGTCTCTCTTTCTCTTTCTCTCTCTCTCTCTCTTACTTTGTCTCTGTCTCTGTTTCGCTGCCTCTGTCTCTATCTCAGCTTGAGCCTCAGCTGTGCTTTGAGCTGTCGTGTGAGCTGGCTGCATTGATCGTTGATTTTGTCGATGGCTGTGCTGTGCTTTTATTATATAGCGGGGTTATGCGCTCTGTGCACATCATTTAGTAACGAATCTTGAACCCAAACACAACGAATAATAGCGCGCGCACGCGTCGTTTGAATAAATCAATCAAATACAACAACCAACAGGAGAAATGTTTCAGAAAAGGATTATTGAACTGTTTACATTGTTATTTTATTGGATGGTCATAACGCCAGCGATCTATCAATATTGTAAAACACAAAATTGGATACGATGGGATCTGAATATACCATTTCAATCATTTTCGGATCATGCTACATTCGCCCTCTGCCTGCTCGCTGGCTATGTAACCTTTTATCGCATCGTCATCTTTATCTACATGAAGCTGAAAGTTTGCGATGTGAAAATGTGGCATCAACTGAAGAAGACACAGGAGGATCCCGAATCGCAGTTGAATGACAAATCACACTATCAAGCCGTATCCACAGAGAACTTGGATACTGTCGATGGTACCACAACTGACAAGATGACGCCAAAAGTGATACGCACCATTAGCAATCCGCTGTTGGTCGAAAGCGATTTGGCCCGCATTCACATTAAGCATGAGACGCGACCATTGCGCAGTGCGACATTGCCGCGGGAACAACAACAACAACAACAACAACAGCATTTTGGCAAAAATCAAATCTCAAGTCCAACGCCCAGTCTACGCTCCGCTCCACCCGTGCCCGCAACGCCTCCCCGCACCCCGGGCCTGGCCCGCAAGCTTAGCCATGGTGTCATCATGTCCCCAGACGTCTTAATGGGCACCAACCATCACAACATCACGCACCACTCACAGACAGGGTTAGCGTTTAAGACGTGAACCGAGTGGACAAAGAGATCAAAATGAATCAGCATCCAAGTATTAGCATTAGCTGCACACCAAAGAACGAAACATTTCACAAGTCTTAGACAAATTTTTATGTTATTCGATTTTTACATCAATTGAATGTTTTAAATGTTTCGAATATTTCGAAAGTTTCAATTGTTTCATATATATTTCGAAAGTAACAAATGTTTCGAATATTTCGAATGTTTTTAAGTGCTTCTTCTTCTTGTAACAGAAAGAAAGAATTTAGCAAAGTATTTAATTAGCAATATCTTACGAGTATATTTAATTAGTTGCATATTTATTACCAATTTGTAGGTCAGATTTTGTTATCTGTTTATCTATTATACTAAAAATGTATTATTTTATAATTTATATACTATAATAAAATACTGTTCTCAAAGTAAAAACCAGTTTTTAATAATTGGAGAAAGATATAAGTGTTTATCTCTTTTATGATTTTGCACTCGCTTAGATTTAACTATCAATCGCATGAGTTATTCTCTATTTATTTTAAAGAGCTCGTCATATAGTATTTTTTAAATTTCCTGGATTAAAAGTGTTTTTTTGGCATATGATTACGTCAAAAACAACCGAATTGTTCATTTGAAGGGCATAAATTAACATTGGTTATACATTTTAAAAGAGATTGCTGCTTACAAAAATCGTAGTAATGTGCTTTTATTGGAAGTATAAATATTGACCACAAAAATTATTTTTTTTTTACTTTAAATTTATAATCGTTACTTAAGAAACAAGTTAAGGGGTATATTGGGTTTTTTGGAATGTATGTAAAAGAAAGAAAGAGGCATCTCATATCCTTTAATGTATATATATATATTCTTGATCGGCATCAGTAGCCGAATCGATATAGCCATCTCCGTTTGTCCTTTTAAGCATTAGATAGAGCAACCAAATATAGCACACAGACTCTAATGGCGTTGGGGATAGGTGAAGTGTGTTTTAAATTGTTGTTTTAATTTTTAAAGAAATACAATCTCCTAAAAGTATGTTACGGGAGTTCCTTCAATCGGAGCCGAATTTATGCAAGAAAAAAAAAAAAAAAAAAACTAAATTTCGAATGTTATTAAACTATTGTCTTAATGACAGCCATCTATCAGAAAATGTCCAAACTGTAATGTTACATACCAGAAACTTTGACAGAGCTCGCCACTGTTAAGTTAAAACATTTTTCATCAAACTTTAAATAGAGAAAACTAATAAATTTTGTTAATAAATTAAAAAGCTTTGATATGCAATCTGTTTACAGAGGTTTTTAATTAAAAGCTTGGATTGTATGATTTGATGGTATTGTTTTCGTAATTGTATAATAAAGAGAGCCATCTCACTCGTTGAAAATTAAAATGAAATCTCAACTTTAAATGGAAATATAATAAAAGTTCACCTTTGTTCACCATATTATTTATCATTTATTATAGATAAATTAGTTCGTGTTATTTGCATATAATTAACTTTTGCGATATTTAATGAAAATTAACATTTTAGCATATAACCTCAAATTTAAAAATGTAAAATTTATTTATTCATGAAACACAACGAAGGTATAAAGCGAAAATGAGGATGCTGTTTTGAGCTATCTTAACGCGATAACTATTAGCATTTATCTTAAGAGTATTTTCCACAAATTTTATTAGGTAAAATCTTAAGGATTTCCTTATTTGTTACATATAAGAATTAAATAGAGAAAAACATAATTGCTCATTAAACTAAAAATTGGCGCTTTACCTTCAAATTTTCTGTATGATATGGCAGTCTAACGTTGAGTAAAATGCCAGATGTTTACAATCATTTAAAACTGACAAGTTTGGCATAAAAATATTGAAAAATAATAAGGTTTTCGGAAAATTGTGGTCTTCAACCGTTAAATTATATTATTTCTATATGATTAGTTTTCCGATTTGGATTATAGACTTAGTCGGAAAGGCTACAGTCGAGATCCCGACCATAGGATATCCGTTACTTACTTCAATATATACATTTATTCTTTAATCGACTACCCGCGGAGGCGGGCGGGCGTGATCTGCGTGGGGTATATAGAAGTATGTGGGTGAAAGTTTGGTATCTCTTTCTCTTATAGTCTCTGATGTCGACTCGGCTATTGATGCTGATCACTATATATATACGTAATAGGGTCTGAGATGCCTCACTCTCCCTGTTACATACATTCCAACTAACACAATATACCCTTTTGCTTATATTTTTTATGTAACGGGTAAATTTATACCAAAAAGTTAATAGTATAATATCACACCAAAGCTGCAATTTTGGTGCTGATAGCTTGATAAACAAAAAATTTGCATAGAGTCCAGAATAAATTCGGCAAACCACCCACTTTTCTAGGACATTTGCGTATTTATATCATATGCCCAGGGCAAAAAACAAATAAACCAAAAACACTTCATTCGTTGTCGAGCTATTATTTTATTCCAAAAAAATTACATAATTTCTCAGAGTGAAATGTTAGGTCGATTATAATATTTTTACTCCAGACTCAATATTTTTTTGCAGTTTTTTTAGTTAATGTGTAAAAGAAATTATTGTAGTGATGTAAATCGAAATAAAATATCGAAATAAAAAGACGCCTTAAAAAAACAATTAAGTTGTCGATGTATCGGAGGAAAATAACAATATATCGAGTTGTTTTCAAAAAGAGAATTAGCATTGACTGACAATGGATATATATTTTTTTTTTTCGTTAACTCTACGCTATAACAAATATCATATCTCCATTGTAATCACTTTAGTGGGACTACAAAAATGCATTTATATCCAGCTCACGATTCGAAATCTAAGTTTAGTTTTTTTGATTTATTAAACCAATAAAATTGCTTTAAATTAAAGTTTATAAATTTTATTAATTTAACTTATTAGGCGCTTTATACTTTAATTCAAACTATGACATATTTGAATTGAAGTTCCGTTACACCATACTTATTTTAATCAGATGTGGTCACACGAAACTTAGTCATATTGCAACAATTTTATAAATAAAGCTAATTAATCTTAACATTTTATGTTAAAGTAAAAAAATAATCATCATTTCTTAAAATACATTTATGTATAATGGATTATTTATTAGAGAAATAATCAAATATAATACATTTGAGATATCATAAAGCTTTTTATAAAGTTTTTATAATTTTCTTAGAAACGTGATCGAGTTTTAGAAATCACTCTTCGCTTGCTTGGTCCATCCGGAACATCCAAGTATTGCATACTTATAGATCGTGCCTCCAAATTTTTCTTCTCTACTTCATCTTTAAACTTCTTTTGAATTTTACGCACTGCATTCTTATCATATTTTTTTAACTTCTTGTACATGTACATGACAATTCGATAGAATGTTACAAACACGATTATATCAACAAGTATGAATATAAGTACTGCCCAGATTGTGTCTCTCAAAGCACCGAAATCCAAATCTAGCCATTTCCTTTTTGTAAACTCCTTATAGACATAAGGTGTAAATATAAGCCAATATAGTATTACAACTAATAATTCCAAGAATTTCTTCTCAAACATCTTAAACAATATTCAGACGATACTTGTTTGTAACTGAGGAAAAACTGCAAACTGAAAAAATATATACTCGTTATTCTCTCAGAGTATAAGCTTATATTAAAAGCTCACTTAACGGTATTTGATAAATGTTTTATTTATAGTATTATTGCTAAAGCTTTGATAATTACAATCAGAAATAATTTTTATTATTCATACTATTTATTAATCGATATAATATGACATTGTATACAAATTTTTTAAATCTGAGAGTCGAAATTTTAAGTTTTTCACAAATTTTTAACAGTAGTTAAATTAGTGTGTAAATAATAACTTATTAAAAAAACTATAGTCCTTTTTTCCTTATATCTAAATTAACAAATAAATATATAGAATCTTAGCAAGATAATTTGTTTGCCTATTACTTAATACAAATCTTTTCACCGTTTTAAAGGTCTCTTAGTAATTTCTTAAGAAATATTATTCCTATTACTCCTAATATGGTTACCATTATTGTATGTATTTCCATGATTTGTTTCGTGTTATTATAAAAATTGTGGTTTTTGTATAGCAACATACATGACTAACTATTAATTGAAAGAGAGCTGCCGTATATTGTGGAGAGCATTCGATTAAAAGAAGCATTTAGTTGAATTTGTGAGTGCCAAGGAAACTCACGCAAACGGATCAAGTGGAAAAAATGATACAAAAAACGATTGTTGAGACGTTTACGTTTATATTTTACTGGATTATAATAAACCCATCGGTTATTTATCTTTGTATAACCCAGGGGTGGATCGGATGGGACGACAAAGAAGTTTTGAAATCTCTCAAAGGCTTTTGCGTAGTGGGCCTCTGTCTGGCGGCGGGCTACTTGGTGGTCTATCTGATTACTGTGCTAGTGTATTTACAAATACAAGACACTATAGCAAAACGCTGGTTCGAACACGATATTAGTATGGAAATGATAAAAAGGGAAAGGGCGTACTATGCCACACAAGAAGAGTGCCAATCAACCAGACTTGAAATGGAAGATGATGAATTTGATGGTCATCCAACAATGCAACGTGCCGCAAATATTCCACCTCATTATTCTAGGAGACCAATTGCGCCAGTTCATGGTATAAAGTCGAAAGCAAATGAATCATCGACGTGTTGCACCGCCGCCACCATACGAAGAACCAGAGAATTAGAATGCAAGATTCCACAAAATAGGATGAACTCAGTTAAAGAATCGTTATTAATTATAGATTAAAGTTGACTTACTTGACAATAAATGAAGATATTTCTATTTTTGTTTGTTTTACTAATCATCGATTTATACTATTTCGTTGGCACGGTTCGGCTTAAAATTTTTGATTACCCAAACCGAATAAATTAAAGTAATGGACCCTTCAAGGCTATCACTCCTTTTATATGTAGCAGCATTGTTTGAGACTTCGATTAATAAATATATCAAACAATACATCATATTTTAGTAATTTAAGTATGATTTTTTATAAAAGTAACTATTACCAAGACATTTAATCGGCTTAAAATGCATAGAAAAAGAAAAATTTAGCAAACTAAATAGTTTTTATACCTGAGCCCATTAAAAATGGGCAGAATGTGCGTGGGGGGCGTGGCAGACCGCCAAAAGTATATATATTCTTGATTAGGATCAACAGCCGAGTCGATTGAGCCATGTCCGTCTGTTTGTCCGTCTGTTTGAACGCGTCGATCTCAGAAGCCATAAGAGCTAAAGACTTCAAACTTGGTATGTAGGTTCCTGGATACCATACGCAGATCAAGTTTGTTTTTTATTTTTGGATCGGATCACTGTATCATACAGCTGCCATAGAAACGGTACTTCGAAAATTAAGTTTTAGTATGAAAAAGTTTTTTTTTGCTGAGATCTCACAAAAAAACTGATAGAATATACATCTGGGCTGTTATTATACATCCTGACCAAATTTGGTTAAAATCGGGTAACTATATCATATAGCTGCCATAGGAACGGTACATCGAAGATTAAGTTTTAGTATGAAAAATTTTTTTGTTTGTTGAGATATCAAAACGAAACTGATAGAATATGCATCTAAGCTGTTATTATACATCCTGACCGAATTTGGTTAAAAACGGCCGACTATATCATATAGCTGTCATAGGACCGATCAGGTTAAATTCAAGTCTTAGTATGAAAAAGTTTTTTGTTTCTTAAGATAACTTGGTTTTATACATTCTGATCAAATTTTGTTTAATTCGGTTGCATATATCATATAGCTGTCATAGGAACAATTGGTCGAAATTCAACCTCAGTGTAGAGGACCTGGGCTCAGGGTATCCTACTGTCGAGCGTGCTCGACTGTAACCGCCTACTTGTTTTTATTTAAATTAAAACAGATCCCTGTTTGCTAACCGAATCTAAATCTTGTCCGCATAAGTTATGAAACAAAACTTCGTAAACATTACACATTATTATTATAAAGAAAGCATGGTAGTGAGTAATAATAAGAATATATTTGGTAAGTCAATAATCAGAAAACCGCAACACGTAACTATATGCATGGAATACTATATATAATAAACTGTTTCCTGTTTTATTAAATTAGTTGATTGTTTGCTGGCAAGCCCTTCGGGTGATTTTCTATCCCATTAAATATGTTTGGGAAACAAGTTCTTGAAGTGTGCACGATAGTGGCTTATTGGGTACTATTAATTCCTACACTTTTTATTACTTACATGAAGAATGAGGAATTCAAAAAAAAACCATTTGATTTTTTCTTCACCAACTCGGAGTATGCGGTCTATGTAATCTTGGGTTATCTGGTTACCTATCGCCTATTCTTATACATATTTATAAATCTGAAAAAGTACGATTTACGACTGTGGAACAGATTGCCGGAAACCGAAGCCAAGCTAAAGTTGGAGCTAGAGGAAGCTAAATCCTATTACGCGACTATGGATTGTGTGGATGGACCACCGGCTACCCTACACTATAACACTCGTGGATTAAAAAAGGGTCAACCAAAATCACCTCGGCTACACCGCACCACTCGACACCCTCGAGCACATAGAGCCAATTTGAAACTAGAGCTAGATGAAGACTACGAGCCTGATGATGGTGTTGATATATCACCGATTAGCTCAGTGTATGCCACTATTCCATACAACAGGAATGGACCACATATACCACCAACCATAAGAGTGAATTCTGAGGTGGATATATATGAATGTCCAACCGAATAATCAGAATATGACATTTGTCCGTTTATTATTGGTTTAAATTCGAAATTCTTGACACTTTCTGTTTAACTTTGAATGAATTTAACATTTTAATTAAATTTATTTACTGCGTAAAAATACCAAAACAAAAATTGTTAAAGTTTGCAATATATTGAATGCCGCCGATTTATTTGATATTTTAAATATATTCGAGAAAATAAATCTCTGATTTTTCAGGAGCGATAACCATCACAGATTTAAGGAACACTCTTGAGTATGTCGTTGATATTAATCATACCAAATGAATAAATGGTTATTCTAAATAATTAGTTCCCAACTGAGATCTTTTGCAACTAGGTACAAAATTGAGATTTTAAAACATTTTGCATTTCTTATTCACAAAGTCACACAATATTCCATCGCAGCATGAACAAATAACATACTCTTATAAGGATTAATCTGTAGTATACAATACGTAATATCAACCCTTTCTATTAAAATCCGAATGACATCAGTTTTAGCAACTAAAATTACTCGCCGCGATGCGATATCATCGTTCTGTCGCCATTTTGTTTAGTTTGTGGTGTGAACTGTTCTTAAATGGTAAGTTAACTATTTTATTTTATAAACAATGTAGAATTGTGCAGCTATAAATGTATTCTATACTTTAAGCACTATGACACATGCGTGAGCGTGAGTGAGAGAGAAAATCTGCGATTCATAATCAAGTTTAGATCAAATTCAAGTTCAAGCTGTGTGCAATGTTTTGATTGGCTGCATGCAAAGTTGTATTGTATTTGTTTTAGCTTCATTGTATGTGTGTTTGTGTGTGGGTGTGTTTGGGTATGTATTTGAATTTGTATGTAGTAAATGGTTAAACAAGTCAGTAAACGCAAAATAATAAAAAATGTGAAAGTGTTTGGTAAATAAACAAATGCTAAGCACTAAGAACTGAATGTTTAGCTAGAGCTAAGATTGTTTAGCACATGAGGTAAGTTAATAAGGCCAAGTTATTAAAATGCAAATAATAAATTCAAGAATTAGTCTTAAACAATAGATAGATGGAACAACTAACCAGTTGACAGTGCACAGTTAAGTGTTGACAGTTAAGATGGAAACATTTTAGTTCCATTGGAAATCCCAAACTCCATTACATCGATCAATGAGTCATTCATAAGTAGATCATTCATGATGTAACTAAATTTATTATAATACGACGATGTCAACTATTAAATTATCTCCCTCAATATTTCACCTGCAATTCTCAGGTTTTTTGAGGGAGTTCGGAAATCACTCTGGACTGGTTTTAAGAAGATGAAAAAATTGAGTTAAACTCAAAGTCAGGTGAAATTCAAGACCGACAATTATTGTCATCTCATCATCATCATCATCAGCTTATATTCAATGCCAAAGACGCATTTTGTATTAGTCATAAAAGTTTCATGTCCGATTGCAATACAATGACAACAACAACAATAGCACGTGTTGCCCTTAGTCATAGTAACTAGCAGAGCTGTTAACTGGTTAGTTTTAAGTTTTTTAAATGCATTGAATAGTATTACTAGGCCAAAGTAAGAAGAAGCATACGTAAAAAAAATTGAGAATCAAACGAAATGATATCCTGGCAAAGGATTTGAATTATCGTTTCATTTTTCATTGTAATTCTTTATTTTTTTTGCAGACAATTAGAATTTTTTGTTTTTTCTTAAACGACGTTTGTTTTCATTTAATTAATGCTTTTAATTATACTTTTTGAAAGAATTGGATTTTGTTTGCAAAAAAACTTCCCAACTACTTACTGCTGGCATAAGTTGATCTGTACTTCTGACGCGAGTCACCTTGTTTTTGGTAATCATCTTCTTGACGCAATGCTCCACCTGTACGTTCCACTTCATGAAGGTCACATAGGCAATATAGATGGTGAACAGGATGAGGGCCTCCCACCAATATATGAGATTGTCGCGAAAAAAGAAGATCAACACCAGCAAACTGATGCTGTAGAATGAGCAATCGCGGAATAATGGCCACCATGTCAACGATAATACAGTTCTTGAGAATAGTGCACACATCCCAATCACGAAGAGTATGTTAAACACAGCCGATCCGACAATCGTACCAATACCAACATCATCGAACGACACGAAAACGCCAATGACACTCGTGAAGAGCTCCGGGGCACTGCCTCCTGCAGCCATAAAAGTAGCGCCGGCAACATCGTCAGTGATGCCGAGCTTTTCAATGATTACGTCAAGGGAAGGCACGAAGAATTCATCGCAGACAATTGCCAGCGCCACAAACATATATATAACACCGATGATGTGCAGGACGACAGCGCCGTTCTCAAGCTGTTCTTTCGTAAATAGATCTTTTGGAAATAATGGCGTTTTCGTGGTGTTTGAATTGCCGGCTGTCGTTACTGAAATGAGATAAGAACATCAAAAATATTGATTATTTAATAGTACTAATGTAGGTATAATCTAATAACTAAATTAAATTTTATTTATTGGTGACCTTTGAGTATGATTTTTTTAAGAGCAATATTAATTGACATGTGTCATAAAATTCAGTGTCAGAGATTTATAGCCTATTTCCACAACAGCACATTTGGCACATTCGAATAATCATTTTGACTCATTCATAAAGAATGTTCAGGTTTTTTACCATTCGCACCGAAGAATCTCAATATTTTAGGAAAAATTAATATACAGGTGTGTTCCAGAAATCTCTAGAGAAAACAAAACAAAACAGCCCTTCGAAATTTTGGAGTTCCTTAAATGTCAAAGATTTGATATTTTCCAACATATTTTCTTGTAACTTTTATCAATTTTAAAGATATTTTAAAAAATTAAAATATTATTTTTTTTTTTATTGGGCTGAGTTACAGATTTGTAAAACACACAAGATAGAAAAATAAATTTAAATTGTTTTCAGAAGATTTTAAGACTCTGAATAAATGCTAGAAAAACACTCGATTTCAGCACAAGTCAAATAGATAGTATTAAATGAGGAAGCCTGACCTTTAGTTGGATAAATGCTTCCAAGGCACTTAGAGTCGGCTCTTTTGAGTGGCATAAGTACTGTAGTTATTGTTAAACATTCATACTAATACTCACACTTACACTCATACTCGATCTCAACTCCCCAATTACACATCCTCAATTAAATAGCTCGACCTTTAGCTGGTTGATGATACAGAGGGGAAAAACGCGCGCAAATCGCTGGAAAAACGCCTGGCAGGCGGCACCTTTTGAGCGATTTGCCACATGGCAATTAACCTTAAATTATGCAGCACATTTTGCAACAATTAACAGATTGCAACTGCAACTGCAACTCCAATTGGTAAATGTAAATGCTTAACATTAATTTTTCAATGTGTTTACTTTATTTTTTTTGCTGTATGAGCAATCATTTTGGCGCGTGTGCCAAGTAAATAATTGACGCGTTTTTAATCGCCAGCGGCACAATCACTGCCTCTCCACTTGACTCTCTTGACTGATTCATGTCATTATTCTGTCTAAGTTGTAGTTATTCGCATTGTGTTTGATTTGTCATTAAACAATGCAAATGTTTTTGTTGTTCTTTTTATTGTTTATTTTTATAACTCTTTATTGTTTGCTTAAGAAATTCTTATCACAAAGGCGATTATGTTGCGGCATCATTTGTGCGTAATTATACTTTTCTACTTAGTCTAAAATTAAGTGGATTCATTTGTGGCTGTTGACTCACTTTTTATGGTTGGGTATCGGTCAACCCAGAACATTACACTCGACTATTTGTGAACCGGTTTAGAGCTACATAAAGAGAAACGGGGCGAAACGAGCGTCTCATTTACTCAATTTGCATGCAGTTAACAGGCGACCCACACCCACACAACTGTTTAACCCACCTTTCACAAACTGCAGGTGCCCCGCACACCGCCCTCCCCCCCCGCCCTCGTCTTCCCCTTTCCCCATTGGCTTGCTTACCACATACCTCCGCCAAAAAAACAAAACAAAAAGGGTTTTAAAAACTCAACACGAGAACGTGAGCTATAAATCAATGTTACAAATGAATCACTTGCCAAATGCTTAATGAATGACGATTGCTGCACATGCTGTCAATACCCTGTAATAGTTAAGCATTTAAATATTTATTTTAAATATCAAATGCAAATGAGATGCGTCATGGTGAATAGATTTGACTTAATATAAGCTTTTGGAAACACCTTTATCATATGGCTATTCCAGCACATGCTGCTAATACACTGTAATAATAATAATAATAATAATTGAGTATTATATATGGATATTATTACGATAAGATTTCCGTTGAAAGTACTCTGGAGTAAAAACCCCTGTACGACAAGAGACATGTTGCTGATACCCTGTTATTAGTTACTCTATCAGTAGCAGTATATATAATAATGCATAAATAATCTGATTTCTCAAATCACTTTTTACAGATTTTGCTATAAGTTTACTTGTCTATTGTCAATTTTATTATCTATTAGCATAATTATTTAAAATAATGAAAACTTTTAAAGCTAAATAGTTATTTCTTCAAAATAAAAAAAAATTCCCATAATTTTCGATATAGGGTATTTTACAGAAAAGCAATGTAAACTTTGCATTTATACTTGTTTATTTTTTATTTATTCAGAGGTAAAATAATTTGTATTTTGTGTTGTTTAGATGTGGGCGTTCATTGAGTAAGCTACAGTTAGATTGAAGGCAACGCTTTGAATATCAAACCAGATCATCGAGAAATTGCAGTCATTAGAAATATGAATAAATTTATGACTAACTACATAGCTAGTGAAACTGACGGAAGACTTAATACTCAATAGGGAAGTAATCGGCTGATATAGGAACTTAAGATCTAACAAGAAATGAAGTATGCAAATTCTGCTGAATGTTAGGATAGTTATAACTTTAAGGTTATATAAAAATGTATATCCATAATTACAAAAAAAAAAATAATTTTTGTATTCTGTATTTTTAAGAATAAATTTTTATATTCTGTATTTTTAAGAATAAAAATAATCAGAATTCTTTCATATGTCTATAAGCTACTTTAAGTTAATGTATTTTTAAGCTTAAAATCTTCAGTTGTTTTAAGGGTGACATTTGCATTTGCTTACTTTTAAGCTCGTATACAACTTGAAGAATCTGACATTTCAGATTCTCCACTGACGAATCACGCAATAATACAAAACCAGAAATTTGCATGAATGTTAAAAATGTGTTGTTGACTTTGTGTGTGATTCGCAAATAGATAGTGAATAATTAGACGTATTAACTTAACATTTCTTGAGATAACAAGAATAATAAATATCGCAATTGTTTACATAAGCTTATACATAGATGCCCAGGGGAATATTCGGAATGTGACAAGATAAACTAGAAATGTTATATAACTTATTGAGGATAGTGGAGAGCAAAGACGAGTTATTTTTTATGGCTGTTATTGTTTATATTTTTTGTTTATTTAGGTAACATTTTGTGGCAGGCCCAGATGTGGGCGCGTGTCGTGTCGTCTGTCTGGCTGAGGTAGTCAAGATTTAACGAATGAAACCAGTTTCAATTGCCAAGTGCCAAATGCCGCAACAATTTGACTAGCTTCAAATGCACTTCGAGCAGAGCGTCACCTCAGAAAGCTTCTAGAGTAAGCAAACAACACACACACACACATGCACACACACACAGACACAGACACACCCACACAATAAACTGACAATCGGCGACGTGATATGCGTCATTCTCAAGTCCAAGTGAGGAGAACAAAACCGCAAAAGAGTCGCGTTCGCATTCGCAATCAGTTGCAAATTGAAACTCGATTCGTTCAGATGGCAGCAGCAATAGTCGTCAGTAATCGCAGCCCGGAGCTGTACATCAGTCGTGCCACCATACAGTTGAGGCAACCGCAAACTGTGGCGCCTCCGCGCCTCTACGAATGGCGCACGCAAGTGACCACAATGCCACAGGCCGAGTTGCAAGACGATCGCAAGGAGGTAAAGGAAACGGCCATCGAATGCATTAAGCAAAATGGTAGCACAACAACAACAACAGCACCAAAAGCCGCTCCGACAACAACAAAAGCTACAGGAGCTACGCCCATGTACACGCCCCCACGCATTAAAGGCGATGAGGCAAAACGAAAGAATCTGCCCCAAACGCTCGGCAATTTCTTTGAGGCGGAGCGTTTTGCCAGCGCCTGGAATCGCGTGACAAAGTGAGATGAAAATGGCTGCGGAACTAATGCATACTATATACATACATATATCCCTTATATAAATATGTACACATGTTCATACGCATATACTCTATAAATTATGGGCCAACCAATCTGTTTATTGACTTGCAAGTGTCAGCAAATTCGTTTTTTGTAATTCTAAGTAAACTAAAATATAATAGTAATAAATATAAAATAAAATTATTATTGGTCAAAATTTTGAAGTTTTTTTGTTTATTTTTTTACTTGTTAAAATAAATAGAACTGTGAAAGCTCACTCGTAAAAGCTTCACGATTTCTTATGTTCAATTTATCTTTAATTTATTTCAAATAAATTTCCATACAATAAACTGATAGACTATAAACATATCCTCCTCACACTACCAAATTTGACAATTTTAAAATAAGACAGCTCGCTTTGAGGTGCGGCTACAGTCGAGCATGCACGACAGTATGATACCCTGTAAAAGTCGATTTTTGAAAAATTGTTTCAGTCACAGCTATATGATATGGGAAACCGATTGTAAAATCCGTTATGGCAGTCAACTTTAGTGACTGCAAATATATGTTTAAAAAAAAATTAATTTTCCGACATTTAAAGAGCTCCGACAGTTTTAAACTGTTGTTTTCAAAATCAATTCTTTTAAAAATCTGTAGAGACTCGAGGTGTATGATGTACTACGAAAAAAGCATGGCTTTCGGATTGTAAGAATTTCAAAGAGAATCTGTTACTTTCTTTTATTATTCGAATTGGAAAGTTCGACAGTAAGGGTAGCTCAATGGGCTAAGATTTAGCGAAATTAAGCGCAGCTCGATAAGAATATCAAAAGTAAGCGAAAAATTAAAGCAAAATCTCTTAACTCGCTCTTTTCGCTTGTTTGCTCATTTGTGTTTTGTGCGACGTCATCAATGTGCATAAATCACGGCTGAACAAACGCACTAAATTACACGGACCGAGCACGTCGTTCGCCGTGGCCGGAAGTTCATTATGGGGTATACCTCGCCCTACAAAGCGGAAGCAAAGCGAGCTGTAAGTATGAGTGTGTGCTCTCTGTGTGTGTGTGTGTGTGTGTGTGTGTGTGTGTCGATAGTGGTCGCATGGTTTCACGCTTTGAAGCAGCTGCTAATTTATCAGAGAGACAGCGCGCTTTGGCACGGCACAAGTTTCAAGGTAGTTCGCGAATCGATTAGCGGCCACCAAAAGTTGAATTCAGAACGAGTACGATATACGAAATGGGAACGATGAACGAAATGAAACGAATTGGAATGAGAAACGATAGCATGAACGAATTGTACGAAACGTGCAATGCACATGCAAATTGACAGCTTGGTGGCTCAAGGAGAGTGGGAATTGAATAACGGCATCGTCCCTGGCCCGCTAGGGTTGTCAAGTGGCTGTTGAATCAATGCAGCAAAATGTGAATCAACTGTGTCACTGTGTGTGAGCAAACCACTTAAAGATTGTCACATTAAGTTTACGGGCTTCAGTTACGACCAGCTGTCGATGCGATGGGCTTGATGTAGGTTCATTTCAACAAAACCCTAAACTTACTTTCAAAGTTTTAACACACACACACACACACACACAAATTTACACATATTGTAGCTAGTCAACCTCAAGGAAAACTCCTCTGGGAAGCTTATTGCAACCATCCGACCATAAATAGTTAGTACTTTGCTCCCAAAAAAGTTATGGTACTCGTACTTAGCTGATGGAATTGCCAAGTGTCTCTAAAGTACAGCAAATATCTTTGGGCATCCATATTTAACTTAACTACGACCTTAAGTAGGGTTTCCTAAAGCATAACTTCAAAAACTTGTAAGCTGTTAAAGTTTTCGAAGTAGTCCTTAGATATGAAACAAAAAGTTCTCTAATAAGAACACTTAAAGCACATTTAACAAAAAAAAACAGAAATGCGTGGTTGGAAATTCCAGTAGCATTACATTAAATACTAATAGTTCACAGATATAGGCTCATCATGAGTCCGCTGCTAATTTAAATAAGTGTTTCAATATAAATTGATTAATTACAAAATTGGCTCTGCAGTTAAATTTTGAGTTAAATATATCACTGATTAAATTAAAATATTAGTTTATGTAGCTGTAAAAAGTCTTTTACTTTTATTTCGCCGCAGTCTAGTAAATATTTTCCATTTTGCTAAAAAAATATATATATATTGATAAATATATTAAATTTAATTATTTAATTGATGTCAACTAAAAGCAGTCGACAAATAATTAAATTTTAAAGTAACATCAAATTGTTACCATTAAATTATTTAACAAGAGTTAAAGGATACATGTATGTATATGTATCCAATCAAATTTAATAATAACAATCAATTATTCCATTTAATGTGTATTCGTAATTCGTAGAATTTATATTGCACACTTTAATTTTAATGTAACCCAATCTATCTACCAAAGGGCAAACAATTCATTTTAAATGCATGGCAAACAAATTGATCCAGTTTTAACTGTGATATGCAATTCATTATTTATGCATGAAATTAAGTTTACTAAAATAAATTTAATTTGTTTACCAAATTAAGCTGTCAACTTGATTTTATGATTAAATAGTAGCTATTATTTATTGCACAAAATTAATTAGTTGCATTACGTTTCTGATACACGTAATTGAAAACAGATACGTTAACCAGTTTTAGAATGAATCACATGTGCGATGAACCCAACAAAGAGATATAATGAAGAAAAAATTATGAATCAGCATTTGGATAAAATAATTAAGAATTCCCTTTAAGATTTGGAATAACCCATTAACTTAAATCACAAGTTAAATTTACTAACAGAATGTCATTTAAAAGCAAATTAAAGCACGTATTCCCATAATTTTCAACACTGGTTGAACTAATATAGCACGGTCACACTGGCAATTAGTGGCCCAACCAAACACAAAACTGGGGAATGTCAATAATTAAAAGTCGGCCAAATGCTGTCATTTGTCCTCCGAGCCACAGAGCGACTTCCTGCCACCCACAAAAGTTTATGCCAAAAGCACACACACACCAATACACACACAGACACATTAACAAACATAGAAACATACACACACACACACACACAGCCGTAGCGTGGCTTTTAGCATGCAAGTCACACGTCCTTGCGAGCCTTTTGCCATTGTTGTTGGCATTTTGATTTATCGATTTAAATTTTGTGCTCCGACTGTTGGCTTTTCCTCTCGCTTTTCCACATTAGCAGCTCAATCATTATTATTTTTTATATATTTTTTTTTCATTCCTTTTCATTCTCATCTTCTGCTTCTTTTTACATGCCTTTTAAATACTTGTACTTAGTTGTTTTTGTTGACCGCCTGTCGTTTGGGTCGAGGTCTTTTGGGTTTCGGCTCGCCCCTGCTTCTTCTTCGTTTTTCGCCACCCACGACAAGCGTCGTTAACAGTCAGGTTAGCGTATGCCTTCCACACACACACACACAAACACACACACACAAACACACACACACACACACACACACAAACACAAGCACAAATGCATGCACAAGAACGTACGCACATAAGCATGCTTGCTATACTATAAAAACATTTCAGTGTGTGTTGTTGTTTTTATAGTAGCTCGAGCGCAATTTGGGTCGATGGCAAAATAGAAAAGCCAAAAGCAAGGCAAAAGCATACACACACACACACACACACACACACACACATATGTATAGCGAGACAAGCAACGTTTCCAACAAAGGTCGTTACGAGCAGACCAATGCACACTGGTCCCAAATCATTATTCTTTTGGCAGAAATTCAATTTATTTATTTTGATTAAAGCATGAAGAAAATGATTTTCCCCAACAATAAAAACCCTAATGCAGCTAGCAGCTAGAAATGGCAATGGCAACATTTTACATGCACCTGTTTAAATTTGTGCAGTTCCGGCTGTGATTTTTTTAAATCGTAATTAGCATTTAGCATTCGGAAATTAAAGTAATATGAATAATCAGACATAAAGTATTATTTGTTTGATAAATTTTTGTATTCATTTGACGGCTTTACACGTTTATAGTTTCAAAACTAAAAAAGACTATCAAAATTATTTGCTCTATGGCTAGAGACGCCGAATGTCACAAGACTATAGTCGATACCGCGACTATTGGAATACCCGTTACATACTTTTAGGAGCTTCTTCTTTGTTTTCAAATTAATATAGCAACTGGATAATAACAAAAAACGTTAATTACCAAAATCTTTATTCTCTTTGTAACATACATTTCAACGAACACAAAATACCCTTTTACCTATTTTTAAGTAACAGGTGTAAAAACTTGGTTTGGTTTTCACCCTACCAAACTAAACCAGAACTGTCATGAATAAAATAATATAATGTATTGTAAATGTGCTTTTAAGTTCAATAAGAATGAAACCCAAATTTAAGGTCTTACTTCAAATACAAAAAGTCAACTAATAATACAGTTTTATCCGGACCAGTGTGCAATGCACATTTATATCTATATATATCCACACACAAACATGCATATATATGTATATATGCACCTATATGAACGCTCCCTCTGTCTACCCGTCTTTCTCTTTTTTTTTTTTTTGGTGTAACTTGAGTTATGTTCACGTTTTGTTGGTCCTTTTTGAACATTTTTGCTGGCGCTGTCTCATTTGCTGTCACAGTCGCTGTCGCTGTGTTCTGGTTCTGGTTCAGGTTCTGCTCTGGTTTCATGTTAATTGCTCATAGCGTCGCTTGTTCCGGCAATCTGCGTTAATTTTAAAGCTTGATTTACAGACAACAACTAGTCATTGCTGTTGTTGTTGCTTTGCGGTTGCAGCTCAACTGCAATTTGCGCCCTAAAGCACACAACACAATTCTTTTTTTTTAGCTACTGCCCTTGTTGTTGCTGTTGTTATAGATGTTGTTATTATTGTTTTTTCTGCACCCTGTCCCTATGTGAGGTAAGAATGGAGTGACTTTGGGCATATTTACTTGGTGAGCAAGGCAGGGTTGACAAACATTTGCATGACATTCACTTTACTTTATAGTTTAATTCAAGCATGAAAATGCAAATATGCTATGATAAACATCTTTTTTAGTTTAATTAAATTTACAACAAAATTAGTAGGGATTTTATTGGGAACATGATTCAATAAAAGCGAATACCAATTGGAATCACGCAATTAACAATATTTATTTATGTACACATTTAATTCACTAGAAAAACTCCAGTTAAATCAATGGGACTAACGAAGATGGGCTTTAAGCTGGACTTTTGATTACTTATAAGCTTAGAAAAACCTTAGAATTAAACTATTTTGAATCAAAAAGGGACAAAACAAAATTATTATAAAATCGCAATTAACAGAGTATGGGAAGCTCGTAATTATTATTAGATCCTAAAAATATGCTTTACTTCTTTGAAATTATTTCGGCATTGGAAGTCAATTTAAGCAGTTTTTATTTTTTTATAAGTGTTGTTCAGTTTTCTATGAGATAAGCAAAAGGACTTGGACATAAATTCGGAGCGCGCTCAAAGCTGACTATTAATCGGATATCTTATCACACTAAGTGTCATACATGAATCGATTTAAAAAAACTTAAAACTTAATAAAATTCACATACTTTTTTTATTTGTCGAATTTCCAGTAATCTTTATTTTATACATACACTTAAAAAAATCACGACAAATGGAAACAAAACTTTAAAACCAGTATCTTATTCTATAGCTCAAACTATTAAACCGCATTTTCTTCTTTTTCGGGCTTTTCAAAATTTTCTCATATGTCTAATTAATTTCTACAGGGTGATTGAAAAGTCGAATAAGCTCTCAGCCTTTCTATTTAACTGCTGCCTGTTTTCCCATTTTTTTTTTTTTTTTTTTTGTTGTCAGCCACTTTGGCGCTTGTGTGTGCAGCAGACAGATAGAAAGAGTAGACAGGCAGAAGCAGTGGGAGTGTTCGAAGAGAAAGGGGAAAAGGAAGGGACGGCGACATGCTAGGGAGACAGCTCAGTTGAGTCATTAAAATGAGAAATGGCTCCAGGGTCCACACGCCTAGGCAAACACAATGTGCCACGTTTGAGGTTTAATTGTTGTTGGCCAAAATGTATGTGTGTGCTTGTGGCACCTACATAACATACAATGAGCTCAAAGGAGAAAAAAAGGTTTTCCAACTTGACCTCACTATAATATGAAAATGCACAAATGCAGTTGATATACATACATACTCGTTTTCAAATATATATCAACATATGTGAATGCCGGCAGTTGTTTAATTACCATCAATTAATTGTGCTTGCAATAAATACGTATACGTAATTTATAAGCATATCTACTGTCTGATAGTGTAACTGGTAAGTATCTGTTTATTCCAGGGAAATTCTTTGTAAAATTTCATGAAATACCCTGTACTTTGACAACTTTGGTATTTGTCTTTTAATATATTTCTGGAAATAATTAAATATCTTTTAAGTTGATTTGGAATATACTCTTTTGTGCAATCAAGTATTATATCATATGTTAATACACTATGCTCTACCAAGTCTTTCTATGTAAAACGGAGTGAATTTAGAGCTAATCAGATAGTCAAAGTGCATGAAATGTTAAAATGAGAATAAATTGAAAATGCTAATTTATAAAAGTTGAAAATCTCACTGTGTTCATTTATGCTATTTTGGGTTTAAATTTTACATTTATTTCCTAGACCATTGGTGGTTTTTTTATTTGAATTTTCGAAAAACCTTAAAATACAATATTAACTTGTCTTATGTATTTTGGTATACAATAATTCAGACTCGAACTGCTTTTTTATTTACAGAAATATTGCTCATTCGACTAGTGAAGCTATTTCAATCGTAGAGTTTAAGAAACAGCTTGTTGGATTACTTGAAAGACTTTATAAAGAACCGTTGAGTACGGGCTTCACTCATATGTCGCGTGTTTCGCATTTTCTTGACAACAAGGCGACGCCTTGCAAATCAAATTAAATTTAAGAATGCTGGGCAAAAAAATGTAATGTTGTCTTCTCGTCTGCACTTCAATGATTGTACCATTGTCTGTCAGATAAATCGCTTGTATACAACACCAACTCCTTTATCCCTTGTTCCGCATCTTTTATCCTACTGCCTCATTAAAATACAAATGCTATTAGTCATAGCTCAGTCAAAAGACGAGATCATGTATACGCACAGTGTGGTGTGTCTGCATGTGTGTGTGTGTGTGTGTGTGTGTGTGTGTGTGTGTGATGGTGTGCGGCGCAATCAACTCAAAATGTAAAGCTGATAAAAATATGCACTTACCATTGGTACGATGTTGATTGGCCACATTATCCCCATCAGTGAGCACGCCGGCTCCGCTTCCCCAACCGCTTTCACCGGCGCCATGCATCGTATTCAGTTGGCCTCCCTCTTCCTCCTCTTGGCCAAACATTTGCTCCCCGGATTGGTAGGGATAGAGTAGTTCGGCTTCGTCCTCGTTCGATGTTTGCGATGATTTTACTTGATAAGTGGGCGGCACATCGGCCCCGCCTCCCATGTTATTAACCGTCACATCGTTATTTTGCGCCGGCTGATGTTGCTGTTGCTGTTGTTGCTGTTGTTGTTGCTGCTTGTGCTGTGGGGCAGTTTTGGGCTTATGGCCCTGGACGTTACCCAGCAAAGGGAGCAGGCAGAGCAGCAGCAATATTAGTATGCAATTAAATGCCTGGCCACGCCCACTTATTATTTTGTGGGCTTTGTTG
Source organism: Drosophila falleni (assembly GCA_035045575.1). Taxonomy (NCBI): domain Eukaryota; kingdom Metazoa; phylum Arthropoda; class Insecta; order Diptera; family Drosophilidae; genus Drosophila; species Drosophila falleni. Next base: position 123,976 of record JAWNOV010000009.1, read on the forward strand.
CTTTTTATTTGCTGTTTGCTGCAGTCGTTTTGGTTTTTTCTGGTAGTTGTTGTTGTTGTTGCTGTACCAATTATTGTTAATAATACTAAGCGTTTTAAAATATTTACACAATCGACAATGTACGCGCACATTATTGATAACAAAAGCTTTTCATGGTGTTTGGTTTCTTGTTGTTGTTGTTGTTGTAGTTGTAGATTTGGTTGTTGTTGTTGTTGTGGTGTATAAGCAACATTTGTATCTGCTGCTGGCACTAAATGGCAACATTTGGGAGCGCTTCGTAGACGTCCGCGTCTCCTGCGACTATTGAAATCTATCGTTGTTGTTGTGTTGTTGCTGACTGCATGTGCGGCTGGCAGCATGTTGCTAAAGCGAATGTTGCTAACGCTTATGCTGCGGCTGCGGCTGCTGCTGTTGTTGCTATTACTATTATTGCTATAGCTGTAACTATGAGCTTTAGCTGTTTGTTGTAGCTCTTGCTGTTGTTGTTGTTGTTGTTGCATTTGCTGCTGTTCTTGCTCTAGTTGTTGTTCTTGTTGTTGTTGCCGCCATTGTTGTTTGCTGCATGTTGTTTGCTGCAACATTGGACCCGTTAAATGTTGTTGTTGTTATATTTTTGTTGTCACAGTCGCTGTTTGCTGTTGTTGCAGTTGCAGTTACAGTTGCTGTTGTTGCAAAACCGTTTGTTGTCGTTGTTTGTGTTTTGACTCCGTTGCGCCGTTTTAAGTTCTCTTACTCCACACGCTCACTCTCGTTCTCTCTTCCTTTCCTCTCTCTCTCTCTCTCTTTTTTTATTTTTTGCTGCTATGATTTTGCATTTGCACAACTTTTGCTCATTGTTGTTGCAATATCACACTAAATTTATATATACTACTATACATAAATAACAATTAACACAACACCACACTAAAATAGCAACGTTGTGTTGTTGCCGTTGCTGCTTCTGCTGCTGCTGACGTTGACGTTGGCGTTGGCGTTGACGCTTGTCGCAGCATTTCCACGTACATTTCCATTTACGTACACGCTGCGCTCGAAATTGGTAACGGCTCCTGTCCAGGCCATGTGAAGGTATATACTTTAGACTTTTTTTTTTGGCAACGCAACGCGTTTCGTATGTGACTCTCAGCGCGTATGTATTTGTGCGCGCGCGTGTGTGTGCGTGTGCGTGTGTGTGCGGGTGTGTGTGTGTGGGTTTGGAAAATTTCCCTGAGTTTTGCCAGTGTAGCGCGGTAAGAGTACAAGGACCAGCAGCAGCGCCTGGACAGCACGACTAGCAGGACACAACTGCTGACGTTGTCACTCCTGTGACTTGTGACTGCCGAGTGCTGCAGGCCCACTGGAAGGAAAGGAACACGACGAACTGCTTTGTGGTCGGTCCCCAGCTGGAAGGCAGTCACATCCAGTTTATGGCAAAGAGAATACTCTTCTTTTTTTTATTATTAAGTAGTTACTATTGGTGTTATTGTTATTATTGTTATAGTAGTAGCTGCTGCTGCGCGTGCGCTACATTTGTTTACATTTTCGTATTTTGAATATAACTTGCACGAGCTGTTAAATCTGTGAAGAGAAATATAAAAAAAAAATAAAAAGTAAACAATTAGATTTGGTCAAACATTAGACAGAGACTTAAAAACAGTAGTAATATTTATTTAATAGATCACTTTTTACTCTCTTGCAGCCTTTACGCACTACACTACTCTCTCCAGATTTCTCTCTCTCGCTCGCTTACGCTCTCGTACGCTCTCTTTGCTTCGCTTTGTTATTTCCATGCTTACGCTCTGCTGCTTATCTTAGCGTTCTTATCGCTGCTCACGTTTTCTGTTATTGCTTTCGTTTTCTGCTGCTGCTGCTGCTGCTGCTGTTACTCTTGTGTTGGTTGTTTTAGCTTACGCTTACAATTTTTACTTTCATTTAGTTCAGTAGGTAACACTCATTCCTCCACACCCACTCCCCACATTTGTTCGTGCTCTTTCTATCCCGCTCTCACTTGCTTTCCTCACTCCTCATTTTTTATGTAGCTGCTTGTGGCTATATATTTCTGTCTCTGGGCTCTATGTGCGGTTACGTTCATTGTTATGCTTTGAGTAGCTGCCGCTAATGTCCTATCCCCACCCACTGTCCAATTTACTAGAGTGTGTGTGTGTGTGTGCGTTCGCTCGTTCGTATGTGTGTGTGTGTGTGTGTGTGTGTTTGTGAGTGCGTATGATACTCGCATTTTTTTTGCTACCTTTTTTGCTAGTATTTTTAGACATAGGCTAAACTTTAGCCAAGAATTTTGACTCGTTGGGCATTATTATTAATTATGGGATTTGATTGTCCTGAGCTGCATGAAATTCTCTAGCCAATTGCGTAACATTTTCGGGACTCTTCTCTTTGAATATTTACATAATTACACATTAAATTGATTAATATTCTTATTGCAAATTAATATATAAAAATATCCTCTAGATAAGCTCAAGTCAGCTTTTAGTGAATTTTTTTTTGTTTTGTGTGTTATTAAACCAAATAAAAAATATTTGCAGAAAATAAAAAAACAAATAAAATTGTTAAATATAGCTCTGATTTCAAATGTTTTCTTTATTATTCAAATCTATGTTTATCTTTTTTGTTTATTCAAGACTTTTAATAACATTTGTGTACTAGCCTTTATATTTTAAGATACCACTTTATTAACAATCTTTTTTGGGTTAACATAAACCATAGCACCTAAAAGTATACTACAATAAATGCAATTGATTTACTAAACATTTAGAAAAAGTATCTAATCGTTTAGAATAATTATATCTTTTACCCGCTACGCATAGAGCTGAATTTGAAAGGGGCGGTGCCAAAAAATAAACCGACTACGAATTTTTGGCTGTCTATTAAATTTTCTGTCTTGGCCAGCCAACAACAACAACGAACAACTTTGCACACTGCAGAACGTAAAAAAACGAAAGCAACGTTTTGACCTCTTTATAAAAGGCCTGAAGGCACGAGAATGCACGCACACTCAAATAAATACACACACATACACACACATACAAGCTCACACAGAGTCACACATTCGCGTACATATTTGATACAATAGCATTAACATTTCTACACTCACACTGACACACTCGCACACAACACTCACACACAACATTCGCACACAGATGAGCGTTTTGTCATTTTTATTGCTTGATTATATAAAAATTTGGGTTGTATTCAATTTTCTAGAACACTTTTCAATTTGATTTGCAATTTGTGCTAAGCGCTTTGATTTCTACTTTCGATTTTATCATTTCTTTTGCGATTTGTTCTATATCCTGTGTTCTTAAAGTGCAATCAATTTTCAACACCTCACACAGTCACAAATAAGCACACGATTAAAAGTTTCTGCACACACACACACACACACACACACACACACACAAACACATGCTCAAACATATAGATTGAGACAACGCACCGTCCGCTTTTTGGTCCTGCGAGGATGTTGTCAGCGCAGCGCACGAAAACGTTTTGGGTCCTGTGCCAGCGACCAGTCCCGAGTCTGGGGCCACATCCACGAAGCCAATGGAAACCGAATAGACCGACGCGCACACGAACAGCAAACGACACTTTCCAGTCTTTGCTCTCGCAGAAGAGCTGAGTTATTTCAACACTCTCTCACTCCCACTCTTGCACGATTTCAATGCGTCATGTTGTTTTAATTTATATTTAATTAATTTATTATTCTTTTACTATGCTGGCTTTAGTTTTTTTCTCTGTCGAAATCGATGCTACTCTAAACCATTCTCTTATACTACTCTCTTATACACGCTCTCGCACTTTCCAGTTTATAGCAAACATTCGCATCGTAACTGAGAGCTGAGAGTACAGAGCACAGAAAGCGTCGGCATGGCACAGGTAGAGTTTGCTGCCAAACAAATGGCAGGCTAAAGTATAAAAAATAAAATAAAGAGAACAAATAAACGTGCACGCGTTACAACACTTACAAACAGTCACACACACACAAACACATTCACACACTTACTCCAATACACAGACACATCCTCGCACAACTGTATTTTGATTATGCCCGGTTCGGTACGCCGCATAGCTTAGATATTTCTACGCACAACAATGCGACTTTCTGGGCCCGTATCCAATCCTCACCCATTCTCTCCACCCACTCTCTGCGCCCACTCTCTCACGCTCCTGATCCCAGCAGCACCATTGATAGCCCCAGTTCGCCATATCAAATATTTATAGAATTAAGAAAGAAATCCAATAATACACGAATTGCCTATACACTGCCGTCCACACACCTATGTAGGTATTGCCCAAACCATTCCATATGAAGGATATAGTAACTGAAAAATTATCATAAAATTTGGTGATGATAAGTTTTCCATCCGTTTCGGGTCCATTTTTACCAAATTAACTTTTTTTAAATTTTATTAGGGTACTTATTCTTTCTTAATATATGCACTTTGATAAAATCTCTGTATATAATTTACAGTTTGCCCATTATAGTTATAACATATAATAAGAAAAATAAAGAACACAAAACTACAAAACTTTTAAGTACAAAGTAAAAAGCCAATTAAGTAAAATTCTATTTTAATTAAGAAAACCAAATATTACTAATTTACTGATGACAAGGATTCGCACAATGAAATTAAAATAAATACTACAATTTAAAAAGAAAATTTAACTTGATTCAGAAACTTAACTTTATCAGAACTTAAACAAATTTTTTTCTTTATACTGGTAAATAACATACAAGTATCAAGTTGCACGTGAAGTCACAATTCATCCATTTTATTTAATTTAACCTGATTCAGAAACTTAACTTTATCAGAACTTAACCAAATTTTGTTCCCTTATACTGGTTAATAACATACAAGTATCAAGTTGCACGTGAAGTCACAATTTATCCATTTTTATGTAGAGTAAAGCCAAAGAATGAAAAAATGAAAGAACAGAAAAGCGGGGCAAAGTTTTGCACGTTTGTCATAGAGGTGAACTCTAATAGGCGTTTAGATCATTTATTTTATTCACAGTCTTATAATAAAAACGCCAAAATATATCATTTGTAATTATAATTTGTGGGCAGGCCAAAAGAAATTGGAAGTTGGTAACAGAGATGAAACTGAAGATAGAGCTCAAAGAGCAGGTGGAAACGGAAAGGGAACAACATGTGGTCTGCATTTGTCAGGGAAAAAACTAAATGATAAATATATACTTTCTATACATATATTATGAAAAGAGCCCCGACCAGCTTAACAAATGGAACAAGTCAACTGCGTTCCAACAAAAGAGTTATATAACAATAGCTGGACATAGACATAAGACGTAATAACTAAACTATGGGGTAAGTCTGCTTTACTATGAGATGCCCTGCAGCACGACATTGTGTTTTTAACCTAAAAATGACGCACAAAAGTTAATTGTTTCAGCTATTCTTTTTAATAAGCTACTTAAACCTTGGGATGTAATAATGTTAAATTAAGAGCTTAATCTCTGCACTTTAGACGTCTGAGGTCGATTTATTAGAAAATATCATTATAAATAAATATATACGAATAAAATAAATATACGAGTGTTTAATTTACCTATGGAGGTTCAATAAGGCTTTTATATTTTACAACAATCTTAAGCTTGAATTTGAAAAAAATTAAAGCTTTTATACTGCATGTTGAAATCTGATATTTTGAACTGTTTTGGCATGTTCTATAGATCATTAACAGCACAAACCAAGCAACAAATGCTTTCAAATGTGAACAAAATTTTGTTTAAGTGATTTGAGAAATTGTAATAATGAATCAATTAAATTAAATTATTTTTTAAATCGAATAAAAATGCAAAACTAAATTTCCAATGAACGTAATATTTATAAAAAATATATTCAAAATGAATTAGGTTGAAATTTTAATTTAATTTTGGGCATTTGTACTTTGTGATTTCGAAAAAAATGTCCGAGTAAGTAAAAATCTCTGATATTTAAAGAACCCCAACATTTTCTACGATTGTTTAAAAAATCAATTCTCTTCAAAACCTCTAAGGTTTGTGGAACATGATTGAAGAACAAAATTAATATTTTGTAAATAAATTAAATCTACTTCTTAAATAAGTATGATAAATGTAAATGATAAAAGTGAAGTTTTTGTTAACAAGCTGGCATATCAATCACCTTATAAGATTGTGCATTAAAAAGCTTCACGAAGAAGAGAAGAGTGGCCCCATCCACTGCAATCATTTCAAATTTGCCTTACCCACCCATGTTTCAAGAACCTGGTAAGTCTTCAAAAGTCATAGTTAAAGCTGCAAACCACCAAAACTTTGGAAAAGGTTCAGTTCTGTGGATCGAGCCATAGAGAGGATCCTAGGTCCTAATTTTGACCCGATCGGCTTTATGACATCATATAGCTGTGGTTCTTCATCCAACTTTGGGTCAGGATATTTGAAACCATGTTAAATGCATATTGTATCAATTTGTATCAATTTCGTACTAAAACGTGATATTCGGCCGATAGAAAAATGTATAAATTCTGTAAACAGGTAATATCTTCGCACCCATATTTTTCTTGTATCGTTTTAAATGCCACTGAATTGTCGATTTGCCATGGAAATCAATTTAATCAACTCAACTCAATCGAGTTGAAGTATCCATTATTGTTGTCGAATTTTCGTGGTTTTTATTTATTACTGGTTAAAGTCATTAAGCTCGGCATATAACTCGATTAAATCAAACTATGACCACATTCATAATTTTCATTTTATTCTTTTAACGATTTGAAGGGAAAAATCAAAAAAGCGGTAATATTTCCTGAAAATTCAAAAATTTACGTCATTAACAGTATAAGATATTTTAAATGTTAACCAGTTGGTGATATGTAATTAAAATGCTTATTAAGATTCAAATTACAAACAAGTTCATAATTAACTGACATAAATTAAAAGTGTCTAAAATAAGCTGAAAAATAATCTTTTCATATCACATACGATACGAAATTATTTTATAGTCTACTTTATCCTACTTTTGGAAATCAATAATATAATTTGAAAATAAAAAAATACATTAATTATAAGAATCCTGGATTTTTAAAGCATGTTAAAAAATTACACTGAAATAGATAAATTGATTAACAAATGAGTCTATTGACACATTACAGAGATAGATAACTTGACTTAAACGATATATATAAATATCCATCATTACAAACAAATTAATCTATATTAATTTAGCACATGCGATCAGAGCTCTGCAATCATTAGTAGAGGGTATACAAACTTCTCCCCTTTCTCCCCCTCTTCCTTGTCAAGCTGAAGAGATGTAGAACTGTATAGAATATGCGGGTTTTTGTTTTGTCTCGATGCTTAATAAAGCATATAATATGATTATTAATCAAATGTGGCGTATTGACTTTTCATCTGTTGGAGGTTGCCGTTTAAATATGGGCAGTGTGGAAATAAAGATTGCTAGTAAAATCATAAATCAGATTTTCGGGAACAAAAAGAAAGTTTTGCACTCTGACTCTGACTCTGACTGTGACTGTGACTGAGACTGCGAATGTGACTGTTATTGGGGTTGGGGTTGTGAGTGTGACTGGCTTTTATGGCACTTTGTTTGGATTGTAATACGCTTGACAGCTCAATGCTGTTTAATAGCATTGGGCAACAAACTAGCTGAGAATATTTTTTAATGAATGACGTCGTCATCGTCAAGGACATTCGCCTTCTGCCTTCTCAACCACTGAACCACCAAAACCCAAACCCAAACCCCATCCCAAGGTCGCAAACTGTTTCGTGGTTCGAGCTGGCGAGTGGCGCACAATTTCAATGAACTTTGATAAATCGCTTCAGATGCGGGGCCACATACACACATACACATACACACAAAGCCTGTGACGAATACGAGGACCACTTTTATACACACACACAGAAAGCTTAACATGGTTGGTTGAACTTCCTATATTGGTTTATCCAACAACAAACAATCCTCAATCCACCGTCTGATAGAAATGCTAAATTTTATTTTTAGATCAACGATTGTTACTTGACTTTGGCATAGACTCGGTTTCCGTTTCAGCCACAATTTGTGCCGTGATTATGCAAAATGCTTATTATATTTCACTAATTTACCTAGGCATGCCTCTATTATTTTTAGATAGAAATCTATAACTTGCTACTGAAATCGATATAATCAATCCCAAAATATATATCTTAATTGCAACCTAAAAGGAGCTCTCTGGTAGGCATAAATTTTATATTCAGGACTTTACATTACCCTGTAATTTTACAGCATAGCTTAGAATCGAATTTAAATGTAATGTATTTATACTCTGATAGTTTTTTAAATTAAATAATTTAATACAATTTAAAGAATAATTGCTCATAGCTCTAATACTAATATCTCTCATAGCTTTGCCAATTGACATTAGCGCATAAATAGAATATAACGATTTTTTTTCAAGTGTATTTAGCACATTTTTTATTGAGCACTCCGACAATATGAAAAGAATAATACTAAAAAAGTATGTGTATACTAAAACAATTTGAACGGGAGATCGCTCCTGCTGATAACCGTATAATTGATATATTTAATTTTAAGCACAAATTTTAGTTTATGTATATATCAGAATTAATTAAATTTATTTACGAGAGTATTCAATCGCGTCTAATATTAAGTTTAAAGCCGCCGCTAAACCTGATCTAAGCAAAGTCGGAAATGTTTGAAATTTAAGTGTCTATAGTTATTATCTTTTCATTTTGTTCGTATTAAGACTTGTATAGGGCATATGAAAGTCGTAGATAGAATCAGATAAACGGATCCAAATAGGTAAAATTTTTAAATAATTTTTGGCTAAAAGACGCACTGAAAAATGTTTACTTAGCTCTTCGATCTTTGCCGATTGATAGCAAGAATATGTACACCACGACCTGGCGCTTTTCTCGATGGATTAATCCAAGAAACAATCGTTCAGTTGTCTTAAAATTTTTAAATTTAATCACTCACTTTTAACGCTCTTTACTCTGTCAATAATTTACCTTTTAAAACATCATATCACTTTATTAATCCTAGTTAACAGTTTATTTCAAGTACTTACTATAAAAGTCGCAATAGCTGCAAATCTTTATCTCCACTGATTAATGCAAAGTGAACGAACATTTCTAATAAAAAAGTCAACTTGGCAAAAGTATTCCAATGATTCCAAATAGCACTTATTTAACTGAGCGGAAAGCTGCTGCGAGTGCGAGTGCGATAGAGATTATAGATGAACGAAAGCGATAGTTTTCTCACTTTCCGAGAGCATAAGCGAATTTTCCCTCTTGTCATTACAGCACTGTATGACCAAACTTTCATAATATTAATTTACACTAAGTAACAGTAAAAATGTACATGTTAACAGACATAGTTTAATCACTGTGGACGGCAGTTCGCGCTAGTGACGAAAGCAGCACGAAGGGTGCGAAAGGCGACTAGCAATATATACAAAAAGTATAGTTGGTTAATGTTAGAATCTGGCTATTAAATGAATATTATAATCTTCCTGGTCTACATTTTATTGTGCTACTACGAGTGGCTTTAATTTTTAAATGGTATAACTGATCATAAGATGTATTTATTAGTTTAAAAGAACCGCAAAGCTTTCAGTAGAGGTGTTATCAAATAAAAATCAAACATTAAATCGCACCTCCAAGAAATACTTAAAATATCTTCCAGATAAAGATTTTCAAATTTGGTGGCGATAATCTCAAATAATAATTGAAAAGTAAAAGCGGATCACTAAAAAATACTTTAAGAAACTTCCAGATTTTTCGAACTACAAAGAAATTAAATCTCGCCATAGCACTATAAAAAAAAGTCGGATATTTTGTTGTTCGAATTTTAAAATTTTTTTTGATTTTCTAAGCCTAAATACTCAAGAGAGAACAGAAGAAAGTAAAAATCTGAAAAATTTTATTAAAGCTATTTTTAAAAAGTTGTTAAAAGAGATTTTTATTATTTGTGTTGAGTAGTGCAATTCTGCAATGTGTTGCTCACGTGTAATTTTAACTTAAAGCTAACAAATTTTTCAAGTTCTGTGGAGTGTTACTTTTGCATAGTGAAGAGTATAGATAATATTCAGTTGAAAGGTAATTAACAAGACCGTCTAGATGTTATTTAAGACTTTTGCCCGTTTATGGCCCTTTTTTTAAAAAATGACATGTTGCAGATGTACATTTATGCTAAAAAATCGGATATTTCTTAAAGTCAGTAGGGGAACGGGGTGAAGACAAGGTGACATAATAAAAACCAAAAAATTGCATTAATTCTACTTTGTTATAACTAAAAAATATTCCAAAACTTTAGTGTATACCTCTATATTTTTAAACAAAAAACTAAATTTTTGTATTGCTTGGTAAGGGAGAGGATGAAGATAAGATTCAACTAAAAAACAAAAAAATCTTACTAACCACTTTAATCCTACTAATGTTTATGCTAAATTTCAAGCCTCTACCTTTATATTTCGATATTTTGTAAATACATAACACTTTTTTATAGTCGGATTGAAAGGCGTGGTCCAATTGAAATCAAAATATTGAAATTCTACATTAGTCCAACTAAGCTCCATAGTCAAAAATGCCGAAATATCGGTCTTTTTTCCCATGGTCCATAGATTTATTTGTAAATTTACTTCTCATTGCTTTATGCCCCCAAATATACGTACACGTACAACATTTTTAATATATTTATACAAAACCCAATAAATTTTGTTGTATAGGGCAATCAGTTTTGAAATATTGACTCATGAAAGAGAGGAAACGCAACTGTTCATTAAGCACAACATCAAAAATTATTTTTCACGCTCTGCTCTCAGTTATTCGAATCAGCACGAAGCTATTAAAAATGCGCAAAATAAGCTATGTACTATATATGCAATATAATTGATTAAAGTAGCATTTATTGACATAGCTCAATGAAACAATTAATATTTGGAAAAATTCCGATACCAATGATCGTGACTACTTTAAATGTAAGATTCCACTAGTGTTATCACTATATAAATTATTTACAGTAAATTGCACTACAAGTTGTACTTATAAATTATTCTGCTACAGAAGTTACGGTTGCAATTTTAAATAATTTTAAGCAGGCTCCGAACCGAACCTCGCTAAACCAGTTCGTTAAGCAACCCAAACTGGATCTTGAACTAAACTTTTGATATTATCTACGCCGCGAGTCCAAACCTGTACTGGACCAATTTCTTAAATAAAAGGATCGGTTCAGTTGAAACGACGAGCTGTACGACGACGATACAGCCCGGACCAATCGTTACCGGTTTAAATAACGCTTATTAGACATATTCCACAATTCTTCTCAAAATTCGAATAACTAAATCAGCTTAATTTTTTTCATCCCGTGTCCAAAGACTTGCTTTGGACTTGCCCAACATTTGAATTGCTATCGATGACATTTTCTGATGTAAAATACTCTTATAATTTCTTATTGACCAATTAATTTAGGAATCGATGGATTTCTCAAAAATACATTCTTTCAAAGTTGTCATGCAGTAGTGCTGACTACCGATTAAAAGAAGTATGTGAATTGACCAATTAAGACAGATGTGTTGCCATTTCAGTCTTTTTTTTAAATGTTAAAAATTTTTTTAGAGTATAAAAATCACTAAAATCATAAATTTGTTTTTGCGTTTTGGCTGCATTTATTAATAACGTTTCTTATTCATATTTATTTATTTATATCTAAATGTATTTTCAATTTGTCCCTTTTTAACGGTCAAATTTTGGGCGAAAAACGAAACAACCATATTAAAATGTTTGAAAGGAAAATATTATATCATATAAGTACAAACATATATGTGATCAAATATATTATTCAATATCTAGGCCTTAACTACACTGTCAAATTCTGTACGTAAAATACTAAGCTGTATCTAACTTGTTTAAGGGGACCGTCTACCACTTTTGCATGATTTTTCAACATTTTTTTTTTGATAGTAAAATATATCGAAACACTAGGCTTTTTTCACACATGTTAACACACATATTGAGGATTAAGAAAAAAATATTTTTTTGTTTATTCTGCCCTTTATGGCGACAAAATGGCGGTTGAAGTGATTGTCCGAAAAAAAACTGGTTGACACGATATCTCTGCTTCAAAATTTCTGAAACAAAATTTTAGCCCAATCGGACAGATAGTTTTTCCAAAATCGTGTCAACCAGTTCAAAAAACGTAGTTTTGAGAAAAACTCGTTTAAAGTTTTTGTACGCTAAGTCTGCGCTATGAGAGACACTTCCTGAGAATCGATTTTTCGACATATTCTCGGTTGAAAATCGGCAAATCAGAGTTTCTATAATAATTCTACATACATGTAGTGCACGAAAACGATGTTTTTTTTGGTAGACGGTCCGCTTAATAGAGTGTAGAGCTGCTCTAGAGTTCTCCAAATGTAATAAATATGCATTTACACTATTACTCTAATTGTAGAGAAAACACTACAGTAGATATCGTGTCAAATTGCTCTTCTAGAGACCTTTACAGGGTGTTTACACTTCTCTACCTAGATCTACCTAGCTTTACACTCTACCAGAAAAATTCTGCCCTAGAATGAGCATTATAGTATCCATGTTTATTCTTATTCTAACTGTGGTTGTAACTGTGGTTTCGATTTACTCTTTGAGATAAATCTAAAGTCGTCCTTTTCGTTTAATTTGCATATCTTTTTCGCTTGTAAACAATTCAATGCCAAAGAACAGTTTATCAGCAGAGTTAGCCGCAGCGATGTCTTATCAACTTTATAACATGGCCCTAAACACATACACACACACATTCCCCTTACACAATAATACATGTGTATATTGGTGTTTGTGTGTGTATACCCATAATTAGCAGACACTTGTGTCACATACATACTTAAATCCTTGCCTTTAAACAAGCAAACAAACAAAATTATGCACAATCAACGTTTAGAGCGCTTTCTTCCATCTCCCTCACTCCAACAATTAGTCGCTGTCTGGGCAAGTTTACTGCATTTTCGTTGAATACATTGCGCATACGCCATGTAGCGCACACGCAATAAGTGCCTGCACAAAAAGCCAAAACTTAACCTATAGACAAGATAGACTGAGGCAGACAGAGAAAGTGAGATAGGTAGAGAGAGAGAGCCTAATATAATATAGAGTAGCAACCGCGTTTACTAGCCTCTTAAAACACAACTCCCTTGAGATATATACCGAACTCACACTCGTAGACGAAATACCCGAGGAAAAGGCTAAAAACACAACGGGGCATAAAAAGCTGTATAAAATGTTGCAATCAGTTAATTTAAGTGCAAGCCCAAACAGCGAGCAGTCAGCAGCAACAAAAACAACAAAACAGAAAAGAACAATAATATACGTTGGGACTTATACCCTGTAAATTAAAAACATAGATAAGTAGAAAGCTTTAATAAAACTGAAATATTTTCCAAACTTCAATGCTGTATACAGAATATTGTAAGTAATGCAAAAAGAGAATATAAATAACAATAACTTACCCGATTAGCCCTAAGCCCAATAGATATATGATATTACTGAGAGATCTATGAGTTTTGAGGAAGAACAATCATAAAGGAATAACATAAAAGAACAGATTTACATGGCGTCAATCAAAAAAACTTTCTCGTACACTTAATTTAAGAATTGTTTAACATTTTTCAAGTTTTTCAAAGTGAAATACTGTTTTTAAAGAAGTTGTAAATAAAAAAAATAGAAGTATTTTTATGTTCTCCAATCATTTAAATATTTAAGAAAATTGTATATAAGTAGAAACATGAAAAAAAATATAAACCGCAGTACATGAGCTTTGATTTTAAAATGTATACTTAATTCAAGACTAATGTTAGATTTTTCGCGTTGGGACAAATCTATATTTAGATAATTTGAAAAATTGCGATAAAAGATTAAAGTTCAATAGTGTTCAGGAATCTTAACCCTTTTTCCCCCAACTCTTTTCCTGGAGTCAAACATTTTTCTTTTTACTTGAATCTTTTGATATTAACTAGAGATTCGCCACGCCCACTGGGTTAGGCGTTACCACAGGAAATTTGATTCATTTCTTGAAAATTATGCTAATATTATTAATTACTATAACGTATATAAGTATAATCTCTTCTAAAATCAATTGCAAACTTACATTGAGACTTTTTTTAACGATATTTAAAACGTTTTCGAAAAGTTCACAGTATGTTCCACAACATTTTCTTCGAGGCAGGTGCAGACATTGGGAAAAAACTTTGTTAAAAAACTTTTAAATGTGAGTTTATTTACTCACCCTTTGAGTAAACATATATACCTTACGATATTATAAAGAATTATATAACGAAATCATAAGGATCGCTCACAGTTATTTATCAAACAGTCGAGTTGCCCACAGGCAGCGTTGGCGACGAAAGGACAGGGACAGTCAGTCTCCCAAATTGGCATTTTAATTTACTCGATCGGATTTGATCAGTATATTTTTAAGCCAAAGTTTATTTTTCGTATTAGAGAAAAAGTTTCAACGTTATATAACGAAGCATAAGTTAAGTAATATATCGACTTATCTAAATATATTAATCTATGTGTTCTTCATTTAACTTCACTTTAATTTATGTAGTAAATTTTAATTTATTTTGGTACCAACAGCTTTTGTATCAGAAACAAATAAATAGACAAAATAGTATATTGTAGTTTGAACTACCCTATTTGGTAAACAAAGAGTAGCAGGAGCAGCCACGAGCAAAAAAATGGAAATTTCAATGTGTATATGTATTTGTATGTGTGTATATAAACAAACACACAGCAGGGCTAGTGAATTCTACGGGTTGCCAATCAGAGGCGAAAAGGGGTCGGTGACATAAGGGGATGGAGGGGACGCTGGTTAAAGACTAAAACTTGGCAGGTTTTGCCAGTTTGCTTGCGGGCAGACCAAGCGCAACTAAACGCACACATACACACACACAACACACACAAACACACACACAACACACACACACAAGTACACAGAGGGCACAAGTGGCTACTAATGCAAATAATTTACAAGTAGCAAATGTGGGCGGTGGGCGTGTAACGTGACAGCAGCAGTAGCAGCAGCGACAGTCGTCGAGGCGAAATGTCGTCAACAAGGAGAAAAAAAAAAAAATAAGAAAAACAAAAATAAAAGGAAAGCAAGAATAAAGAAAAGCAGACAAGAAAAAATAGAAGAAAAAAAAAACAAGTAAAAGGACATTATGCGTCTTTTCACATTTGAGAAAAAGGACAAATTTGTAAGGACAAGTGTAAGTGAAGGAAGCATCACCTCCTCTCCTCCCCCTCTATCCACTCGTGAAACACACAGACGCACACATACATGTATTCATGTTCTATGTGTGTGTGTGTGTGTGTGTGTGGATAAAAATGTTCACAGAACTGCTGCCTTTTTGATGATGTCGAGTGAAAATCAATGCGCTTAATTTGTGGAAAATAAAAGGAAAACAAAACAAAATTTCGTGAAAACTATTATAAAAAATTTAATTTAAATGCGTTACGAATTTTCAGCATAAAAATTTCCGTTTTACTTTTATTTCTTTTAAGACTTTCTAAACGTGAATATTTAGCAATCAAAAATGATCGACTTATAAAGTACCCTATAAGTAGATCGATTATATACCATCATTATAATTTGTTGCTTCTATATATTTATTCCTCCTTTTTATTCATGTCAAGTCCTTAAATAAAGTTTTCAGTTTTTTTTTTGTACTCAATGGAGTATATTTACCAACATTTTGAAATCTATATAAAATGAATTTACCTCCTTTTCTTTAAAAGTCGTTTTTTGTTGCACTTATAGGATGATTACCAACAAGCAATTCGAAATTTTCCACTTTTTATTGATTTTGCTTACATTTATTGCAGTCCGTTGCTTAATATTAACAATAAGGTCGACTTCAAATTAAAATTTTGAATACATTTGAAAATTATAAAGTTTAATACAAAAATTTAATCAAATGCTTTATTCGCTCAAAGTAAAAATCTCTTTAAGTTTATAGTTTTCGTGTTCAAATTTTTTGCAAGACCTCATAAAATGAAAACCCCAATGGAAACAGTCAATTTACCTCACTGATCAATAATGGCATTTTTTGGAAATCACCAATTTTATCTTTATCAATAAGATTTGTCATCTTTACCTCTACAGATTTCTAAAACACATCCGATTTTACTTCGCCAAAAAGTATGCTTTATGTGAAATCAATGATAAAGCGAGTAACAATTTGTAGCATGTATAATCTGATCTATCATTATCCATCCGATTTCAAAGCGCTTCATTTAACTTAGCATTATCTACAGATATCAAAATTGGTCAAAATGTTGCCATAAACTGTGCTCCTTAAAAATTAAAAATAAAATAGAAAAAAGTAAAATTCAGATGTAGAGAATTTCTTTAAGTTTGGCTGACTGACTTTTCAGAATTTTTTGCGGAGACGTCGACGGCGGCGTTGGCGCGTGGAGGTAATTGAAGTGACGTTTATGAATGTCATCCGTCAAGCACTCAAGGACATTTACATATAAACAAACACATACACACACACACACAAACACACACACACACAAACACATAAATAGAGAGTCGCAGGGACACATGCGTGGGGCGTTTGGTTCCTTGACAGATGCGCGTTACACGGATTTTTTGTATACCACACCAATACAAATGCTCGTACATACAGAGTACAAACATACACACTCATACACACACACACACACACACACGCATGTACACATACATGAGTTAAAGTCAGATGGCGCATACGCCGCGTTGTCCGTCTATGTATGGAGGATGTTAGCTGCTGTAATTGTGTGTGCGTGTCAGTGTGTGTGTGTGTGTGTGTGTGCTTGTTTATGTATGTGCGAAACAATTTAAAAATAAATACAAGAAACTAGCGCGTAACATGGCGCGCGACCATAAGGGGACTAGAAGAGGAGGTCGGTGCTAACCACGAGGGCAGAATGATAGATTGAAAAGGACTCGAGAGAAATTCTAAAAGGACGACTACTCTGCACTCTATCTCTTTCCCTTATCTATCTCTTTTACTCTTACAACTTCTTATTGTAGTATATGAATTCTTTTTTGACAGTTTTGTTTGTTTGCTATGAGAAATTGGACACGTTGTCGGGTCTCACCGGTTCATATGTCATTGTCTGCTTACCATTAGATCGTTTTTCATCATACTAATGATTTGCGTTTTTCCAGCTATTTTTCACTCAATCGTTTTTTTTTTTTTTTACCTTTTCAA
This sequence comes from Drosophila falleni, assembly GCA_035045575.1. Classification (NCBI taxonomy): domain Eukaryota; kingdom Metazoa; phylum Arthropoda; class Insecta; order Diptera; family Drosophilidae; genus Drosophila; species Drosophila falleni. The sequence goes on from JAWNOV010000009.1 coordinate 141,216, forward strand.
TAGTTGTTAAGTGACAGCAGAGCACAGACTTCATATATTATAATAGTTCTATAACTTTTACTTTTATTGATGAACTTAACAGACATTGTCGATATCTTTTCGGATGTAATAATATTTTTTTTAACTGGGCTTGGGATTATTCAGGAATTTTTTTTTAGCGTGGATAAATCTTTGTAAATTTGAATAATTTTTTATCTAAAACACTTTCATAAAATTAAAAATAAAATTTCGGAAATCAGGAATTACCGCCAGCAAATCACCCTATTTTTTCTAGAAAAAAACCGTTTATCTATATTTTAGAAATAATCTTTCCTAAAAAAAAACACTTTTTTGTGGTAAATTTTTTTGCAATTAATAAATATACTTCCGATACATAGCAATTTTTAAACAAAGGAGCATATCTAAAACGAGGGTAAACTTTTTTTTGAGTGTATTTCCAAAATATTTAAAAGTATGTGAAATCAATGCTAATAAATCAATTAAATTACTATATTGTCAAACTAAACTATCAATGTAAATAAATAAATAAACATATTAGTTTTCATAACAAAAAATTAATTGTGCTTATGATAATTAGTATGATTTATTTATATCAGAGGCAACAAGCATTCTGCCAGTAGTTGCTGCAGCATAATCTACATCTGGAATTAAAAATAATTGCAGAGTTATCCCATAAATATTTGTACACTGAGCGAAATGAAAAATTAATGCATCTGTAAGAATTTGCTGAATGTTGGCAAGCCTGAAGTGTTTTGTAACGACTTGTAGTCAGTTACTATAATCATCCGATTAACTAATGTTCTTGCGAATCTAGTATATTTATATGTAAATGTTTAACACACAATTATACTATATATTATCATTTTTAGTTTCAACTTTTAGATTAAAAGAAAAGTTTACGTACTTTGTTAAATTTGGTATATTCAATATACTATATTGTCATTAATCGCAATAAATCTTAGTTTTGTATGCTTTGACAACTTTTGGAACCACCCATGCAGCTGGCTTTCGTCTTGTTTCTTAGATGCGTTGCATGCATATGTAGATGCCACAGTGGCAACCCACTTGGCTTGTCTACTAATTAAAATGCATGCAATAACCTGAAGCCTTTGTTGCCACATTGTTGCTGCCGAGGTTGTTGCTGCTGCTGCTGTTGCTGTTGCTGATGTTGTGGCTGTTGTTGTTGCTTTGTTGTAGAAGGACGCACAACGTTGACAATTTACACAAAGTGCTTAAACTTGGACTTAGGCAGGAGGATGCTTTAAGGGTTATGAATCGGGGGAATTCTTTTAAGACGATTTGTTTTTCTAGCAATTTTATTTTATTCGTATGGTCCGATTACAAGCAGTTGCTAAGGCCCCCGAGCCAAACTATTGATAGCTTTGTAAGCAACATTTTCAATTGTCTATCAACGCGTCTATTTTAAGCACAAAAGCTGTAGAAATGTCCTTGTACTAAGCTCATCTGCCGCAGGATCACAATTTTCAACATTCCCAGTGCCACATGCAATTTTCAAGAATTCAATTTAAGGCCTCAAATACAGCAACTGTTGCTGTTTCGAGTTTTTGCTACCATCATTATTATTGCTGCTGGTGTTCTTGCTGTTGCCGTTATTGTGCCACGTGTTGCAACTAAAATTAATGCAAATTTGCATAATAAATAAACACAATAATGTGCAACGCGCAACAGCAACAAATTTTTGCGTGACTAACACAAAGTGCTGCGCATTGCAGGCTCATTTTGGAATACTCTGTTATTGCAACCAAAGCGGGTATATTATTCGCTAATTAAGACCTGCATGAATCCATTCAAAATTACATATGAGATATTCACTCTAAAATGCTGTACATATTTTTCTATATTCATTTTTTATGAATGTGAATGAATATTGTATTTGTGTTAATTCTAATAGGTGTATACTCATTCTCACTGAAAGATGTACAACTAAATATAGTACAGCTTTTTTGATGTTTAGTACTTCCTGAAAGAATGGGAGACAAAAAAAAAAATATATAATAAAAAAAACTTTTGGGGGGCTTTTTTTTTTTAAAAAAAATTTTTTTTTGGGGGGTTTTTTTTTAAAAATAAAAAAAAATTTTTTTTTTGTTTTTTTTTTTTTTAATAAAAAACAAAAAAAAAAAAAAACTTTTAAAAAAAAAAATTTTTTTTTGCGTTTTTCACTGTCGACAGAGTATTCTAAAGTCAAGCATTTGCTTTTTCATAGCTTTCTCACTTGTTGTTGATATTATTGTTGTTGTTTGCTTATATTATACGTCAGAATACAGAAAAGCGATTTAGAAAATTGGAGTGGTTCATGGGGTTATGAGTAGATTGGATTTGTTGGCCAAAAGGGCATGTCTAAAGAGTTCCCCAGCAGAACTAATTTAAGTGATTTGGAGCGAATTCGTATAAATATATATTTTCATAAGGTAGGGATGCTATATTTTGGATTATATTTTCTTAAAGTTATTGAATTCCGAATATTAGTTTAATAAATAATATTACTCATTTTTATAAAAGTATGATAAAGCACCAAATATCCAAAGAATTTAACAACCGTAAAACAACCGAAAACCAACCAAAATCGTATGAGACTTTAGTAGGTTTTCAGTTGGTTTGTAGTTTTGGAACACCGGTGTATATTACATATATTATATATTATATGTATAAAATGTAAATATTTTTTATAAAATTAAATGGGCACTTTTACTTTTAGAGAAAAGTCAACCAGGACCGACAAATCACAAGTCATCCAAAAATTTGTTTAAGCTCATTGTATTATTTTGAAATATTCAAATTTCTTATATTAAGGAGTACACATCATTTTTTAGATGCATTAACGAGAATTTAAGTTTTAAAGTCGAAGGTCCTGTTTTGTTCAGCTTTGTTCATTTCCCAGCGTATCTTTTCTTTGAATTTTAATTTTCTAAGAATAACAATGTAGGTGCTCTCTTATCACTAACAATTTTTTTAAAGCTCGAACTAATATCATTCAACGGTCAAATTTTGATTTGTATTTTAATGATATTTCTATGTAACGTCACTACATCGAAAAGGCTTTTAATCTCTTTACATGTTCGCCGATGATCGCTAGTGATATCTCAAACTAATCACTGCGGACGACAGTTCGCGCTAGTGACGAAAGCTGCACGAAGAGTGCGAAAGGCGACTAGCGATATAAACAGCTAATTTTGAAAATTTGCTATGACTGTCCGATCAGATCGAGTTATATACCGATCGAAAGGTTTAGCTATAACTTACAAAATGGAACACTAAAACTTTTTCTAACTTACCTGGGTCATGATATAAGGGAGTGCAAGTGGGAGGGGAAAAGTTTCAATGATTGATTTTTATAAATTCTAATAAAAAATACGCGTCGATTGATACATCGATCACCCAAATCAGATAACTGGTTCAAAAGATAAATAAATTTGAAATTTTTAGTGGATGAATGAAATGAAAAGTCAGTTTGTTTGTTTGTCTGTTTGTATCAAAGCGCTAAAAAAGCTTTGATGTAATGATGAGGATCTATTCCATTTTGAAAATCTAGAAATGTTTGTTCTACGACTTTTTGAACCGCTAGTTTAGCGGGAAAACGCTAAATTGAAACCTCAACAGATTCCAAACCATAAAAGCTACAGATATGTTTTATATATTATTGGAAAGGTGTGTTTGAGGGCTTTTAGGTGTACCTGTTAACTTTTTTTCTTAAGTATTCAGGTGAAAAAAATATTTTTAGCTTACATTTTGGCGATTTCTGACGAAACGGCTCTTACGATTTTTATTAAAATAATAAAAACAATAAGAACAAAAACGGGCACTGCGCAAAAAGTAATTTTTATGTACAAAGATGCTCAGCCTTTTTGCACACAGTGCACAATGCCATTTTTTTTTTAATTTATATTTTTATTTAAAATTTTTATATTAAACTCAATTTTGTTTGTAACAAAATTGAATATCAGAAATTTTGAGGCTAGAAATTGCTTTCGTCACTAGACTTTTACCTCGTGTAGAGGTTTTTTGTGGGATAGTCTCTTTCCACGACAGCACATTTGGCACATTCGACGTCAATTTCATCATTCGGGTCGAACGTGGACTTTATTTCAGTACAAAATCCAAATAATTATTTTGACTCATTTATAATAAATGTAAAATTATTTTTTCATTCGCCGGGCGAATTTCAGTATTTATTTATAGAGCACGCGATATTTATCGATAAATTCGTGGAAAAAAGAAATTATAACCTTAACCAGCTGTTTTGTTGAATAAAAACGGTAGGCATTAAATTTGCAAAATTATAATATCAAAATAAATTTTGAAATGTTGTTATTGTTAGCTTTTTATAATTTTTGCCCAGAAACCGAGCAGTTTTTTTTTTTTTTTGGGTGAATGATAAATGTTTTAACAGTTTCACATTAGGTCGTGGAAAGCGAAAAAAAAGTGCCACATTCAATTTTATAATTATAATTAAATAATTTTGACCGTTTTCTTAAAATTGTCTTTTAAAATGGAGAGAATGTAGTATTATAACGTTTATTTGATTAAATATATTATTATTTCATAAAATAAACGTTTAATAAAAATAAAAATAATAATAATATTTTTTTTATTTTAATATATATATATATATATATATTATATATATATATATATATATATATAAATTATAATTTTTTTGAAATAAAAAAATAAATAAAAAAAAATTTAAATTCAAAATTAAAAAATTAAAAAAAAATGTTCACAATGTCGTGCCTATTTCGCTGAGTTTTGCGTTTTCAATCCCTACTCAAAAGCTACCATTTTTGTAACGTAACGTAATCGCAAGTGTTTCCTTTTATCTTTGAGGTCGATTGTTTTTATCTTTTTTATTATTATTAAATATGGTCTAACTGAATCGCAACACAGTTATATAGAAATTTTTAATATTTTTACCCTTTTCATGGTTTTTGTCACATTTTTCCGTACGAATGTAACGTAAAGGGGCTGTGAAAATTTCCATATAAAAAGTTAAGTAAAGGAAATTAAAGTAAAGTATTATATTTTTAACAATTTAAAAGTTGAAAAATAATTGCAATGATTTATTTCACAACAAATAATAATGGTACAATATAAATCAACCTTAATTTTAATTTATTTATTTTTATTTATTATTAAAATAGAAAAATAATAGCAACATTGTAAATAGTATTTTAAATCGTAAAATAAATATGGTCCCTGAAAAAGTGTCACAGTACCAACCGAAGGAGTCTCGAAAGTTCGCTCGTAATCTTACAATAATGTCTCAATTTTCATAGCAACACTTACTGCTTATTATTTGAACGACATATGAGACAATTTGATGCCCGAATTCAAATGCAAAACGCATAAATTACGCAAATGACCTTGAAATACGCCAACGTTGCAAAAACTTAAAGTTAAAGTTTGTCCAAAACAAAAAATGTATAGGCAAAGAGAAAGATACATACATAAATAGATAAAGATACTGACAGAGAAACAGAGAGAGTGCTTGTAAGTCTATGTCAGGAAACCGGTTCGATTGAACTTGACCCGTTAGCGTTGCCCCCCTTTTCGGTACTGATTTCCCTCCCTCTCTCTCTCTCTCTCTCTCTTTTTCGTTGGTTCGTTGTCGCGTGCAATTATGCGGCAATTGTTTACAAACAATATTCTAGAAGACCGAAAAAGAAGAAGAGGCAGAATCAGCATCAGCAAAAGAATAATAACAATAACAATAACAACAACAGCTGCTGCTTCCGTCATACGAAAAAGCTTTTTGCACACGATCGCCGGCGAAGAGCTTTCCGGGTGAACGGGAAAGCTTTCGCTTTGCTGGCAGAGCACAAACCAAGTGCCTCGGGTCTAAGCTAGTTTTAGTTTGGAAATAAACGCGCCGACATCGCGCGGATCGTTCAGCTCCATAAATATATACGTACATATATTAAACGAACTGTCGGCGTGACAATTAAGCATTTGTTTTCATATCAAGTTTTCTAGTGAGTGTAACAACAACAATTGAACATTTTCTTCAACTTTTCGTATAAGGCAAGGAAATTTGAAATATACCAAATACTGTCCTATACATTATACATATGCATATGTTTGCTGACGAACCAGTATAACTTGCACAACAATTTTCCAATCAATCGATTGATTGATCCATTGACCAGAAGAGCTTACCTCATTTTCCCTATGACAAGCGGGCATCGTCGAAAGGCGTGGGAAAGATCAACGTCAGTTCATCAAGTGCTAATTTGGCGATAATTATTCAAAGTTCAACCTCACTCAATAAACAAATTTACCGCTCTTTTTGTTTATACAAACTTTCCATAAGCGACAATTCAAGTTTAAATTACTTCATCACGATCGCCTCAAAGTGAAATTTTCGCACAGTCAATTGAATTATGTTTGATGCGAAGTGTTTTTGTATCAATTAGATAATGTGTGTAAAACTTGTTTAATTTTTTTTAATTTTAATTAATTCTTTTAAAATACATTGACAAAACTGTCAGTAGTTAATGTTACTCCAAAAACATCTAGAACTTTTGCAATATTTTTATTGTATAGTAATTTTTAAGTTGTCTAACAGACCAGTTTAAGCCTAAAATGTCGTTTATTTAAAACGCGTTAACTATTTTACTGACGTTCATTAACCTTTGTTGTGCAACCTTATAAGATCTGCCATCTTCTACTAGACATTCATTCCCCTTTGTTGTGCAACCTTAAAACTAATCAACACTGCGAATATTTTGAATAAATATTATAATTGGATTGTTTTGATTGATAAGTAGCACCCACAATCAATACATAAATAACAAGGGCTCAAATTGTATTAGCTTCTGTCATTTGAATACCCCTTAATGTAAATGCTTTATCATGTAACAAAATTTAGAACATCATTTGTGGTATGATTTTAAAAGTTGACAAAGGTTTTCAGTGCTTGCTTCATTTTTTTATCTCTTTTCAATTGATATATACAAGGATTCCTCTTATTTCGAACTATTTTACGATATTAATATAACAACTCTAATACAATATATTCTTATACAAGAAACGTTAGCTTAAAAAATTTCTAATGTAAAGAATAAGCATTTACATTTAATCTGGAGTTAATATAAATAAACATTAAATACTGTACTTACAATAAAAATTGTTGAACATTTTATTAATAAATGCATCCACACATTTTACCATTTACTTGTTTTGCGGCTAATTAAAAAAAATCTAAAATAGACGCCACTACAGTTTTATTAGTTTTTGGAAACTTATAAAAGTCGTACAAGTGAAAATTTCATATAGTCGCCGACACGCCAATATACACTCAAAAAAAAAAACCTACGCTGAGCAAGTGCCCTTGAGTTTTTAAATAATTCGAAATTAAATAATATTTATAGCCATATGAAGTCACTAAAATATTAATCCAAATCCAGGAATCTGTACACAACTTATTACGCATAATTTATATGAACCCACAACAATGACAAGCAAATCAAAGTAACTGCATATATATAAATAGACGCATACGTGTATAATACAGATCTTTGGAAGCGCAGTACAACGCAAGCGCTGATTAAGATCCACATACGAGTATAAACAAAATATATAACAATTGTAATAAGTCGGAAAAAAAGGAAAAACTTATCAGCGAGCGCAACATTAAAGCAGTTGTAAAAAAAACGTAAGTGAAATCGTAGCAATCAAACAAAAAATAATTTTAAAAAAATACATAAAAATGAGCTACAGTTTTTATTATCAAAACGAAGTTTATATATATTTTTTGTGTTTTTTTTCAGTTGATTTTAGTAACAAAAGCTAACGGAGCAGGCCGCGTGCCACTTGCTACCGAGCTCACAACACTTACAACATTCTGCAAGCCGTTCAAAGTTGGACAGTCTTTGGATAACTGCCTCACTACCGCACCATCGTAACACCACCATCACCAGCAGCCACAATACACTGCATGTGAAATATCAAAAGTTACGACTTCAAAATATGTGCACAATATTGTTAATGCAACGGTCAACAACACGAACCGGCAGCACAGTCAGCGGCAGCAACAACATGTTGCTGCTGTTGGCGTTGTCGCTGTTGTCGCTGTTGAACGGACAAATCGAACTGGTGGATGGCCACAAAGTGACGGTAAGTTGTTGGCCAACTCCAAGAGACCAACATTGCCAATTATTTAGACGGCTTATTGGGTAATTCCCATGCTGCAACGGTTTAACACTGCGCTTACTCAATGTTATTCAAGGACTGCTTAGAGGTTGATTTTAGAAGTAATTTCCAACGCTAGTTTTAAATTAAATATTTGTAAAATGTTGTCAGACTAACAGCTCGAGCAACTGCGAATTTTAAATGAAAACTTTTGATTTTATGATGATAACCATATTCTTTTCAAAAAATTACATATAGTAGGTAGAAAAAATATTATACATTCATATCTCCCCAACTGCTACTTTGATCAGTCCGAAGTTTAGGGAATACAAATACAAAATAAATCTATCGAAACTAATGATCTTTAGTATTTCTCTGGGTTCTACATCCTTCCATACACTGTAAAAGGTTACAAATGTTAATAAATATCGCAAAATAAAATTGTAATCTTATGATCAACAATGTAGCCAGGTGTGTTCACTAACATTCGATTCGGCAAAGGATCTAATCATTATCTATGTGTCAGAAAGTCTGGAAGCAATAAAATGTACGTTTTCCGATAAGATGTCGTTCACTTACTCATTATAATTGTGGACTTTGGCATATGTTAGGTGAACAAATATAATAATATAAATGCCATATGACCAAAACTTTTGATTCGATTTACCAACTTTATGACAATCATAAAGTGTTTAACTCTTATTTTCTGAATGCACTTGTCAAAACAAAGAAAGAGCTCCCTGAAAAGTTTTAAACAAAGCAACCGCAAATACACAGTACTGAAGATAATAAATGAATTGCATTGAATGGACTGATTGAGACTAAAGATTCTAATCTATTAATATTAATCATAGACCTAAAATAATTGTGCATGCAATCAGCAGAAGATAAGTAGTTTAGCTCATCATTGAAAAACAATTACGCATTATTAGTGAATTCACTGAGCCTTATCTTCACATCCCCACCTAAAGAAAAAATACATTTCCACAATTTTTAGAATTATTTCATGTTTACAGATCTCGTACACCCCCATGTGGATATAGACTATTGAAAACTTCCATCCTAAAGCAGAAAATAAGTAAAAATATAAATATCAGTTTCAAAATTTTCAAATGTTGTACCCAGATTTTCTTTGAATTCGATCTCGTTTATTAATATAACGACAAAATTAATTATGTAATATACTTGGAAGTCATGGGCAATCAACTATCATAATTTATGATTTCAATATCATGTATACCCCTTGGAGCTTATGTATTGCTGATAATGCTTGAAGGCTGTGCCAATTTTGAATAGTGAAAGATTAAAAAATACGCTCATGATATAAAAACAAAAACAAACATAATGCTAAAAAAATTAAAACACCAATTAGTAAAAACAGAACTATGCTCCATTATAAAATGCTTCCGTAATCACGCCTGATTAGCAAAATTTGAACGGAACATGATTATAAAATCGACACATGTGCTAAAATAACATAATAAAAGTGCCGAATGAGAAGCATACATTGTCATAAATAAATATATATGGCACACACATATGTATGTATGCTTGAAATTATATAGTTCTTGTGGGGCCCACGTATGTGTATAGAACAGCTGCCCGATCACCCGATCAGCAGGCGACAGCAACAACAAAATTAACTACAGCTGGTCGTGCCAAATACTCGTAGTATTGACTGATAAGAAGTTAGAGTATGAAATAACCCTTATCACAATAGCTACAAGTACAAGCATAGCCCCCGCTGATATTAAATAGTCAACTGATCGAAAGCTTTGCATGCCACGCCCCTAGCATGCACTGACACACGTCGTGGGCTGACTTCAAAGTTTAACCGATGACGCGTTGTGTGTGCTTGGACTTTGCCATCACCGATGTCGTTGTTGTTGCCGTTGTCGTTGTCGTTGTATTTTTCGCTGCTGGTGGGTGATGCGTTCGGCTTTCTTCGTTTAGTTTCATCGTTAAGTCTTAGAGCAAATAGGGGTGACAGAGACAGAAAGAGCCCGTGCACAATCAGCAGGAAAGCTTATTTATTTGTTCTTTATACCCTTGCAGAGGGTATAATATTTTTTTCATAAAAATTGACACCCCCTTATGCGATCAGTTGCAATCGGCAATATTGATTTTCTCGGACTAGTATATCAAATATGATAGTGTTGAGACTTTAGCAAAACATTTCGTTTTGCGTTTCGCCCTACTTTTAAGGGGGTCTTCTCATTCAAAACCCGTTTTTTGACCCTTTTTAAAAAAATTCTTATTTGAAAACGCAAAGAATAATTGAAAACTTTTTTCATTTATTGTATTACAAAAGGTTCAAAGTAAAAAAAAAATTTTTTTTGCCCCGATACGAGGGGTGTTCAAAAAGTAATGAGACTTCAAAGTTGGGGGTTGAAAAAAAAGGTGTCGTCACGGCGGCCACGATTCCGGGTCTCCGGAGCGTCGGAAATGAAAAAAAAAAAACGGGGTTATAATCAGTATAGATGTAATTCTCGGGTGAAGCAAGAACATAATTTTGTGATTTTTTTTGACAAAATGGCGGCCATTCAAAAAAAAATTTCAATTTCGGGCTTTTTTTTTGTAGTTTAGTGTAAAAAAAAAATAGTAATTTTTTTTTAAAATTATGATCTTGCTTCACCCGAAAATGGTGACAATTCTGCGTCGATTCCACTTTGTTTCATGAAAATCGGTTCAGTTGAACTGGAGATATCATGGCCGCCAGTTCGAAAAACGTGGTTTCGATATAAACGCGTTTAAAGTTTGAAGTTTGAAGAAAATTGCTCATTTTGACGAAGACCTTGCTTCACAAAAAAGGCTGTATCTTCTAAAGTATTTCGAATTTCAAAAAATCTTTTTAGGGGCATATTCACAACTACCCAAGCTATAAATAAATGCAAAAAAAAAAAAGTCGAAAAAAAAAAATTGCTCAATGAGAAGACCCCCTTAAGAGTTTCTTAAAAAATAAGTAAAAGGGTATATTTTGTTTGTTGAAATGTATGTAACAGGGAAAAGGAGGCATCTTCGACCCTATAAAGTACATATATTCTTGATCAGCATCAATATCCGAGTCGATAAAGTCACGAGTATATGTCCGTCTGTCTGTTCGTCTGTATGATCAAAGGGATCTCAGAAACTATAAGACATAGAGTAACCAAATTAGGCACACAGCCTTTCCCACTTGTTTATTTAATTGTGGTTAAATTTTGCCCAAAAAGCAAGATTGTTCATTCTTGAGATTATTTATGTATTTGTACATATATAGTATTTGGCAAAAACGGCTTAAAGCCTTCTAATCGCAATGTGCAACTGAAAATTCGAGTATCTTTTTATAGAATCTACAAGCCACTTGAACTTTGGTTATTATTATTGTATGAGTATCGCCACGCACGTCAGGTAGAATAATTATTAAAAAGACTTGTAATTACTTTTAATAAGAGTTCTACGAAAAGCTTTTCATTATATGCATAGAGTACCTTTTAATTTATAAAATTAAACATTAGACGATGGGAATTTTCAAGATTTTGGGGAATCAATAGTTGAAAGAACTTTTCAGAGGCTGATTGTTTTTAATTGAAATTTATCTTATATATTATTGGGCAACAATTAATCATAATTTGGAATTGTTATACGGGTACTCATGAAAACAATTAATTTCCCTTATAGGCCACCCTCATCACGAATCACAATTACCCAGTGGAGGAGCACACGGTACACACACCGGATCATTATATACTCACCATATATCGTATACCCACCTCTCCGAAACTGCTAAATCTTAACGATACCATTCAAAAGCCTGTTGTATTCCTGCAGCATGGCATACTTTGTGCATCGGATGATTGGATTATCAATGGTCCGGAGACATCGCTGGCATATATGTTCGCCGATGCGGGATACGATGTTTGGCTTGGTAATGCCCGGGGTAATACGTACTCCCGCCAACACAAGCACATACATCCAGACACAACGGATTTCTGGAAGTTCAGTTGGCATGAGATTGGGGTCTATGATCTGGCTGCCATGTTGGACTACGCACTGAACGTAAGCAACTCCAGTTCCCTGCATTTTGTAGCACATTCCCAGGGCACAACAACATACTTTGTGCTGATGTCCTCGTTGCCTTGGTATAATGAGAAAGTGCGATCGGTGCATTTGCTAGCGCCGATTGCTTATATGAGAAAACATTCATTCATTTTATCCAAACTGGGTGGCATTTTTCTTGGATCACCCTCGTTCATCAGCTGGGTATTGGGCAACATGGAGCTGTTGCCCATTACCAGCATACAGAAGCTGTTTTGTGAGCATGTGTGTTCCGAGGGCTCAATGCTGAAATTCCTGTGCTCCGGACTGCTGGATTTCATTGGAGGTTGGGGTACCAAACATCTCAATCATGTAAGTAAACATATTTCTAATTGACTCTGGAATTTTATATAAAAATGTATGCTATAATCGTTTAAGACTCTGCTTACTGACGTCTGTGAGACACATCCTGCCGGCGCTTCCACAACTCAAATCATTCACTATTTGCAAATATACACCTCGGGAGAATTCCGACAGTACGATCATGGAAAGGAGCAGAATCAAATCATATATCAGCAGTCGACGCCGCCCTCCTATAATGTCAAAAACATAAATAGTTGTGTTAATATGTATTATAGTGACAATGATTATATGTCGGCAGTGGAAGATGTCGAGTATCTGGCAACGTTATTGCCCTGTGCAGAGCTGTATCGCATACCGTATACGGACTGGAACCATTATGACTTTTTGTGGTCCGTCAATGTCAAAGAAGTGATAAATAATAGAATAATAGATAAAATGCTCAGTTATGATATAGAACACGCAACGGGAATGAGTTTCTAAATGGTAATCTTAAGTAGCACTGACAAAACCAACATAAAACAAGAAAACTTTAAGAAATCAAAGAAGTGTAAAAGTCTTAATGTAAATAAGTGTATATAATAATATAGTTAGCAATGAGCGTGTGCGTGATATATTTGTTAATAATTAAACTTTAAGCTGCTAAAGGTTTGTGAAAAGCTTGTTCAAAACTAAAATAGCTTTATATACTCTGTAAAATAAACATATATATTTCGTTTTTTTAAACACATTTATTGAATAACCGCCAAACGACAAGCAATAAGTATCGATAACTAAAAACGATACTATCTCAGACAACATAAAACTGTTAACTTAACAGCCCTTTAAATTACATATAATTTCCACTAAGCAAGTAACCTATAGAGTTTGCATTTCATCCAAAAAAAAAGTGACCACAGACATTGCGTCCACGGGTGAAATTAACTATGGCCTGTAAAAAAGAACGATTCTTTTATGTTAGTGTTATTATGTTGGTTATTAACAGATATTACGGATAAAATTTAACAGTGCGCTGTTAACAGTGCCTTAAGCTAACAGAATACACTTTAAGAACACTGTTGACACCTTTTAAGACTAATAAATAGCTGTTGGCTAGAAAGCATCCGAATAGTAGCTAGAATCGCAATAAAAAGAATAGCAAAATTACTAGCCAACCAAAAACTACAACAATTTTAAGTAAGGAGCAAATTGCTAATGAGGAATACCGTGAGTCAATTTAATACCGAATGAACCAGAACATTCTTTTTTTAAAAATAATAAATCCCTGAAAAATTTAATTTTTTAGGTATTGCGAATTAAAAAATGCAATACCTTTGCAATAATTAATAATAATAATAATTAAATAATATTAAAACACCGAAAATTCCAACAAATGTACTGCAAAAATTTTAAAAAGTAGCTTCAAAATTATGAAATTGTGAAAAAAGGTAGAAAATCGTAAAGTTACCAATAAAGACATTTGACCCAAAATTGTACGTACTGCCAGATCGGAAAAATTAACGGGGTGGCATCATTTGGGCCATGTGACAACATTTGGGCATAAAAAAGCTAATGTGGCAACCGTGGTAAGAAGATGTCCGCATTTTTCTGCTTAAATTTAATTAATTATAAATAAAACGTCCATTTGTGCAAGCTTGTAAGGAGTGTGCAACTTCAGTAATTTGCTTATATTTTGTTCCTCCGAATTTTGTGTCTTTAAAATAAAAAGCAGAGACCTGCAGACGTGAATAACAAATCAACTAAAAACGAAAGTTAAAAGCAATTTTGAAATTTTGTTTGCAAACGAACTCTGAAAAAAAGCCATAACTAGCTATAAAATAGCTAAATTGGCAACAGTAATGACAACTTAAATTAGCTAAGAGAATTAGTCGCAGTCGGTTTGGTTTTGCATTACACATATAATTACCACATTATTACCACTGTTTACTATAATACTTTTCATTAGTAAAATTAAATATAAATATGGTTATAGACCGTCAAGGTATTTGTGACAAGTCACAGGTACTCAAACATCGCTCATCTCTAATGTGTATTCTCTGAGTGTAGAAGACAAGTAGATAATTTTTTTCACAGTGCTACAGTGCTACACAACAACAAATTCGGTGTTCGTAAAATCCTTATTAAATAGTGCATATAAATTGCATATTAGCTAAACAATCAATAGATTTGTTCCTATGTAGCAGGGAAATACGAAATTAAGTTTGAAATGGGTAGGTATTGGAAAAAAATTGTTGGTTTTATGTCTAAGCCGCAGTACTGTGCAATACCCTCTCACCCCCTTTGCAATGGCTATCAACAGAACCAGGGCTGCAGCACGATGCATAGCTAGGGCTGCAGAAAACCAAACGAAAACAAAATTAAAAAAAGATTTTGAACTTCGACGGACGTTTATGCATCTTTTCAATCCTTGCAGCTTTACAATCCATGAACAGTGGACAGAAAATGCTAGTAGAAATAACTACGGATGGCGTGCCCAAGCTTCACTGTCCCGTTTGCAACAAGGCGCTAATCTCCCTGGCCGGATACGTGAAGCATGTAAAAAAACATGATCCGCCGGGCGGCTTCCAGTGTCGCCACTGCGATGCTCACTTCTGCCATGAGGAGGAACTGAAACAACATGTGCAAACTAAACACGGTGCACTCACATGCCGCCAGTGCGAGGGAGATGAAGTTGTATTCCAAAGCAAGGCGGAACACGACGCACACGTCGAGGAGGCGCATCAGGATCGCAAGTTCAATGTCCCTTTGAACATCAGTGAGAAGCCCTTTAAGTGTGAGGTATATTCTTGGTTATACACTGAGTGTTCTCTGGTCTTAATTTTCTTGTGTCTTTAAGATCTGCGGCAAGGGCTTTGCAGATCGTGAGAGTTGCTTGACACATCATTCCGAGCACCTGAGTGCGCTGCCCGTGGAGTGCAAATGCTGCGCCATGCGCTTCACCTGTCACTCAAGTTTGACCAAGCATCAGCGCAAGCGTCCGGACACTTGCGGCAAGTCAGAACAAATCGAACGCACAAATCGCAATCGCAGTAAGTGTTTCAACCTATGTATTTACAATTGCCATGCCTAACAAGTATCTCTTACAGCGCCTGCTGAGGAGGACCTCTCAGGTGCAGGCCCGTCTGCTGAGAAGACCGTGAAGAAAAAGCGAGGCAGGCCAAGGAAATGCAGCAAACCCGTCGCTGCCTCTTCAGAGGATAGCGAGGATGACATGCCATTGGCAAGCAGAAAAAAAATGCCAGCTGCTCCGCCAATGAAACAGGAGGTCATCAGCAGCCAGGAGCTGAGCGACTCGGCCGAGGAGTATCCTGACTTTGAGCCTAACAACAGTGACGAGGAAGATGCCATGCAATTCAAGCTACCCACGCCGGCCATGGTCAAAGTGGAGGCCATAGATCCGGACTTTGAGTATCAGGATGCCAGTCTGTATGTCAAGGAGGAGGGAACTGGCATCGACATCTACAGCAATGAAAAGGACAAGCTCTTGGATGTGCTGCTTAGCACGGACGAGAGGGTGAAGCCATTTGAGAACCTGAAGGTGGAGCATGGAACGGGCATACTGGATGAGATTGCTGCGATGCCGATGAACAAGGCGGGTGGAGTCGAGCAAATGGAGGAGGATGTGCTGGCGCTGAGAGACACGGAACAAGACAGTGACGACGATGATTACATTGATCCTCGTAAATCACGCAAAAAATCCCACGTCAAGCGCAAATATCGCAAACGCAGGACATCGGCTTCGCCTCCGCCGGCGGGACCGCAACGGGTGTCTAAGATATCCAAGAAGGAGCTAAAGGAGCGTCTGAAAATGCTGAATAAAATGGAAAAGTCCTGGAAGTGTCCACACTGCGTAAAAATCTATCACATACGCAAACCATATGAAAAACATTTGCGTGACGATCACAAGCTTAACGAGCAAGAGATTAGGGAACTTTTCAAGGATGTGGATGGGCATGCAAAGTTGGACGAAGAAGTCTTCAAGTGTAAAATATGCAGCAAAATTTATTTAGTTGAAAAGCGACTGGAAACACACATGAAAGTGCACGGCAACGATGGCAGCTTAACATTCAAGTGTCCTTGCTATTGCAATCTGTTCTTTGCCAGCAAGGAACTGGCTACCCAACATGCTCATCAGCAGCACAAGGAACTGCTGTACTGTGAGAAGTGTGACAAGTATATGACCGGCCACGACAGCCTCAAGAATCACGAAAAGAACTACCATGCCAAGAAGGAGCCTCGCAATTTGCCACGCAACCTGATCTGCGATAAGTGTGGCAAGAAGTTCAGTGGTCGCACTTCTCTCTCAGATCACGTGCGCTCCGAATGCGGACGAATGCCGCTCTATGAATGCAACGTCTGTCGCAAGCGGCTATCTACGGCGGGCATTTTGAAGACACACATGCTACTTCATCAGTCGGAGACGCCGTATCAGTGCGACAAGTGCGGCAAGACGTTCAAGGTGAAGGCACAGTACAAGTCGCATCTAAAGACACGACACACCGACTACAAGCCCTACAAGTGCCATGTGAGTACTGATTCATCCTTATTGATGATTATTATTGTGCACTTGTCGCTAACCCATATGCCTTTATCCCATTGTTCTATCTTGTTCTTGCTAGCTCTGTCCCAAGGAGTATCCGTACCGTGAGAGTCTGCTGACCCACATGACTGTACACACTGGAATCAAGCGTTTCCTCTGCAATAACTGCGGCAAACGATTCACTTGCATCTCAAACTTGCAGGCACATCGTAAGGTGCACGCAGATACTTGTGGTCAGTTGCCACTGAATGCAAAGGCCACCCAGTACATGGGTGTGCAAAGGGGCAAACTGCTGATGGGCGCCAAGCCCGAGGCGGGCATGGAATATGAGGAGACGAAAACTCTGATTGCTCAGGATGTCATTGATCGAGATATGCCGATGGCACAGGAGCTCAACTTTCCATCCGATGGCATCGCACCACTGGCCACCGTGCCACTCAACTATGACTCGTCGCACCTGGTGCCGCACATTGTGCTACAGACTATGCAGGCAGAGGCACGACACCAGGATTAGATAAGGTTCCCATTAGCTTGTAGTCTACTTAAACAATAAAGACGCTTTTGTATATTTAATAATCATTTTACTTAACTCGAACATACAAACTAAACGTTAATCTACCGCACACATACAGGGGTTAGTTTAATCTAAAGTAGGGCTGCTGGAAACGTCCAATGGGCATGCGTCCTTTGCTGCGCAGCCGTCGCACAGCCTCTCGTATAAACTTTGGTTGCAGTGCACCCGATTCGCCCTGTGCCTCCATTACATCAAGTGCTGTATGGTTACAAAATTGGTATTTAAATTTTCAGCCCCGGATGAAGAAACCCATTAGCTTACCCTCCTCCACTACTTCGCCGACAAACACTTTGGCAATGCCGGACATGGCAATAACCACATTTTGTGACACCGAGCAGCCAGTTATAGTTTGCATCAGTCGCTTAACAGCTGCTTTTGGGAACGCGGATCGACGATACATCTCATACCGATCCAGTTGCTCCTCTGTAAAGTTGGACACCAGCACTCTGTAAATGTGAGATAGATTACTGATCACTAAACCAACAATATTCAATGCCGAGCTTACTGCATCCGCTCGCGTTCCTCCTCCTCGAGCTCCTTTTTAGTCTTTAGCTTCTTCTGCGACGGCTCGCCGGAGTCACCGTCCACATCGGCGTCATGTTTGCTATCCTTGCCATCGGTTTCTCCATCATTTCCATTGCCCTCGCCTGTGTCCGAGGTTTCACTGTCCTTGCGGCTCTCGGAGGCTGTGTTAAAGAACTTCAAATCCACATCATCATTGTCGCTCAAGGAATTTTGTGTTGGAAACAAAATATCATCCATTTTGTATAAAAGTAAACAGCTCAATTGTTATCGAGTCCGATAACTTGGGTTGTTCATGAGTGAACAAAAAGCAGTTGCTCTTTAAAATGAGCGAATGAACAAGTTCCATTATTTGTTCATTTTATGCTTCATGTTCATAGTAAATTTTACCCGTGAACGCAATGTCTGTGGATATTTTATTTGTATAAAATGAAAACTCAATAATTTATTTGTTTAGTGATTTTACTCTTTTCTTGATTTTTGCTCTATTGTTGGTGGATACACAGAACAAATAATCTAAATATGGTTAATGTCTGTTCGGGGGAACCTACATAAAAAAACCCCCCAGCTAGAGGGGGATTTATGATGAATTTCGAGATAAGAATTAGTATGCTGTGAATACTGATTGAATTTTTTTCGATTAAATATTTTCACTAAGTTGAATATTCCCAGCGAAAAATAAATATTTTATAAATTTAGTTGAGTATTCAAGTCTACAGTAAATTACTTTGAAAATGCCTCCATTCTGTCACAACTACTTTATGTAACAATTTTACTTTTAGTTGAAATTTTCCAGTTGACATGAAAATTCACTGGCACTGACTTATATTCCAGCACCAGCAAATATTTATTTATTTATTTCCCTTCCAGTACAATTTTACTTGACATTTTTTCAAACCATTAATAAGTTGCTTAAGATTCTTACAGCTTGAGACTAACAGCATTTTTTTAAATGGGATTTTTTTGTCCACTATTTCATTTTTTGGGATATTCGTAATACGAATTTCGTATTTCGTATAATTGTTTTGAATTTGCCTGGCAGCCCTAAGCATTTTGTATGAAGCAGCTGGGAACAGCTACTCGCCGATACCAAATCCGAATCTGTTTCACGAATCCCACCACTAAGCGAATATCGACGGTAATAACAATCGATCGATAAATTTCGATCAACTATGTGTTTTACCGTCATTCAGTCGACAAAAAATAATATCGCAGCAAGCAAACAGTTGCCAATCGCTGATTAAGTGTAGTAACGTGCGTGCTTAAAGTAATATTTCAAATAAATAGACCGTAATTAACGTTGGCGATAAAAAAATAAAATAAAAATATGAATTCTCAAAGCGATGTTGCGATAGGTTGTATTAAAGAGAACAATTTATCACGGTTTAGATCAATTTTTCCCCGTCTTCAATCAAAGGCCGACAAAAACCGTATTTATGAGATATTGTTGACAACTGCTGATCGTGCGGATTTCTTGAAATTTATGCATGGAAGAAGGCTGTGAAGCAGACTACGTAAGTTTATTATACCCGTTACTTAAAAAATAAGTAAAAGGGAATATTCTGTTTCTTTGAGTTTATGTAACAGGAAGAAGAAGACATCTCCGAACCTATAAAATATATATATTCTTGATAAGCATTAACAGCCAAGTCAATAAAGCAATGTCAGCCGGCGGTCCGTCTGTGTAAGTGCCTAGATCTATGATTCTATTAGAGATAGAGTAACCAAACTTTCACCCACAGACTTCAAATACGATGGAACAGGTCAAGTTTGTTTCAAATTTAAGGCGCGCCTACCTTCGCGCCCATAAATTGCGGAAAACCATCTGTTTGTCTGTATAAACAATAGGATCTCAGAGTCTATAAGAGGTAGAGTAACCAAATTTGGCCCACAGATTTCTATATACGCCACGCAGATCAAGTTTTTAAGCCACTACCCCCGCATATAACGAAAACCCACCACACCCTCAGTTTATAAGTAAACGTTATTTATTAGTATTATTTAAAGTACTTTTATATATATTGAAGTAAGTAACGGGTATCCAATGGTAGGGATCTCGACTATAGTCTTTCCGACTAGTTTTTTTTTAAATACATATAACAGGCTAATATCCCAGTAAATATATACATTAAAAATTTAGTATTTTGGATGCAATTGCGGTTGGTACTTATGAACACATTTGCATAAAAAAAACAAATTTTGGATAAATGTCACTTATTTCATTCGTCGCTCGATATATAAATCTATATGTATATATCGCTTGTATTACGGACATACAGTGGCTCACACTTTCTTTTGACTTATTTAACCATTTAAAAAATATATACAAAAATACTTTCCCTAAGGTACAGTCAGTCTGGCTATTGTTTTGACATTTTTAACTTTTTTAAACAAAATAAAAATACTTTTCATAATTCTTGTATTTTGTTTTATATAACTTTATAGTTAATTATGTTTTTTTTTAATAATTTAAAAACAACTTATGTAAAATTCAAAAGGCTTAAGTATTTTTAACAGGGACGGTAAATAATGATTATTTTGTTCATATTATTTCAAGAAGTTATTATTGTATAATAACTTTAAAAAAAGCGTGAAATATACCTATTGAAATTTCTCTACGATCTTCAAATTTACAGTTTTTATTATTTGACTTAAGAAATAATAATTAACTTTGAGTTATAACATAAAACTTAAAAAATTAACATTATATTTGAACAATATAATAAAACTCATAAGACTCATTTTATTGCACAAAATAATAATACAATCATGATAACGATACCCTGATTTTAAAAAAATTATAAGAAATAAGTGTGAGAATTATTTCTAAAAATAATTACATGACACACTTTTATATAAACAATTTCAGTATGACTAACACAATAACATTTTATTCTGTACCTGCATTTTCTAAGCATTTATAAGCCATATAATTAATATTTACGCCCGGTATAACTTTTTCATACTAAAACTTAATTTTCAACCGATTGTTCCTACGGGCGCGATATGATTTAGTGGTCCGATTCAAAAAAGGAACAAACTTAACCTGCCTGCAAGATAGAGGAATCTACGTACCAAATTTGGTGTCACTAGCTTTTAAATTGCTCTTATAATATGGATATGCAATTTCGATTTGTGGGCGATATAGGAGGCGTGGCCGATTTTTGAAACAAACTTGATCTGCCAACAGTATAGAGGAACTTACATACCAAGTTTGGTGTCTCTAGTCTCTGAGATCTAGGTGTTCATAAAGACAGGCGGACAGACAGACAGACGGTCATTGCTATGCTTACTATATAGATAAAATGTATTTAAATTAAGCACCGGGTATCTAATAGTCGGTAACTAAACTAGGGCGCTCTTCATTGTTTAATTTAAAATTAAAACATAATTCAAATGTCTTTTTTAGGTAAATCCAAGCCATGGAAAAGCCGCAATAAATTACGCCGTCGAATCGTTGCATTTTAGTAATTTGATTTTATTATTTTATAATAAAGATGGCTACAATAATAATAACATTGATGTTAATCGGCAATATCTACTACAAACTCCACTCAACTACTTAGCTAAAAAATTAAGCAAAAAAAATGCGGGTGAAATTCGTGAATGCATGGAACTGTTACTAAGTAAGGGTAAGGGTGCCTCAATTATGATTCCGGACAAAGATGGAATGGTACCGCTGGATTATGTGATGGCTAACGAAGAACTTCTACCAAATGCTAAATTTAAGCTGATCGACATGTTACTTTTGCGATATGAGCATAGAGATGCACTGACTGACAAGGCGCGTATACTAGCAAACGATTTGCATGCACAATTGAAATTGGAAAGAGAAAGAATTCCCGATGACATAATTTCTTATCGATTCAAGCCAAAAAGAAATAGTTTGAAGTATTCTGATAAGTTAAACTATCTACTTAATCTAATGATCAATTGCAACGATGAAAGCGCTATGGAAGTTCTTTGCCAAACGCTTAATATAAACTCAGAAGACGACAACATTGAAATTATTCTCAGGGCCAGAGACATTAAAAACGAAAATCTTTTTAAAAAGATTATAATTTCGAAAAATCTAAATCTCAGCCAAGGCAAATCCATAGATCTGCCCAAAACCATTATTCATACTATGCCATCGGAGTTAACTGACAAAGAAAAACATTTAAGCGATTTGAAATGTCTTAAATTGCTGTTCAAAAGCAGACACATTGACGTTAGTGGCGTTGATGAGAAGGGAATACCTCTGCTCAGTTATGCTGTAGACAAGCGCAAAGAAAAGGTGGTGAAAGAACTGCTTAAGCATGGAGCCTATTTGGGCATGAGAAGTAATTACAGAGAAAATCCCATCGCGCATATAAGACCCAAGATACTGGAAGAACACTTAAACTCCTGCATTACAGTGGATGAAGAAGAAACCCCAGACAATAATATAACCATAAGTCTACAAAATATTAGTCATCCACCAACTGGTACACCAAAAAAATTTGCTCACAATGATATGACGGCCATCTCGTATATAAAGAATTCTAGAGATCTGCAGCATTTACTAACTCATCCAGTAGTAACGACTCTTCTAACACTTAAATGGCAGTTGTATTCAAAATTCTTTTATATTCATTTAGTATTCCATTTAATTTTTCAAGCTTTGATTACCACATATATCATTTTAAAATTTTACAATCAAGAGACTGAAGCAGATAAAATACGATATGTCTGTGTGCCATTCATAACTTACATGGCTTTTTGTGAGATTGTGCAATTTCGTTTGGGACCTCTGCACTACATAAAATTGTTTTTTGTTAATATCATGGATCTAGCAGGGATTGTATTATCTTTTTTAACATGTTTTTTTTTATCAGATGAAAATCAAAGCATTATAGCTCCAATCATAATACTGTTAACATTCTTCAAGCTATTTTCATTGATGAGCTTAATGCGAACCAACTTTATATCAATGCCACTTCTTATGCTATTCGAGGTTGTCAGATCTGTTCTAAAATCGAGCATACTTCTTGCTGTGGTGGCCGTCTTTAGTTTATGTTTTCATTTGGAGTTCGGAGATATATCGACTATAAATTTAACCAACAACCAATTGAACTTCGACTCGATTATTCGATCTTTCTTTAAGTCTATTATAATGTCAACTGGCGAATATGAGGCTAGCGAAATGAGCTTCCGAAGTATGTTTGGTGTCATTTCATTATTTATATTCGTGATTATCGTGGGAATTTCATTATTTAACTTATTGACTGGTCAAGCAGTACAAGACATTCAGGTTAGTTTCACTACTTCGCATTTTCTCTAGAAATCTTTTTTATTTCATATTTTAATTTTTTTAATTTTAGATGATCAAAGATCAAGCGGAAATCATTAAAGCCAATAACTGCATCAATTTTCTGAACACCTGTGAAGAGTTCCTCAACGATTTTAAATTAAAAAATTTTAAATTCTTGCTAAAACGGCAAAAAAAACCAGTCGAGAAAATAACCATTCGCCAATACAGATATCCCTTTAAGATGACATGCCACAAATATATTTCCGATAACAACAAAGACTACGAGTATACTCCCAAAAATGCGGAGAAAGACACAAGAAAAACAGATGGTTCGGTCCAAATAGGTGGAGAAGAAAGAATTGATTTAGAAAATTTTGAATCCGTAAATAAGGGTGCTATCGACTTAGTGGATTACGTACCACCTTCTTCCTCATTTGGGAATTTTGAAATACCTTTTAAAGCAATTCAAGAATTTTGGTCCAATTTGTTTTTTAATGTTTTTGTCGACACTGAAACCGTCGAGCGTGCAGTTCAAATAGCTGAGAAAAGTTCGAACAAAATTTTACAGACTGACTTTGACAAACTCTAAAAAGCTCTAAAAATATATAAGCTTTAGACGAAGATGTGTAAAGCTGTATATGTACACTATAGAATCTTTCAGTAGATTGTGGAGAGTAGAATTAGTGCTCCACCAACTTCGTTTAGACTGTAGAGCAAATCTTCGACCATAAAGTAAATTGTTATAGTATGGTATCAAAACGCTCTACTGTGGACATTATAAATGTGTTGTGCTGTATATTTATTGCCTTCAGGTTTATTACGTAATACTTATGCAATTTTCAAAAATTAAACACATAACTAATGTAAAAGTAATCAAAAATTGTCATTTTCATTTGTTGTAATTTGGCTTATCTTAGCAATCAATAAATATATTGTAACATTATTATTATTATTGTTAACCGCTAAAATTTTAAATAAAAAACCGCTGCACTTCAAAAGAATTTATCATAATTATCGGACTATTAATATTGATATATTTAACGAAATAAATTTGAATAGGCTTTGTCATTGATAAATCTGTGTTTAAATCGTTTTTCATATACAAAAGGTTAGTGTAAATTTTGGAGCAATAAAATAAACAAGTAAAATGTGGGAAGAAAACAACATCTTTGGCGATGGATGTGTGCTAAAGCAAGATGCATAATATGGTGATTTCATAAGCACTGTTGGACTCCTTTGATTTTGCTATTTTGACAGTTGCAAAGCAAGTGTTCTCTCTGTCTCTCTCCCTCTTGAAAGCCGATTGAGCAATGTGTACTTATTTAAGGTGACGTCTTCGATACAGTTGCCATCTTGCAGGTACCTATTTTAAGAGCTCGGCAGCAAACGTCAAAGTTAAGAGTTTGTTTGTT
Source organism: Drosophila falleni (assembly GCA_035045575.1). Lineage (NCBI taxonomy): Eukaryota > Metazoa > Arthropoda > Insecta > Diptera > Drosophilidae > Drosophila > Drosophila falleni. The sequence goes on from JAWNOV010000009.1 coordinate 166,061, forward strand.
TATGTAGCTAATTTTTTTTAGTTTGTGTTCCCTCTCTCAAATGAAATCAACAAACAGTTTTTTAGAATTGTGAATTTTGGGTTAAGGCTTGCCTCCAGCAGGCCCGCAAATAAAATATCCTGTCAAACTTCATATAAAACTGGTTGGGTGGAGCTACAATCGAGCATTCTCGGCTATTGGAGATCCCGTACTTACTATGAAAAAACCTAAGACTGCCAAAAATTCAAAAATATTTGAATCCCTTGCAGAGCACTGTATTACATTTCCGACTACTTATTTCAATGGCAGCTTTATGATATAGAAAACCGAGAAAGAAGAACTTGACAACATTACAAACTTTCCGCCGACGAATATTTCTGGTCTACTCGAAACTGGCCTTGAAACTTTATTACCCGGAAAATTTTTAGTACTCAAAGAAAAGTAGTTTTGTTAACGGGCCATAACATTGCCAAGTTGAACAAAGCAAAAACAAAAAACGGGAAATTTTGTATGAAAATTTTAAAGATTAAAACAAAAAACTATTGGAGTTTCCAAGCTAAGTCATGATAAATCGCCGTCTATTTTGGGTTTTTTTTTTTGTTTTGTTGCGATTTGGCACAGGCTAATAGACGTTTACCTATTCAAAACCAAATCTGAATTTGTTTATGGAATACCCCTAAAAAAAAATAAATAAGTACAAAAGTCTGTAATCGCCCACCGCCACAAGCTATCGGTTTTCTTATTGCAATATCATAATCGATACATATGAATGTAGGGAATAGAGATGAGCGATATTGTGATATTTATGTGATTTCTGGTATTGAGTCTGTCATTGCTACTTCATAATATTTTTGTAGAGAATTGATATTTGCTACTTAAGAATAGTAATAGCGACGTAAAAATTTCACAAAAGAGTGCAATCAAGTAAGCTTATTTTAGCAAAATATTCACAATTCATGCAGGATAAAAATCTATCGATAAAGTGCTCAAATGTATCGCATGCGGCTAACATAACATCACTAACCTCGTGTTTTCCTTTCATCGCCATTGCTTTGTAGCTGCAAGTTAGTTTCACAATTTTAGAAATATATACGTCGAAATGTCTGCCGTGGAGACACCAAAAGTTGAATCCATCGTGTCCGAAGCTGATGCAACAGCAACCGGCGAAGATGCCAAGAAACAAAAAAAACCAAAACCGAACAACAAGAAACTGCGACAAGGTGAGTGACCGGCCAATTGCAATTGTACTTTTACATATATACATAATACATACATACATACATACATATGTATGTACATATACATATGTATGTATGTATGTACAGACATATTTCACATGCGCAATTCAAACATATATGTAATAATTCAGAGGCTGCTGCTAAAATTGTGGCTGAGGGAGGCGAGCCGGTCGCAAACACAAATGGTGATGCGGAGAAAAAGGCGCCAACAGGAACGGCTCAGCCAGCAAAGAAGAAGAACAAGGGCAAAAAAGCCGGTGGTGGTCAAACAGATCCCCCAACTATTCCCATTTCGGAGTTGTTTGCCAATGGCAACTATCCCGAGGGTCAGATAATGGAGTATCCCACGCCAAAGGATATGCCCGACGATCGCACGGCCAAGGATCGTTTTACATCGGAGGAGAAGCGCGCACTGGACCGCATGAACAATGATATCTACCAGGAGCTGCGTCAGGCAGCCGAGGCGCATCGTCAAACTCGTCAGTATATGCAAAGTTACATTAAGCCAGGCATGACAATGATACAGATCTGTGAGGAACTGGAGAACACCGCACGTCGCCTTATTGGTGAGAATGGCTTGGATGCCGGCTTGGCCTTTCCCACCGGATGCTCGCTAAACCATTGTGCTGCCCATTATACACCCAATGCTGGCGACACAACGGTGCTGCAGCATGATGATGTGTGCAAAATTGATTTTGGCACACACATCAAAGGACGCATCATTGACTGTGCCTTCACGCTGACATTCAACAACAAGTACGATAAACTTCTTCAGGCTGTCAAGGAGGCCACTAACACTGGCATCAAGGAGGCCGGCATTGATGTGCGTCTATGCGACATTGGATCAGCCATTCAAGAGGTGATGGAATCCTATGAAATCGAACTAGATGGCAAGACTTATCCTATTAAGGCCATACGTAATCTGAACGGACACTCAATTAGCCCGTACCGTAAGCGATGAATCCGAACTTATTAATAAGACAGAGCTTATAACCATCTAATTAACTGCCTTGTTGTAGGTATTCATGCTGGCAAAACTGTGCCGATTGTTAAAGGCGGCGAATCGACGCGCATGGAGGAGGATGAGTTTTATGCAATTGAAACCTTTGGCTCCACAGGTCGTGGTCTAGTGCATGATGACATGGACTGTTCGCATTACATGAAGAACTTTGATTTACCATTTGTGCCATTACGTCTGCAGTCTTCCAAACAACTCTTGGGTACCATTAACAAGCACTTTGGCACCTTGGCCTTCTGCAAGCGCTGGCTGGATCGCGCTGGCGCCACAAAATACCAAATGGCTCTAAAAGATCTGTGCGATAAGGGTATTGTCGAGGCCTATCCGCCACTGTGCGATATCAAGGGATGTTATACGGCTCAATATGAGCACACCATTATGCTTCGACCGACCTGCAAGGAGGTCGTATCCCGTGGTGATGATTATTAGATGGGAATGAACGTGACGAGTTTTGTCATTAGACTTTGTGGGATGCTTAAATACATAAATGCTGTTTATTTTATATAAGTTCATTCAATTGTTGAATTTGTGTAAGAGTGAAGCGATTTCAATATACTGTGTATTGTGCTAATCATTCACATAAAAAAGTTGCATTATTAGTATTAAGTACTTATTGCTGAGGCACGGACGACCCAGTTCCATGGGGAAACAACTCTTCCCAATTCAGTGAGTAACTTTGAGAATCTATTTACTGGTTTCCTTTCTACTTTTATAGGCCCTGTAGTAATGCACAAACCATTTGCCAGTCAGATAGTAAAGAATTTCTATGTAACTAATAATACTGAAGCCATACATCAATGAGAGAATACCGCCAAATCGATCTGTAAAGAATGAAAGATCTATCTGAGTAAATAACAAACCATATCTATTTCAAAACTGAGTACTGGCGCTTGACTCGGATTTGGAAAATGCTTAAGTGTTACAAAAATCCTATTCACCCTTGTGTGAAGTCCAACTCTTGTTGCTCCAGAAACATATTCTAATTAGGAAAAAATTCCTTAAAAATTTGAGAAATGAAGAGCTAGTCAATTTAATAATTAAAAAAAAACGCATTTACAAAATATTTTGCATACTTATTTTTTAAATTATGTTTTAGCACAATAATAACTTAAGCTTGAAAAAAATCTGGGTGCGAATCCTAAAAAAATCTGTCATTTACCTATTCTGTTAAATGACAACATTTAACATTTTTGATGATACTAAAAATTTCTTAAGTATCAGAGTGCTTGTAATAATAAGAAATGTTAATGGTTGATATAATACTAAAAATTTCTTAAGTATCATGTAGAGTGCTTGTAATTATGAGAAATGCATCAAAAAGTTTACTTTGCTAATGTTTTTAAAAATTCTTTCAGAATCTATTTTCATGGTTTCAGCATTGGTCTAGTATTAAGAAACTATTCGAAACTATTGTCTCCAATCCAAATCAATTCAGTATCAGTGGTTAAACTAGTGTAGACCCAACTCAATAATACAACCCAATCTCCAACCATATCCATTTGTGTGGCTTGAGCAAAACGTAGCCTGAAGAACAACTTGATTATGGATAACGGTCGATCGTTAGTCATTCCCTTTCTAAAAGTAAAACATTGCTTAGATATTTATCAGTTAACTATATAATTGACTTACAGCAAACCGTGAAAATAACCGGACGAATTGTAAGTCTTACGCAGTGGAGCCACATTGCTAACTATATCAAAGTTGACGCCATCGCAGGTGGGCAAACAATGTTTACATTGTTCAATGCTGGATTCATCATCCTGATTCCAGCTGCACATAAGGATACTCCGTGTAGCCATACCATCTGCGTTTCCACCTCATCAGACACGGCAAATCTAGCAACGTGCAGTATTCGACGTTTATGGAACTACCTGCCATTGGTGATGAGGCACAACCGCAATGCTGCACCATGCTCTCAATGCGACACAACAGTAGGCACTCGTCTAAGGAGTAGTAGGATCTGTAAGACATAAGTTGCGTACAATTTATCATATAATGTCTACAAATTATCCCCCAACCACGATATGGCTTCATGTTGAGCTTTTTAATGATCAATATATTTCAAAGGGGAGCCCCTTTGTATTTTTAGTATTTTTTTAATTTCACGTCCGATACTTGCACCAACTATAGTGTCAGGCCACTATACAACTTTAATAGAAAATTAATCAACCCAAAAAATACATATAAACATTTGCCGAACATAACGTGACTTCTTAAAAAATTACACACAATCCCAAAAAACGTGTCAGCCTCAAATGTAAGGGATTTTTATCTATTTTGGAGTTCTTAAAAAATCTGTAAGTCCGAGGTTTTGTCCACCGATCTTAACAGTTGATATGGTCTTAGAAAGCAAACAGTTAGGGATAACTACAAAAAATTATATTTTTTTGAAATAACTATCTTTTGGGATTAAATCACGGTTGTGTCGGATTTTTTGAGTTTTTTTTATTTTTAAAAAATCCTTAAAGTTTCCATACAAAATGAAGTATTTTATTCTTGTTTTGTGCAACTTGTCATTATTGTGGTCCGTTTACCAACACTATTTCCAATAAAATAGTTCATTTTGTATGAAAACTTTAAAGATTTTTTAAAAATAAACCAATTGAGTCCCCAATCTAATTTTTTTTTGCTAAATTCATCATAAATCACCCCCTATTTGTGGTTTTTTTTTTTTTAGGTTTTGAGATGAGGCCCATATAATAGACAATTACCAATATTAAATTGTGATACAACAAATGTCTGTCATAACAACTCAGCTGTCAGTTAGTGACAAATTTTTAGTGGCTGATGCTAGCGACTTTGCTTGGTGACTCCAGTATAAAATAGGTATAAGGAATCGTCTGTCGGCTCTGTTTTCACTCACTGATTTAAAAGTCGCCTGCCTTCCTCGGGAAAATAGCAGCGCCGCTTCTGTGAACTTACACCACGAACCGCTTCACTGCTGTCAAAAAATGAAGGTTGTATAGGTACTTCCACAATGGTATTGTGATCGACGAGAATGCCGCCATTTGTATTGGACTGAATTGTCGCATAATCTTCCTGAGGAAATATTTGCAACTGAAAAGAAGTAACGTAATGTTGAAGAAACACTGGAAAATATGTTAATTTAACTTAACGAAACTTATAAGCATTAAGATGCTTGTTAACATTATTACTGTTAAGCTGCGCGCCATCAATCGATACATTTTTTTATTTGAAATAGATATGTAATGTTGTTTTTTTTTTTATTTTAAGGGTGGTTGTTTTTTTTTTTTTTTGTAATAGTTTTTTTTTGGGAGGTTTGGGTTGTTTTTTTGGGGTTGGTGGGGTTTTTTTTTTTTTTTTTTTTTTAATTGGTGTTTGTTTTTTTTTTTTTTTTTTTTTAAGCCCAGCATCAAACAATTAATATATTTGTGTAAAAAATTTGAATTAATGGTAAATAAACTCAATAGCAAGGTATTTGACATCGGAAAGTTAAGTTATACACAATCTCACCCGAAATGCCGTATTGCTTGAATATGTGTGTGTATAGTCATCCTCTTTTGTGTCCTGCAGCACAAATTGTATGCCATTAAGTATGGAATTCGATTCAAAGATTAACTCTGGCAAAGCAGCCATCTCAGCATTATCCTGAGCACGTTTAGATCTAAGCGATCATATGTATGTATATTCCATAAGGCTTTTCTATTTTTCGCAATTCTACACTCACGGATATTGCGAATAACTTGGCCGTCGATAGTTAAATATGCAGCACACACCCGACGAGGTTGCACGTTTGAGAAATAGTTGACTTGTGTTAACAGGCGAACCATAGATTATCCCACGCGGCACCAAGTCAACACACTCAGGCGATAGCTCCCGCAATATATCATGCACCGAGTAATCGCTTCCATTGTAGTAACTGTTGAGCACCCAATGAAGTTGACCCAATTCAACGACGTCCAACGGCGTCTCATCGTGGGCATTCAGGTAGAAGTTGGCCAACACCAACAGGCGACGCGCCAAGTCGTCCACACTTAAAGCCAATTGGGGGGTATCCGTCGGGGAGTTGTCGCCCCTCTTGCCAGATGGTGAATTGCTTGTAGACTGGTGTAGATAGCTGTCGATTAGATTGGACATTAGCATTCAAGTCGAGCATAATTTCAAATAGTGTTCTCTGCCAATTCACAATAAAAAAACCAGTTAGAATGCTTCAGTCAAGTTTCCAACTATAAGATACCCGTTAAATATATATTTTTTTAAAGTCGACTAATACTTGGAATTTAAAATATATAACTTTAAAAAATAAATTAATATCAAGTACAAATTAAATGAAACAACATATACAAATTTTGATAAATAACTCAATAGATAAAAAAGTTGCATTAACACCTACGTTTTAGGTAGGTTTTCGGTAGTTTTACATTTCTGAAACACCCCTAATTATTTGAAAGCTCAAAAAGTGTTTTATCTTAAAAATGCAGTCGCTAGGATACAATGCAAATATTGAAAAAATAGTCTCTAAGATATACGTGTGGAATCATACTTTAAGGGTCTGTCATGTATTTTTCTGACTGGTACAGAATTGGTAAAAACACTATATCTTTGTAATCTAATATTATCGGGTATAAAAACATAATACATGCGATAAAGCTTTGAAAACAGAAGTGTTCTTATTATTCAGATCTGAAAAGCTTTATATTCTTTATGATTTCACTGACTACGAGTAATACACGTACAATGGATTTTATAATAGAAAATAACAAAAATTGCAATTTCGAGTGCGCGTCACAGTTTAAGATTTATAATGAAGGTGTTGTTTGATAAGACATACTTATACATATATATTTACGCGTACGTTATTCCCGAACCTTAAGCCTATAAGATTGACAGAATGCAAGGACTATAAATAAGATGCCCACAATTCAATTATCAGCTGAAATCCATCAAAAACAAAGAATCTAGCGACAACACACCCAGCCTATATAAGACCACCGCACACCTTAGCCAACCTCATACCAACGACAACCATGTCGCTGAACAAGTGTCTTCTATTCGGTCTCTTGGGCCTGTTGGCCACCGTCGGAGTTAGCCAGGCGGAACGTGTTCGCTACGATAACTATCGCCTCTACAAGGCCAAGGCGGAGAACGAGGTTCAACTGACCATACTGAAGGACTTGGAAGGTTCCACTGACTCTATCATCTTCCTGGATGGTGTTCACATTGTGGGCGCTGATGTTCAGATGGTAGCTGCTCCTCACAAGGTGCCCGATCTACTGGAGCTGCTGGGAAAGGCTGAGATCAAGTATGAACTGCAATCAAAGGATTTTCAAAAGGCAATGGATGAAGTCGATGAGAAAGTTGCCATCAATGGACGAGCTGGCAGCGATTACAACTGGCAGCAGTACTATGCGCTGGAAGATACCTACTCCTGGATGCAATCCCTGGCCAAACAATATCCCCACGTTGTTACACTAATCGAGGGTGGCAAGACCTATCAAGGTCGATCGATTCTGGGTCTGAAGATTTCCAAGAGCGGTACAGAGAAACCCGGTATCTTCCTAGAGGCTGGCATTCACGCACGTGAATGGATCGCTCCTGCAGCCGCCACCTACATTATCAACCAACTGCTTACTTCAGATGTGGCATCTGTTAAGCAGTTGGCAGATAACTACAACTGGTATGTGATTCCTCATGCCAATCCCGATGGATACGTCTATACCCACACCAAGGATCGCATGTGGCGCAAGACCCGTGCTCCCTATGGTAGCTGTTTCGGAGCTGATCCCAATCGCAACTGGGGCTTCCACTGGAACGAGGTAGGCGCCAGCAACAGTGCCTGCTCGGATACATATGCTGGTCCCTCGGCTTTCTCTGAAATCGAGACCCGCTCACTGTCCGAGTACATTAAGTCGCTGAAGGGCAAGATCCACCTGTACATTTCCCTGCATGCATACTCCCAGTATCTACTGTATCCTTATGGCCACACCGCTGATCCTTCCTGATAATGTCGAGGACTTACCGGCAAGTCTTTGATGCATCTATCTGCCGCAGTATCTCAGCGTTATAATACCAAGTACACTGGTGGCAACATCTACGATGCCATCTACCCTGCATCTGGAGCTAGTGTTGACTGGGCTTATGGCACTCAGGATGTGCGCATGGCCTTCTGCTATGAGCTGCGACCTTCTTCTAATGCCTACTTTACAGGATTCCAGCTGCCCGCAGCTCAAATTAAACCTGCCAGCGAGGAGTTGTTGGACTCCATTGTGGCCATGGTTGGTGAGATCAAGACCTTGGGATACTTTAAATAATAATCTTTAAAAATAAACGACTTACATTTTCGCAGCATAAGTTTGCATTAGACGTTTGCTGATCATATTCGAGCTGCAAACAGCGATCGCGGGAAAGGGACTGTTTGCCACATGCACCAGGTTGGGTGCCATATGGATCTCAGTGGGTTGGTCAATGTATTCAAGTGTCAGATTGACGATAACGATGTGGGTCGATACAACAATCGCAGCTAGAAACGTTAGCCAGAGTGCTCTGTCAATAGACATTATAGAATTAGATAGGCTAGAGGAATTGGAGCATTCACTAGCATATACTCACTTGGCATAACGCACAGTCGTTTCCAGCAGAAAGGGCTGTAGTCCACTGATATAACTATTGCGCAGAAAGTCTTTAAAGAGTCGGCGCCTATTGGACTCCACTTCAGATAATTGAGCCATTTCGATGTCTTTTCAAGAACAGAATCAGCTGTCGAATCAATCTATTCCGGAACCTCTACAGAAGCGGATTTGATTTACTCATCAATCAGGTCGCATGTCAAAGGGTCGTTATGGGCTGTCAAAAGATGGTTGATTGATGTGCATTAATTTGGGTTGGTTGATGGTTGATTGATGTGCTCTGAAGGGATGAACTGCTCAGGGAGAATTACAATAATTGGGCTATCACGAAAAATAATTCAAGTACTCTCAAGATTTCAATATGTTCGAGTATGTTAATTGGCGATACTTTACAGCTATGTACATTAGGGTGGGGTGAATTTTACTTTTATTCGGTTTCGAAAACGCTGTATCATTATTAGATGATACGATATAAAAGCAATATCTGTAAGAAAAAAATCAATTTTGTATGTTTTAAATGTTTAATTTTTTTTAAAAATCTGTTAGTTCGATATTTATTCACCGATCTTTACTGTTAATAAAGTTTTAGAAAGCTAACAGTTAGGGCTAACTAAGAAAAATAATATTTATTTTTTAAAACATTATCTCTTGGGGTAAAATTGAAGTTATGTTTTCTTTTTTTTTAATTTTTCGACCGATTTCTCAAAATAAACCTTCGATCTTCAGGATGACCTCCAAAAAATTATATTTTTTTTACAGATATTGCTTTTATATTGCATCATTAATGATACAGCGTTTTCCAAAATCGAAAAAAAAGTGAAATTCACTCCACCCCAATGCACATATATAAACCAGGGATTAAAACCGTCATCGAAACTGTAACCTCTAAGCTGTATAAACCGATATAAGCCTTTAACGAAATCCAAAGTTTTGTATTATACCAATACCAAAACACTGAAACTATCCATATGATCGCCGATTAGTAATCAACGCTTGTACAAAGGTTAGTTTCGGTTCAAATAAGCATTAAGTTCAATTATGTTGATAAGGTGTAATCAAACTAAAACAGGAGATTATTTCGATAACGTAATTATTCTACAGTCAGCTTCTAAGAATTTAGTCGAAGTTCCGACAGAGAATACAAACACACTCTTTGTGATCTAAAAGTTTTCCTCAGAGAACTTAAATGCTATGAGAATTTTAATTTTAAAAGTGCGTATTCAACGATTTTCAATTTATAGACTGAAAGTCATTGAACAATTCACTTGATAAACGATCTTGGTTAAACCCAAGTGGTTTATGACCCGCTTAAATATAACTCTTGCTTTCGAGAAACTTACGAAAACATTATTGATTTCCAATGGAAGTTTGGGGCGGACAAAAGATACGGATTTGGCGTAATTTATACCTCAAGAATCGTGACATTGATAATTCTTGAACACAGATAACCAAATCATTATATTTATGTTCACTAGAGAGTTGACAATATAAGCTCAAGGGTTATAAATAAGATTTGGCTAATTGGCTTATCGGCGCTTATCGGGGACGTTTTTCCCAAAACCCCATAAACTATATAAGCCACTTATGTACTCGTGAAAACCTCATACCAACGACAACCATGTCGCTGAACAAGTGTCTTCTATTCGGTCTCTTGGGCCTGTTGGCCACCGTCGGAGTTAGCCAGGCGGAACGTGTTCGCTACGATAACTATCGCCTCTACAAGGCCAAGGCGGAGAACGAGGTTCAACTGGCCATACTGAAGGACTTGGAAGGTTCCACTGACTCCATTATCTTCCTGGATGGTGTTCATATTGTGGGCGCTGATGTTCAGATGGTAGTTGCTCCCCACAAGGTGCCCGATCTACTGGAGCTGCTGGGAAAGGCTGAGATCAAATATGAACTGCAATCAAAGGATTTCCAAAAGTCAATGGATGAAGTCGATGAAAGAGTTGCCATCAAGGGACGTGCCACCGAGGAATACAACTGGGAGGAGTACCATGAGCTGGAAGATACTTATGCCTGGATGATTACACTGGCTAAACAATATCCCCACGTTGTCACACTGATTGAGGGTGGCAAGACCTATCAAGGTCGTTCGATTCTGGGTGTTAAGATTTCCAAGAGCCTCTCCGAGAAGCCCGGTATCTTCCTAGAGGCTGGCATTCACGCTCGTGAATGGATCGCTCCTGCAGCAGCTACCTACATTATCAAGCAGCTTCTGACCTCGAAACTCGACTCCGTTAAGCAGTTGGCAGATAACTACAACTGGTATGTGATTCCTCATGCCAATCCCGATGGATACGTCTATACCCACACCAAGGATCGCATGTGGCGCAAGACCCGTGCTCCCTATGGTAGCTGTTTCGGAGCTGATCCCAATCGCAACTGGGGCTTCCACTGGAACGAGGTAGGCGCAAGCAACAGTTCCTGCTCGGATACATATGCTGGTCCCTCGGCTTTCTCTGAAATCGAGACCCGCTCACTGTCCGAGTACATTAAGTCGCTGAAGGGCAAGATCCACCTGTACATTTCCCTGCATGCTTACTCCCAGTATCTACTGTATCCTTATGGCCACACCGCTGATCTTCCTGATAATGTCGAGGATTACCGGCAAGTGTTTGATGCATCTATTGCCGCAGTATCTCAGCGTTATAATACCAAGTACACTGGTGGCAACATCTACGATGCCATCTACCCTGCATCTGGAGCTAGTGTTGACTGGGCCTATGGCACTCAGGATGTGCGCATGGCCTTCTGCTATGAGTTGCGACCTTCTTCCAATAGCTTCTTGACGGGTTTCAAGCTCCCCGCTGCTCAAATCGTACCTGCTAGCGAGGAATTGTTGGACTCCGTTGTCGCTATGGTTGGTGAGGTCAACAAATTGGGTTATTTCAAATAAATTAACGACACTTTTTTACTAAGCCTTTATATTTGAATTTATTAGCTTATAATAGTAACTAATTTACTGTTTTTAATGCATATACTTGATTCGTGGCGTGGAGTTCACGCGAAACGATTAACAATTTTCAATCAAATGTTATTGCAATGTTGTTAACAGAGCCAAAATCCATCAGATTCTATTATTGTAACAGTTGCTGTTAAATAATTTTCTATGAAGAAGTTAAAAAGGATTAATTGTGCAAGCATTTGGTCAATTTCCGTTTACAAGAAAAAAAAAAAAATAAATTTAATACGAATACTGTTTATAACATAAGTTTCACCGGCCGAAATTACAGTCTACATTTAGTCCAGTTGCAGTGTACCTTGTTAACTAAAACAAATTAACTTAAAATGTGCTGCCAATTTGTTTCAAAATTAGTCTCGATCTCTGTTAATATAGTGGAAGATGGGCCGAAAAGTAAGGAAATACACAAACTCAAAGGCAGTGACAATGCTGAAGCCAAGAATGAGACCCAGCAGACCGCCAAATGACGCTGTGGATGATAAATAGTTAGCTTATTAATAAGAACAGTGATTTAAAAGCATAAACTACTCACCGAGTGCTGAAAGCCAGTTCTGAAAGATTTCCATGCGATATCTGGTAGACATTAAGTCGCTGAAGAAGACATGCACTAATATGCTATCGGTGTGATTGGAACTGTGAATTGTAAAATGGAATAACAGCTGTTATGCCAGGCTTATACTGTGTCACAAGTTAAAAGTTGTTTAAATTGAAGTGACATCAATTTTGCTGCAAAGCGCCAGACAAAACTTTCGTGTAAACGCTACTTTTCGATAACAGAGAACTTCGCATTGTTTATATAAAGTGAAGTTTTATAAAGTTAACGAATAGACAAGTTTAACTAATTCAAAAAACAAAAATAAAAAAATATATATATATGTATATATAAACGCGCTTTTACTCTTTGGAGTCAGTTTTCTGTTGTCGATTATATAATCTTTACACGGTTCAACCTTTAACACGTCTTATAAGAAATCATCTTGCAAAATCAACAAATCGCTTGAACAGGATTACAGGGTTAACAGCTAACCACTTGCCTGCTAGTCATTTTGTTGGCCGAGTAGTTAATGTCCAGTCTGCCCATGGTGCTCTCGGAAACATAAAGGTTTGACTCACAATCTGGCAGACAGTCACAGGGAAAGCTGACTGTATGACGTACAATAGAGAGCGGAGAATCCAAATTAGCCAAAGCGCGAGAATATAGACCTAAAAGAGTAACGATACTGGTAAATGGTAATTGCCGGTTATATTTCTATTTTTCTCTCACGTTTGCTCTCAATGACGCAATTTAAATGTAAAACCCCACAGACCTTGACTGTGCCGTTGTTAGCTACGTAGGCGGGCAGACAACCACAATTGTTCAGAGTCATCCGCATTCTGCACTCGAACATGCAGTTGATGAAGGAGTAACGCCTTAATCCATCCAACTTTCGTTCACTGCCAAACAGACAATTTCTCGACTTCAAGTCCATGCGTCGTATATCGCTAGTGGCATATGTGGACTCTGGATTGATGCGTACGAAACTTTCCCGTGTTGAAGTGACCACTTTGGTTTCCGAGTTCTCGTCCGGAAAATTGTGGGCATTATGTATGAGCAGGCGAAACCCAAAGCCGCTAAAGAATGTACCATAATAATCAGAGACCATTGGATCGAGCAGCACTGAAAGTCCAGTTGGATAACCACAGCCTGTGACACGATACGGCCGTTTTGGAACCTGATAGGCAATTTTCCTGTCAAATACAAAGTTGGTGAATTTTTGTTGATAGAGCCCCCTTACATATGATTGAAGCTAAGCTTACTATGTATTTTTGTATCTTTAGACAATCAATTGGGTAGACCTTATAGGTTGAACAGATAATCCTATTTTAAATTTAAGCTGGTTTTCTGTCAGAATATCTTTACGTGTACAGATTTATTGTAATCACGGAATAATACTGGAACCGCTAACCGAAATGAATAGATTTAAGTACTGAAATCGAAACCGAAACCGAAATAAATTATTTTGTAAGAACCGAAAACCGAAACTTTAGATACACTTTTCCAAAAATTATTTATTACTTTCTTTCTTTATATGAAACAAAATGATATTTGCTTTTTTGTTAGAAAAACTTTAAATTTTTTCGAAAATAATTTAATAACGTACATTGGCTTAAAAAATATAACACCCAAAGATTAAATGTTGACTTTTTTTCTTTACTATTCTTAACTTTACCTTTACATCGTTTAACGCCAAAAATCCATTAATTATGAATATGCCTAATGTATAAAAGTTAAAGTCAAAATGAAACAATTAAATTAGGCTATGCATTATTCAGAGCCCACCATACTTTTCGGACTCTCTCCTTTCAATTTTATCCGTCTACAAATCTATTAAAATATTGAATTGCTCTAAAAGAAGATTACGTTTCCAATAGAAAAAGTTTCGATTTTCTAATATGTTCTCATATTTTGTCATTAGATAAAATAATAGTCTATCTTCATATATATCTTGAATTAATTTATTCTTCAACTTACTTGGGAAAATTATTGGTTAAGGCACCAAAGTAGTTAAAACTGCAGCAAATTCCCTCCAAGGTAATGATGCGTTGAAAGAGACTCTCACAGCGCGTATTGATTCCCTTCCAGATGCAACGAGAGATCATTTCCAGACAGTCAGGCGAGAGTTGATTTGAAAGCTCTGTTAGGGTTATATTATTTAGATTTAATATTTTGTCATAGATCTGCAGAGAGCTGTTGCTGATTGTGTTGCCAACGGGTAAAAGTGTTAAGTTAAAGAGCTGCTGCAGATGCCGACTTGTAACATTGGGTGGTAGTTGCCTATGGGGACGAGAAAAACTAAGAGTATGAGACAGAGTCTATTTAAGGTATCAATTAACCAAGCTACAAAAATGTTGTTCGGCTCGAAGATTGGAACCATAAAGCAAGACTTATTTCCGGCTCGCTGACCGAATTATTTTTATTTATTTATATATTGTAAAGCTTAAAGCAGCCGACACTTAACTATACATTTAAATAAGCAAATAAATTAAATAATGACTGGGTAATGTAAATGTAAATAAAAATATATATATTCTGGGGGTATCTTAAAAAGAAAACGATTGGTCCAACATAAGATTGGGGAAAACCAAGAAAACCACAATTAGACCAAGATAAAATTGGAAATTAGTTAGTTAGAAAGACTAGTTAGAAATAATAATGTATAGGCTTTAGTAGCAAGCGAATAACACTCGAAATTAATCTTACGGTACACATTGTTATAATATTAGGCAACAGCCCAATTCTGAATTTAATCAAACCGACGTTTTTGGATAGATATGGGGCCCCAAAAACATTTTTTTCTTGTGAAAATAAACGTTATCGATTAGTATTATCTATTATCCCACTGATTTGCATCAGAACAGCAGTTATGGCGCTTTAATGTTTTGTAAAATGTTAATTTTTTTTTAAATAATTTAAAAAATTTTTTAGATGAATAAAGATGCATAAAATAATTTTTGAAAAATTTGGTGTAGGTACATAAAAAGCAAAAACACACCTAAAACTAATAAGTTTGCTAAAATGGAAAATAAATCTGTGGTCGCCGACAACACAATATTACTTACATATTCTTCAGCATGCTCAGCGCTTTGGCCTTTGAAATTTTGTTAAAATTACAAATGGTTACCGCCGGAAATGGTATGTTCCAGGTGGGAAAATGTGAACTCTCGATGACAGTCACTGTGGGCGTCTCGCGATTTGCATACAACGAGACCAGGACCAGAGATATTGAGGCTACAATTGCTGCCAAGACAACGGAAAGCCAGAAGCATCGCTCATTTCGACTGATATCCTGGCGTGTGATGTAGCTAAAGCCATGCAGTGATGTGGTCTGACAATAGTTGCGCAGACTTTCTGTGAACCAATTCCTAATTAGTCGCAGCTGATACAGCTTCCAGCGCCGGCGACTGTTAATCCGACTGGGATCAGAGAGAGTTGTGGAACTTCTGCTGCTCCTGTGTCCATCTATTGTCTTCTCTAGCTGTTGCTGCGATTGCACTACGCGCAAATCAAAGATGCGACGCTTCTTGAACGCCATTTTGACCAGTTCGAGCTGCGTCGGCCAACTGCTTGAACTTGGCTAACAATTAAGGGCAGCTAATTAGCCTGTCCTAATTAACATTTGTCGCCCCAATTTGAAGGCGACGTCGACGTCGCAGTCGATAGCGTACTTGCTGTCGGAGCAACCAGTTACATGTGGGTCGCACACACACAAAGAATATTAGTTCGAAGACCGATACGAAACTGCAGCCCATAAACAACCCCGTGATGCCTCCAAAGGTGCCTGTCACGTCGTCAAATGATATATACTTAGTTAAATATAGGTCTAATCGGTCGTTAGACCGTCTGCCGAACAGTTGAACTTCTCTATAACGAACCATTCTTCTGGTACTCTCTTTAAATAAACTCAATTTTGATTTTGATGCAAGATAATCTCATTTCTCTTTAAAGTAAATTTTAATTTTATAAATGATTTCTGAAAAATCTGTATAAACAACGTTTATAACAGAGTTTTTACTCTAAGGCCTGATTAATTAAAGACACGTAAAATTTTCAACTTGGAGTTATTTTTGAATTTGAAAATATAATAAATATTAGGTTAAAATAAATAAATAGTAAAGTTAGTTAGTTGCGACTCTAACTAGTTATTGAGATAATGGGCTCTAATATACCAAATATATTATAGCCCTATTAAACCATTCTATAAGCTTGGTGTGTGTAGTCAAAGTAAATTTAAGTATACAGTAGTCAGAGGTCTTTCAAATTTTTCAGATTTTCTCCATAATAAATCTCTAAAATGTATATAGAAAATCTTATAAATGTTTTCTAAATCGGATCGGATAAACTTTTCCAAAGAATTTCTTTAAAATAGATTTCTCACAGATAGTTTTTTTTTCTAAATCTATTAAGAGTTACTTTTTCAGGGATTTGAATATGCCTTGTTCATCTATAGCAATGTCTTTACAATTTCTTAGTTCGTCATCGAGCAGTTTGACTGTACTTGCCTATAAAAGTCAGCCAGTTCTCAAAAACATCCAATCGCAACTGTTCGGCGCTCATCGAGTCAAAATAAATGTGCAGTATCAAATCGTCGGAGGCATTTAAGTTGTTGCTGTCGAATGATATTTAACTATTTATTCATCATGAGTGGGGAAGGGTCTGGAATAATAACTTTTCACTTACAAGAAACCATCATTAGTATTAGCCATAGTATGTGTGGCATCCAAGTTGGCCACATCGCTGTGAACTTCATAGCGGGAAAACTGACAAGTTGGCAAGCAATTGCAATGCATCTGAAGATCCTTCCAACTAAAATCTATAGAAGTATCCATTAGTTCAGTGATAATGACATTAGGGAAGTAGTTTCTTACTATGTTCTTGCAAGCATTTAAGCTGTTCCACTTGGCACAGAGGCCAATCCCTTCTACTGGGCATATGGGGATGCACACAACCGCAAATCTGATAGATCCTTGCACTGCGACACTCGGCTAGGCAATTATCCTGACTATAGTTGGTGAAATGAAACAGCTTTCGTTCATGGTTAAGATAACAACGACGTTTGTCGATAGAAAGGTTGTCGAGGTAGGAAGAGGCTTGTGTCCTAAAGGCTTTCACCATCAACTGAGACTCCGTGCCCTTTGGCAAAATGACACGCTGTGTGGCAGCATCAATTGTCGATCCCGCCTCATGTATAAGCAACTGAAAACCAGCTGTGACAGTCAAGGTGCTACTATAATCCTCTAGCATTGCAGCCAGACGAATGGTTAATCCCTTGTGGAAGGGTGTGTTCTTTGGCTGACTCCTTAAGCTGCAACATCGACCTTCACTTACGCTCCAAGTAGTGGTAAACAGCTCGTTGCAGCTTTGATTTTCACCCTGCCACTTGCAATCTAATAGCTGTGATTCACAGAGTTGTGGTGACAATTGCTCCAAGAGCTGCGACCAAGTGGAGTTGCCTAAACTCAAACTGCTTAGCAAAGTCGCATTAACTGGGTCTAATCTGCGACTGGTTAACCAGGGAAGCTGTTGCAATGTTTCCTTTTCCACATTCCAGTCCTTAGCCTTGATCAATAGACGGCGCTTGGAAACGCGATTTAAACTGCAAATCGTTACGGCCGGAAAGGGAATTGTCTGGTCGGCACTTGGCTGCATCATGCCCTCTATATAGCGAATAGTTGGCGTTTTCGCAGTCATTCCATGTGACATAATCACCACAAGAAGCGAGAGAATCAGTGCCATGCATATGAAGATCCACCAAAGAACACGTTGCCAAGTCTTTGCGCCCACAAACAGATGGAATCCATGGATGCTGGACATTTCACAGTAGATTTCAAATCCAGTCTTGGGTTTGCATAGACCATCATCGTTGCGCTCTCGCAAAAAGCTCAAGAACCCGGGCAGAGGCACCTGCTCCAATCTTTTCGAGAGATTCGTTCGCATCTCTCGTAACCATCGAACTAACTTGAGTCGTTTGTAAAGTTTATAACACTTTGTTTTCGATCTTTTGGGATTATCGAAGCATTGTAGCGGCGTTGACTTGTGCGGTCTTTTGGGTCTCAGATAATCCTCAAAGTTGATTAAATATATAAGTTGCTCTTGTTTCTTGTTCGACATCATGAAAACTTTGAAACTAATTCAAATACTGAAATCAAGATAGAATGGTTAGCTGTGACACTCCGTTCCTATGTCAGCTACATATTGTACAGCACTCCGATTTTAGCAAAATTTGTTCAGCATGTAGAACAGTAGTCGACACCAACACAATTAATTTCCAGCATTGTGTTTACGAGCAAAGTCACCCAAAAAAACTGAAGTGAAAGATAACATCCTAGATGAGATTTTAAGGCAATTCACGAAAAAAACCTTTCAGAAGTAACTTACTTCAAGTAAGCTTGCTTTTTAGATTATTTCTTTAAACTTTTAAAATTTAAGTCGATATAATAAGATACATAATTTTTTTAACAGGGAAAATTATGTGTTTTTTTTTAAAATATACCTATCAATAAATTACAATTTTGTTGAAATGGTTGACTCGAAAAATGTCAGAAAAAAAGGTATTTGACATTTGAGGAATTCGAAAATTTCAATTGATTGTTTTTAAAATCGATTGGCATGAAAATATCAAGGAGTTTGTGAAAAGCATCTCTGTTATTTTTACAGTTCTTTTTAAAGCAACGTTAACTAACGAACTTTTTTTTCGAATATAAGCTTTATCAATGTTGAATTTCGTTTTTTGTTTTAACAATATTAAAATGTTGAATATGTAATGCAAATTTTATTTTGTTTTGGATCAGCTAAACTGGTCCTCTAGGCTTAGAACTGCTTTGAAATCTTTATGCACTTTAAAGTGGAATAATTGTGAAACTGGAATTTAAAACATGATTGAATAATCTTTTGATTGAATTAATGATATGACATAAATAATATTCAAGAACTGCAGACACAATACGAAAACAATTGTTGACTTTTCTAATCTTGTTGTGTATAAAATCGACATATGTATTGCTATTATAAAGTTTTATTTATTTCACTTATTGAACCACTTGAGACGCTCCCTTAAACCCGTTTCGCTGCCAAAAGCAATCTAATGTGTGTGCGCCGATTGCAATTGTTTTATTAGCAAGAATGACAGAGCTATTGCCAGGCCCCCAAAAATCATTATCAATACACCTACCAATATTAAGTATCCGCAGTAACGCCCTTTAGATGTTAAGCATGTCAATAATATCGGTTGATTTTATATAGTATAGTTTCATATGCAATCAGTACAATGCAACTCTGGTTACCTTCCCACCTGGAAAAACAGAAAGACAAACATAACAATTAGCAATGTTTTTATTAGTGGGAAGTCCGAACCACACAACGATAAGCATGGTAAATAAGTATTGTATGAAAATTATTTACAATATTATTTCCTATTCGTTGTTGTTATTTTTCCAGAAATTACATTACATTTCAGCTTTGTTGTTACTTACCTAATGTTATCGTTACTATTTGCACTTTGCACACAACAAGCTACCGATCCGACCATCTCACCCACCTACAATGCACACTTTTATCAATATTTAAAGACATATGTAGGTAATATTCCTATTTAAATATTCAACTCGTGTCATATTCAGCTGATCGTCGCAGCTGCTAGCCACTTTTCTCACCCCCAACGGTTAACTTGAAAGTTATATACATAAATAAGTATTGATAATAGTAAGTGCGTTCATAAAAAGATACATCAAAGTCACGCGCTAATAGGGCGTTAGAATTGGATATGGATTTCGATATGGACTTTGATATGGACATGTGACATGTGATTCGTTAACGGTCTCGTCTATCATCATTATACGTATAAGCGTTATTCGCAGTTCCGCCTATATACATAAACCAAGTATCATTACAGTGTCAAAACGATAGAGATTCGCAGAACAAGCGATTCGCAGAACAAGAGTTTCTGAAATACAGATAGATAGACAGAAATAAATTTAATTATCAATTTAATAAATTTAAAATTAAAATATGTTTAAGTCAGTCAACTTAAACCACAGCTAGACACTGAAAAAGTGGGACTGTGTTGCATTGAGGTTGAAAAAAATTGTAAATTTCTATTTTTTCCGCACGGGTACGATAACGATCTCCAACATATACCATGTTTATAAAGTAGCTTAAGCTGCTCTAAATGAAAGCAAGTAACATTAAATAACCTATATATCGCTAACAGTGTCTCTTATATACAACTACTAAGTGCCATTAAGAACGCTACGATTTGCCAAATACTTAATCAATACACAATATAACCAAATTAATTCGCAACAAAGAAATAACTATTTTAGTTATATCCGGTTTGCTCTATCAGATCGTGTTAATAATACGTTGCATACTCTTAAGCGCAACGCAAAAAATCTACACCACTCGTGTGTACAAATATTTGAGTCAATTATATTTACAAAAGATTCTGCTTTCGTATGGGACAAATATTTGGCTTCTACGAAAAATTGAATTCATAAATCCATAAATTTTCGCAGAATCGACGTTCGTATGGATTTAGTTAATTATATTTTTTGTTTTTTTTTCTTTTTCTTTTTTTGTTTTTTTGCTAGACACAAGGCACAAAGTTGCCCAAACATGTACACGAGGTGTATCTCCAACGATATTTTAATAAGTATTCCGCAAACATTTCATTCATTTAGAAGCCACGTGCCCGACATTGTATGTCTGGCTGATAAACCGACATATCGACATATATAGTAAATCAGCTAGCAATATATACGAGTATTACAAATATTATGTGCTCCGATGTCGTGTGTCGATAAGTCCCGTTTGACAGCTGATCTCAGCGTGCTCAAAGTGAAAATTTCAGACGGACTGCTCTTGTAATCGTATTGCAAATCCAAAAATATATATCTTGTGCAAACTTTTTGAAGCTTAAAATAATTATATAGCATTGGTAACGGTAAACATGATGCCATATTGCGTCACGTCAACGGTAAAACCTGCATCGGATTACAAACTGACCGACTGACGTTTTGCAAGGGCTATTTTTGGACCTGTACCTTGTAAAATTAGCTTGTGATAAGCCGTCGACTCTGTTCAGATTATGGGATGGGTAGCTGACTTTGCTTTTTCCTCTCTGATTTTTGTTTCTGCTCAGCACCCCCCGCAGCGTATTTTGTTTGTATTATCAGACGTTGCTTTATATAGACGTAGCGCCTCATCATTATACAAAACTAGGGCGAGGCTAATCTTTCGTGTAATTGACGCAAATTGAATATGATTCCATTTTGCAAGCTTTTGTTTTTGATTTTAAAACGTTCCATCCATCTATCACACGACTCGACTCTGGCCAACGCCATTTGAACCCAAGCTCCCCAACTAATATCCGCTGAGTCAGCATTATCTGGGTCCTAAAAGAACGTGCCTTATTATTATAACATTTAAACCAGCCGTGCCACTTATACAATGCTAATAGTCGTAAATCTTTTAATAATTTTATTTTAGTTCAAGAAATCGGCTGATTAATATTATAATTTTGATGAACTGGACAGTTCTACAGATACTACGTGCTAGACAGATCGCAAATGCTATATCACGACTAGCATTTGCGTACTAAACAAATTTTCTTTGGAACTCCATAATAGATTTAGATTTATTAAAACTTATTTTATTAAAACTTATTTTGAGTAGTATCATTTTGACAGATATCATTTTAAAGAATATTTTAAAATGATTAACTCACAACTAATCCCATTTTAGCTTAGTAATTTTTAGAACAAAATTTATCTTTTAATGTGTTGACTTGAAATGTATAGTTCTTTACTAATTTGGGGTCGCTGATTTCAAATCTTATCTCCACCGAACTTTTGGCTTTTTTCTATTAATAAAAGTTAAAAAATCATCGTTTTACTCCTCATTGGGCGATTTTCAAAATTTTGATTATTTTTAAAGGGAAAATAAAAAAAAAGGGGTTTTTTGAAAAAAAAAAAAAAAAAAATTTTTTAAAAAAAAAAAAAATGGATTTGTTATTTTTTTTTTTTTTTTTTAATTTTTAAAAAAAAAAAAATTTTTTTTATTTTTTTTTTTTTTTTTTGGTTTGGGTTGTTGTTTTTTTTTTTTTTTTTTTATTTTATTTTTTTTTTTTTTTTTTTATTTATTTTTTTTTTATATTTAAAATAATTAAAAAAAAAAAAATAACTAATAAATTTTCACAATCTAATTATTGTAAGATGATTGTGCAGAAATAAGCTTAAATTTCTGTGCACTTCAAAATTAAGAACGATTTATTCAAGGACTGATATCTTCAGTTATTGGAATTTTTTATATTTTTTCTCACGCAAAAAAGTATATATATCTTTTAATGGCTTAACGTAAGAAGCGGTCATTTGTAAATTTTGGAAAGTTTTCTCGTATTTCGTGGGATGACAAATGAACAATTAACTTTGTTTACGATTGATCTTGCAATTTTCCTTAGATAAATAATAAAAATCCAAATAAAATTTGCAGCCTTCATATCTGATTTTCGAAATAAACAAATGTATAAGAAATTGTTGATGGTCAGCGCAATTAAATTGTTGAAATGATCTTGAAATCAAAATCTATAAAAATGTGAGAATATTTACAAATTGTGAGTTACGAGCGATGCTAAGCAATTGCTGTTTTCCTATTATATCGGATCGTATGTTAAAAATCCACTGTATTTATTGTAGATTCATCAAAGTGTTTATTCGCACATAAATAATACCATTTTGTTGTTTTTAAAATGTATTTATATTATTTACTTTTTTTTAAATTTTATTTGTGTGTTTATACGGTTGATTTTTATTTACATTTTTCTTGCGTGTTCCTTTTTTACTTTCAGCGCTGTCATTAAATTTGAGCATTTAATTTGGGCGTGATCTTAGATTAGCACATCGTCATTCAGTTTGCATACATATCTACATGTATGCATGTAGCGTAATATATTTTTAATATTTCTTTTTCGTCATTTCTTATCATTTTGGCTCGCGCCATTCACATGTTACTAAGCTATTTTTAAGATTTGACACTCAAACAAATTTATGAATATCATTGATATTCACTGACAAATTGTGCTGAGTGTAGCTACACAAATAAACAGGTTGATAGCCCCAAAGCAGGAAAAAACAAGTGTAGTTTCTCTATCAGCAATGGCTGTTACCAGGGGCAGGACGTCCAGATAGGCAAAAAAAAAAATAGTTGTTGTGCATTCCTAAATTATACTTAATGGTCTTAATTGTTTTGTTTTCGGTATTGTTGCTACAATATTCTCACTCATTTAAAATTACATTTCTTTGACGTTCTTAGTTGGGTAACTTATGTACTTGTTGCTATACTCTGTAACAATACGATTGAGGGTGTACATTATTATTCTTTTTCATCAAACATATTTTTCATTAGGCCTTATATCTTAAAATTATTTGAAAGTCAATCGGATAGTATACACTTATTTTATTAGTGGGAAAAACACTATAGTCAAGAGTGCTCGACTACAAAATTACCTGATAGACAAACTGAACATAAACATATGTATGTACCTAAACAATACATATTAAATTATTTTAATTCTGACTATATCATATCAAGAATTCGAGCTATATGTTCCACAATACACAACTCTAATACTTTTCTTATCAACTACGTAATTTAATAACCAAAGCTTAACAGTTTCTTCGAAATTTGTAAACAATCTTTTTACTTCGAATTTTGATTTGATGACGTAGTAACCTTTTAAATCCTCAAGTGTTGAACATTTCAGATAAGCTTTAGACTTACATATTTATGGTTTAAAACATGTACGTAACAGCCAAATGTCAACCTCGTTTCCCGTCAGTCACATGACACATAAATTTCTTTTAAGGCATCTACATTTGCTTATGGAAAAACCGAAAGCCTTATATGGACGATTCATCGACGCATTTGATTAGTGCGATCAGCAAACGGGTCTAATGTCATAAGTTTCATAAGAAAAATTTAAAGCTAAATCAAATATTTATGTTGTTGATTTAAGATATTGTACAATCAGTAAGCAAAAAGTCTTGGTAAAGAAACGGAATACCTGATTACAATTAAAAAGCGAAATCTAAATGACTGATTTCTGTTACCATTGATATCATCAAGATTTAGTTCGAATTCTTGTATTTTAGAATGGCAAAATTTAAAGTAAGGTTCATGAAATGAATTGTCCATTATGGACTGTATTTTAGGCTTGATGTAAATTCTTATTATGCCGTTGCTTAAAATACAAACTTAAGTTTAGTTTTATTTTTTTGGTAGTGTGTAAATTCTAGTGGAAAATCGCAAGGAATAATAGCGAAGCCGGAAGAATCATATTGAGTACCGGAACCAGAGCCGAAAACGAAATAAATATTTTATTATTATTATTTCGGTACACGTTTCCAAAAATTATTTGTTGTTTTCAGTTAACAAACAACTTAAAATTTAAATTTGGTTCATCTTGGTCGAATACGTTAGATTATTATTAATATTAATATTAATATTATTATTATTTTTATTATTAAGATTTGAATATTTTTTTCAAAATATATTATTGTACCACTACGTACAGGACAAGAAAAATTTTTAAATTTAACGCATTACGTTATAAGAGTAAATTGCTTTCTTTCAGTAATTTGTGTCTTTAATGTTCTATCTAAAACCTATTTAATCAAAGTAGGGAAACTTAGCCTTGACAACTTAGCCTTGACAAAGCACCTTAATCATCAGGGAAATGTAAACAGAGTGGTCTTATTACTGAAAAATTTCCGAAGAATGTTTTAATATTTGTACTACAGAACATTTGCTCGATTTTTTTTTTAAACTTGTGATTGTTTACCATAGAGCAAGGTAGTGGTATGGCGCCGGCTGTCCACAAAAATACACATACTCAAAGAGGAACATATTTGTGTATATTTACGAATATGTGTGCTTAAAGTTAACAATCAGACTCTCGCACATACACATAGACACATTCACCCACACACTCTGCAGCTTGACGCTCGCACAACAAAACAAACATGTTAATGAGGCAACGTGTGTTGTTGTTGCTGTTTCTACTGCTATTGTTGAGCTTAATACTGTGACGTCAGTAAAATCATTGAATTATAAATTAATAATGAACGTCATGTCAAAATTATAACAAACATTTTGTTGAACAGTGCGTATTAAGAAAACATTAATGAAATTAACAAATAGTTGTCCTAAGTCCACTAAAAAATGTTTTAAGCGGCGCGGAAGTCTCAACGAAGCGATGCTACCTGAGTAAACT
Source organism: Drosophila falleni (assembly GCA_035045575.1). NCBI lineage: Eukaryota > Metazoa > Arthropoda > Insecta > Diptera > Drosophilidae > Drosophila > Drosophila falleni. The sequence continues at coordinate 191,653 of JAWNOV010000009.1, forward strand.
ATTAAGTTACAATTATGACGAACATACATCTATCTTCCCCTTCCCCTTGGACAGTAACCCAACGCAAAGCGCCATGTTGTTGTTGTTGTAGTCTGAGTCCAAATGCGAATCGGAGTCGGAGTCCGATTTCGATTGCGATTGCAGGCCCGTAAGCTACGATAAAGTCGCGAGATTAAAAAAGTCAAGTGACACGCAAATGCGTCAATCGAAAGCGCAAAAATACTACAACAAAATAATATTAAAATAAAAATAAAAATGAATGATCAAGCAAGCATAGTATATTTAGAGTGTCGAACACTTAATACACTTATACGATAAATTCGAATTGTAATTATCACCATAAGACAGTTTAATTTTTATAAGTTAACACGATGCTTTCAGTTTGCTTAGGATATGCTTACCTTTCTAATTTCCATAATTGCTCTTCAAATTTCATTTGTGTTTAAAATTCGTATTTTAACACCAATTCGGCATTTTTCAGGTCCCTAAACCAGTTCCCTTAATTAAACAGAAGGTTAATTTTACATCGACATAAAATTTGAAATAGTACATAATATTTTATAATTAGTACATCAAAGTTTGATTTTTGATAAGGTCTTCAAATATTGACAATAATTTATTGTTAAATTGTTATTGTTAAATCTCTTTAATTATTTTGATTGTTTAAGTAAGTACAAGGCCGCAAGCCTTCTCCGGTTGTTTCCACTTGGTTTCCGTTAAAATAATCAATCAATTGGGCATATGATAATCATGTGTATCGAGAATTTTCAGAATTTCCTACGTCACACTCTTATTTGACTTAAAATAGTGCAGCTAATTTGAATAAGTACTAATTTAACATGTTAAATTTGTCACTCATATTTAACCACATTGTAGTATTGCCCATATTGCAGTGTACATAAATACAACCGTCAAATGAGTTCAGACTGAGGCTAGAACAAAAGTGTGAGCTGAAGCTGTGATCTCTGTTTTTTTTGTCTTCTCCTTTGTCACTGTCTACCGATGGTCACTGAGGCGCACAGAAAGCCACTCCACGCGTCACTTCACTCACTCCCTTCCTCTTCCCAGCTCAGGCTGCTGCTTCTTCAGCTGCTGCTGATGATCATGACAAAGAAATGTCAGTAATCTTTGATGTTTCGTTTGTTTGCTTTAACGTATTCCCCCCAATCTTCGTTTCTGCTCAGAAATATTTACGTTTGACGTCAGTCGTTTGAGGCTTGGGCTTTTCTCGCGGACTTCCACAAAGTGTGATGCTTGCTCTAGAGAGAAAGAGAGCGAGAGGGAGAGAAGAGATTGAGTGTAACAGCGTCTGGAAATGCTATTCAATCAACAGATCTCTGGCATTGATAGAGATGGGTAAATTGATATGTAGTCCCAACAATGCATTTGCAGCTCTATCTAATGCTTTAACACAAGGCGAGTATTATGAATGAATTCGATTCACTCTTGATGATGATTAACTGCATTTAAAATTTTTCAGAAACAAAAGTCGTCAAGCTTTACAAAATATCACAGCACATTTGAGTAGAAAAGTACTTAACAATTACTCATCTTATTGAGAGCGAAGAACGGCGTAAATGTAACTTCAAAACTTACAGCTGTTACTTCTTTACTTCTATCAATTTTAAACAACTGATGAGATTTTCAGTGAAAAGCTGAAAACCATTAAAAATCATTGACGTCAAATAGGTATTTCCAAACAGCTGGTAAATAACGTTATCAGATCTAAGTGAAAACCTTTTTTAGTGCTTTGAATTTAAGTCTAATAATAGCAATTTAGCTGTTGCTTTCTAACACTGGTAATTAATAATTTTTATATAATTGCTTCTTGAAATTTTCCCGTACTTTTATAGTTAAAGAATATAATATTCGTTAATGAACTCTTTATGTCTGTAGCTACTTATTTGAAGATCTTTAAAATAATCCACGAACCAGCAATAGTTTTGTTTTTGTAAATTATTTGAGGTCTTAGAACTTTAAGCAATAGTATTTTTGCTTTTCATTGAAAACTAGAATCCAAACCGATTCTTTAAAGCTTAAACTATTTCGCAAATTTCCGCTGATTTGTCAACATTTCAATTCATTAAGCTTGTTCATTAGAATTGCACAGCCTCCATTTGAATGTAAGTATTCCCCATTGCCCAATACAATGCACTTAGCTCCGGTCACGTGCAATTGTTGAATCTGTTATTGTTGTTACTCATACGCCACGTTGCAATGCGTTGGTAAAGTTCAATGCATTCGGAGAGGGTTCTTGAGTGTGAGGCATAAGTGAAATTTGCATTGCCATTGGCTTCGCATAACAATGGGCGGTGTTTGACGTATGTGGTTGCCATGTGGAGTAATGGGAACGAACATATAACATGCAACTACTCGCACAAGGGCAGAGGAAGGCAAAGAAGTAGAAGTAGACACTCAACTTGGGGGTTTGTATGTCACTCAACATGGGACTGACGTAAATAGCAGCCCCGTCCCATAAATATGCGCATTTTGCACTCTCCCTTGCGTTGGCCATGAACCGCGTGGTCTGGTGCGGGTGACCGAGAGTGGGACAGCTAGAGCAAAAGAATGGAGCAAAAACTGACACACACAGAGAGAAAGAAAGAGAGAGAGAGAGAGAGAGAGAGAGACATCGATATCGATATCGATATTTACATAATCCCCATTCCCTAACAAGAAGCTGCGCAGATATGTGGTTACCCACTTATCTGCAATGCAGATTTGACCATCTCGAGTTCAACAATTTCGATAAACAACTCCCAGACAGTTCATTGTCTGAGTCTGACCTTAGTTGGCGCCATATTCGAATATTCGGTCTATCTTCTTCTTTTAGAATCCGATCCCATTTTTGTGCGACGTAACTCATCTACGCAATGGAAATATTTGGGGAAAGTTAAATTCAATTTCAAGTAAACACATCTATAAAACAACAACAAGTATTTGCGTACAGAGCTTTAGTAAAACAGAAAATATTGTTAACTGGAACAAAATAACCTACACAATATAAAAGACCAGATGATTACGTGTTGATCGTTACGAAACAATCAGAAACAAAAGTGATATTACAATACATTAATAATAAAGTGATAGTTTGCAATATGCATATAATATGCATATATTATTCGTTACTCGTTGATTGAATCATTTTTGTTTATTTTGTAGATGACCGAGCAGATTCTTTTACATTTTGGAGTAAATATCTTTGTCAAATCTGATTCAATACTAAAAACTGTGTTTATGCTTATGAAGTATATATATTTGTTCAGTATTTTTATTAAGTAATATTTCTGGTTTTAACGGTCCCACCTTTTTAATATAAATATTCAATAACAAATCGCAGTAGATAATCCCAATGAAACAAAAACAAACAACAGCAGCAGTGATCACTCCTTACCTTAACATACTGCTCCTTCTATTTCTCAATCACTCTCTTTTCGGTTCCTCAGTTCTATCCTCGGTGAGCGACTATTAATTAATATTTGTATCATTCTCTCAGTCTCTCTGCTTCATTTTGCCTCTGTTAAATGCTATCCTAGCTCAATGAACGTTCCTCTCTCGAATCTATCCATACTGCAACTGCTCACTGCATCCTCTTCCTCGCTCTTTATTTGCAATTGCGCCTACACAGTGTGTTCGTTGTTCTGCAGCCGCACATTCACACCTCCCCCGCTCTCAACTACGCTTCGTACTCTGTTTCGTTGCGCTCTGAGCACGATCATGTGAACATTTCGTTAGGCTCGTTCGGTTCGTTCGGTTCGTTCATTGTGTGCTTCGTCAATTTGCTCCAGCACAAAACTGGCAGCCATATGGCCAAACCAGTTAGTCGTCTCACAGAGCTGCACACGCCAGCATCGTCTCTACTTGCGTCGACAGAGAAAAGAAAGTATATAAAAAATATTAATATCGCGTTTGTCGTGCCGAAAAGATTAAAAAGTAATTGCAGTCGAAACAACTGTAATGCAAAAGTGTATGTGCAAGAAAGATAAAGCAAATGAAAATTAAAAAATGTGCTAAGCAAAAATAAAGTACAGCGGACTAGGAAACACATAAAAAGAAAATGCAAATCTGTTGAGCATAAGGCAAAAATATCAAATACACACGAGTATACATAAATACGTAACCAGCTGTGAACTGTAAACTGTAAGCCAAGTGCGATAACTAGAACTAAAGACTAAATGACAATGACTTCAACTGTGCTGCAGCGTCCGGTAACAACAACAACAATAACAACAACAGTGGATAAAAAAGCTGCAAAGGCAACAAAAGCAACAACAAGAAGTCGCAACACAATGGCCTGGTCCCATGAGAAATTGCGTTTCTCATGCATCGATAACATTGGCCTGAAGCAACTATGGAAACTGATTGCATTGGACACGGCCAATGCCGCAGCTCCAACATCCAACAACAAAGGCAGCAACAACAAATCTGCTAATGTGGAGCAGCCAAAAGCCAGCAACAACAACAACTGCAATAGCGATATTAAAAATGAGGTAAGTTTACTGGCCGAAAAGAAAGCTTTACAAGAGAGTCAAACAAAATGACGATTGTGACGTCAATGCAAAGTCACATCCGTGTAGAAAGCAATCGTAGCAGAGAAAGTGACCCCCCTTCCAGCTCAATTTTCATTCGCGGAGCTTTATTCATATTCCCTGGCAGAGGGTATTACAATTTTTTTCAAAAGATAAATTTCACAAAATTCAAAAAATGTATTGTTTTGACAAATAAAACATGGTTGCATTTGAGATATCTTTACAAATCTCTCAGATTGTAATTGGTATGGTTTTAAATATCCTAATTTAATTTGTGTCAAATTTGACTATTTTGTAGTATAAAGCTGTTTGTCATAGGAACAATCTGTCGATAACTGAATACTGTGCACTGTCAGGGTATAAAATCTTCGACCCGCTAAAGACAACCTTTCTTTATTGCTTATCTTTCGTTTTATTGAAACAACTGTTGGAATACCAGTATTTGCAATGGCCTCATGGTTATGAGGTATATATAAACAAGCCCCTTGCCTGGTATCTGCATTGGAATTCCAGTAACCTACGTAATGACAATTTGCATACGCGTTTGCCTGGCGCTAATTAAGACAAAAGCAGTCAAAGCTGGCAACAGCGATGTATATATAGTGTATTGATACTTCCACATAGTATATGTATAGAGACAGAGAGGGGGACTAAAGATGGGTATAAAGAAGGTCCATTCAGTCATCTGCCTTGCGGACAACAAATCAATTCATTTTATTAAAAACAATTGAAAGGCTTTTATTATTATTTGTTGCTGTTGCTGTTTCTCATCAATTTGGCACTTTTATTATTGTAGTATTTTACATTATAAAGATGCTGTCTATATTGGTTAAGTCCTTTCAATCAATTATAATAGCTGTCAGTTTATTAACCTTATTGTGGCCTTAAAACAAAGATCAGGCTTTATTCTCTGTCATAATATGTCGTGTCATCATATACTCTGTATTGACAACGGCAAAGGCTGTTTGCGATTTGTTAAAAAAGGTATATATAAGAGCCAGATTTACAGAGCAACTCCTAGTCGGGCTGTGTCTTTTAGTCTGTGGAATTTCTTACAGTGTACGTCTGAGCACTCGAAAATGTTCAACTGTCAAGTGCAGCAGCCCACGCTGACATCAGATGTTAGACTCAGTATTATCAGTCCCAGCTATAGCATTTAATTCATTTGGATTTGAGCTTTATTTTGATTTTCATATATTTTTTTTTGGGTTTTTTATTTTTTGTGTGGATCAAGACGCTTGATAAGTGTACTTAGTGCTTTTTGAGCTATCGTCTGTGTCGAAGGTTGTCTGTGTGCTAAATGTGGAGTAAAGTTCATGGCAGTTGGGAATACCCTGTAAATTCGATTAATGTCTATTAATTTCCATTCTTTAATGAAAGTTACTTAGTCAGAGCGCGTCATAGTTTTTAGTCAAGCTTAACGTTTTTTATTTTCGGAAATTCGAAGTGAATCACTTTAACAGTTCGTGGAAGCAAAAGATAAATGAGCTCAAAGGAAATTAATCATTAGGTTTTTAAAATTAAAATTTTTTAACACGTTATTAGTAATAGGATGTTATGTGAAATATTTCAAGCAAATTTTAATTTTGGGATTTATGTAGTTTTCACAAATTATTTCTTAGTCTTTTTAGCTATTTAATTTAAGCATGTGTCGAGACGAGTTTGACAGCTGCTAATGATATATTATGTAGTATTATTGTAACCATGAAAGCTTCTAACGATATATTGATGTTATCGTGTATCGAATTTATAGGACAGCCACGAATCGAACTCGTTGACCCTGCGTTTATCTTCTTTCGCCTCGTTTCCAGATATTGTTACTACAATGCGTTAACTTAACGTTATGTTTTATAACACATAACTGGTTTTTACTGATATATTCCTCCCTCTCTCTTCCCTCTGCAGCCAGACCCCTCTTTCGACACCTCACCTCTTTCCACTCTGCTGTCAATGCATTGACGTCAATGCAAATAAGGCAACTTGTGACTTTTTGCCGCCCGTCTCCGTGCAGACACTCAGTCTTCCCATTCGTTTGTACGAGGGCTGGCAGCCACCTCCGATCCTGTTTGCGAATGTCAGGGTTGTGTTCAAAAAAAAAATATTGCTGTGACTGAATCACCTACACCTACAGGCCCAGAAACTAGTTTACACTTTAATCTGCCAGTTGGTCTTGCCAGAGAGTCAAGTGCGGGTCACTCCCCCTCCTCTTTAGCAGGGCAATCTAGGGTAATGAAGGAATAGAAGAAAACACTTACTGAAAGTCTTAATTTGTCAAATTCGGCAAGTTAATTGTGCTTAATTAACAGTTCAAACGCTTTGACGTCACGTGCATAAATTTAATCAACATAAAAAAATGTGTATTTTGTTGTATCTTTTATTCTTTTGTTATTGTTGGTTTTGTTATTCCTTTTGTTTTATTATTTATGTTTCGTTGGTTTCTCTGAGTTAACACGTTCAGCCCGGGGGCAATACACAATTTTTTAAGTAGTCATAAATAAACACTACTAAACTGTTAAGTTGGTTAAACAGCGCGCTAGCTAAAAATAAAACAGCGCGGTTTAAAACGCTCGCCAATCGCGCGCATGTCGCGCCTGCTTACTGAAGCGTAAAAAAATATGAAAATGCTGTAATTTCTGTTTACAATTATCATTGTTATCAAATGGGCTTGCAAAATGTCACATCTTATTATTGTTGCGGCCTGTCTGTCATTTTATTTTAGTTATTATTTTTTCGATGAGCTTCTAAAATGTTTTTCACTGAGGCTTTCAAACCACAATAGGCAAAAAAAAAAATTATTTAATAAAAAATAATTGCAAATAAAAATTAAATAATTATGCAAGCACTATTATAGAGTGCGGCAAAGCTTTGACATTTGCCTTTGTTGTTTGGCACTTCATTTAAAGCCTTGTGCTGATTGTGGTCTTAAAATATGTACTAAAACCTCAAAAACTGTTACAGTCTACGTGCTAAAATGCACAAACTTCAGCCTCCATTCAAAAGTTAATTGTCACATCTAATCGTATTATTACATAATCTGTAGTGAGAATTTTTAGAAACTTAATAAGACCCGAACCCAATAAAAATCGCAATCAATTTTATCAATGTGATAGACGTCTATAGAGCTTGAATTCTATATTTAAACCTTGTCAGCTCTAACTAGCGATCTAACTATCTCTTTCTGTTGCATGCGCTGATGTAAAGGTCAGCGATGACGACACGCATTTGTCTCTGTACTAAAAATAAAGTTTTTAGCACTTGATTTTGCCTCGCATTGGTTAGTTAATAGAATTCAGTATACGTTGATAGACTGCGCCTTAAGAATGATATGTGATTGACATCTGAATAGACTGATTTGCATATAATTACTTAATTAGTTAACAGAACATCTACGCTTTACTCATGTTAAAAAGCTTAAATTTTCCAGAGCAGCAAACTTAACAAGCTCCTTTAAAAGTTGAGCAGCTGTTTCCTTAAACAGTCGCAGACAACTTAACAAGCTAAAATGTTGTTTCAATATCATAAAATGCACAATGGCTGCCACAGCCAACCTAACAAGCTCTTAAAAGAATTTGACTTGCCATTGCAAATTGCGATTTAATTAATGAGTTTTAGCTTGAAAATATTTACTTAAAATTCTCCACCGAGCCCTCTATGGCTTGTGCATTATCAGAGTTGTTAAACCACTGTACATCCAACCTTGCCCTAACCGCTATTATCTAAATCCGTTGATAAACGTTATCTTTATACCAATATATGTATTGGTATACCCGCAAAATATATATACATATGCATATTCATATCTATATGCCAGTTAATGCTATTTAGTACTCAAACATTTGTACTCGTACAGACAGTCATAAAATGTCAGCTTTCTAGTTGCGACACAATCAGGCACCACTGTAGCTACAGTGGGTCATGTACAGGGGCAAGCGTGACGAATTAGTGCTATAAATGCAAATGTTATTAGCTTATGTAAATGAAATATAGACAAAAAAAATATAATAAACAAGCTAACAAAAACAACGCGTGCCAAAGTTGATCTGAGAAAAGACGCAGTGCTATCGCTTGCTACGATAAGAGATAACTGATAACAAATAACTGATAACAACTAATAAAAACAAAGACCAGCAGCCTATATAAAGTTGATCTTTATAAGCAATTGAAGCACAGCCGTTCACAGTTAGTATAGTTATATTAATTAAAACATTTGGAGGTTTGATTCGCAATTTGTTATATCTCCCTTATACTTTGCAAGCATTTAAGCCTCTTATAAGCTAAGCTTTAATAACGACAACAACAATATCAGAAATGACAACAACAAGATAATAAATCTAACCATCGCTGCATACTAATTGATTCATTAGGGGACCATTGAAAAGCCACACACATCGATGTGGAATGACTATGGGACTTCGAATAGGGATTGAGTGTGTGGTATGGTCACATAAACCCATAAAACAATCAGCCGTTTTATAAGCCAAATGAGAATTGAAAGCAGCGTAAATAAAATAGAATTTTTTGCACTTTGCTTTTGCATTTTAATTGTATAATTAACGAGCTTCCCATTTCTTGGTTCATTTTTCACGCGTGAGTCAGAGCTGTCTTGAAATTGCATGGATTGTTTTCCATTTAGAATATCCCATAAAGTTTGGCAAAAAAATGTTGTTGATAATTATACAATTAGAGTTAAAAAATTAAGGATACTTTTAGCGGCAGTAAATTATTTCTCGTTTACTTTCGTTTTTAATTTTTTCCTGGGCTCCAACTGATATCAAACTACCCTTCCGATCTAATTCACAGCGTCTAACCATACCCTACGAAAATCTTGGCGACTATTTGGGCCAACACAGAGCCGACCAGGGTCAAAATCAACAGCATATGTCTTTGCTCAAGTTCTTGGCCATTGTAAGTATTTTCACTGCCCTCTGCCTTCTACCTCTTCCTTCCACCACCGCCAATTCAAGTGATATGATGTTTATATTCTTTTTGATGATCAAGCAGTATTAATTTGCCTTAAACGCTTCCTGCTTGCAACCTCAGACAATAAGCGAGTGATTGGCATGCTGCTTGCATTAATTTCTTATTACACGTCATATTAAATTTTTGTTTAATTATTTATAATCTTAAGCAGACGGTAATAACTTCAATAACAATATGTTAACAATCGGTCGACTCTTACTATGAAATTGCTCTGCGTTGGTCTCTATCTTCTTATCTCTCTCTCTCTCGCTCCGTTTCTGTCTCTCTGTTAACCAGTTTCATCAGATCCGCCTTCAGAGGTTTTGTCTCTGGGGCGTGATATCGCCGCAAGTGTGAAAATGTCTTTATCAGTTGGGTTTTGTGAACCCTTGCGATATACTTACGTATACATATATATCGTGTATAGGAATATATACGTACATAGGTATACACGTAGTAGAGACAAATTAACATGAGCTATGACTTTGAAATTTGATTCAATCAATGGTGGGATAATTGACAACATGTGACTAGAATAATGATAGCCAATTTATTGGCATACTGATCTTAATTAAACTCTGCTTAAAGCTAATATTAATTCTAATTACTAGAGTGGGTTGCAAATATCGCTCAGCACCTTCAAGTTGTCCGTCAAATAACAATTATTGTCAGACACATAGACTATAACTGTAGTGATTGATCAAGAAAAACACTTTCTTTTCCGAAAATAGTTTTAAAATTATTTTTTGTATAGATTTTCCGTTTTCCAGAACCTTTTTGGCACTTCATTAATTTTAAGTTAATAAGTATAAATTCATTATAAATTGTTCCAGCTTAACTCTTTATAAAAATAAAATTTTTTTAATTGTTTTAAAGTCTATCTGTTTTTGAGGTGATCTAACAGACTGCAATTTAAATATGTTTTGATGTTATTTCTATCTATTTACTCTTCATTAACACCTTACTCATTATCCTGTTCTCTCTTTTTTATTGCAGAATGCCTTGGAATTGAGTGCACCTGCCACACCCTTGCTCCTTCAGCAACAGCAACACAAACAGACGCAATCGAAGCCACTCGGCTGGATGCAGCTCTCCGGGCATCCTGAAAGGTAATTATCCAAACTTAATTATTCATAATAAGTGTAATCGTTACTAACTCATAAATTTTTTTCTTTGTTCAAATGTCAGCATTGTGCCCACCACGACGGGCATTGTGCGAAAACGGATCGTTGGCATCGAGGATAGCGAGGTGCTTGCCTATCAGTTGATCTCTCAGGAGCCAAAGACTTCACAGATTGTGCCCGCCTATTTGGGATTGCGAGAGTTGCAGTCACAGCATTATATTGAGCTGCAGGATCTGTTGGCTGGTTTCAAAGATCCCTGTGTGATGGACATTAAGCTCGGCAGCCGCACATTTCTTGAATCGGAGGTCAGCAACAAGACACTGCGTCCGGATTTATACCAGAAAATGATCGCCGTGGATGCGAGTGCGCCGACTGAGGCAGAACACGAGGCACAGGCGATAACCAAGCTGCGTTACATGCTCTTTCGCGAGTCCTTATCTTCCTCACACTCCAAGGGCTTTCGCATTGAGGCGCTGCGTCTGCGAGGTCGTGCACCCCTCAAGGATCTGAAGACGTGTCGCAGCGGCGAGCAGATATCACAGACCATCGAACAGTTCCTTGCCGCACGCAGGTCCGTGCAAAAGGAACTGCTCAAGCGACTCAAGCACATGCGTCTCGTCATCGAGCAGTCGGCCTTCTTTAATCGCCACGAGATTGTTGGCTCCAGCATATTCATTGTGTACGATGATCATCGGGTGGGCGCCTGGCTGATCGATTTCGCCAAGTCTCGACAGCTGCCGCCCCAGCTGAGCGTCAACCATCGCAGCCCCTGGACGCCCGGCAACCGCGAGGAGGGTCTGCTCCGTGGCATGGATGAGCTGATCCATGCCTTCGAGGAGGTCTACGCTCGGAGCAGCAGTCATCGTGGTTGTCTCAAGATCTGAATTGAGTTGCCAGCTGTGAGGAACGGCCACGCCCACCTATATAGGCATTTTAAGACTGATTTGCACTACAATACATTATTGTACAGATCTGGATCTGAATAATAATCTCATTGCATCGCCACACAAGCAAACATATCTCGACACGCTTTGACTATTTTCCATATTGGAAGCATCCATCTAAGCGTTAGACTTGGAATATCTTTAAATAACGAGTAGTATTGACCACCAAGCAGCATTTGTTTGATTGAAAACAGGTTTAACTTCATTTAAGCATTAAGTGTAGAAAAAAAGCATTCAGAATTTACCAACTGTGAATTTGTACACAAGAAATAAAATCTCAAGAGAATAAGATGAAAAGTACTTAAAGAAAAAACATTTAAGTTTACCAGATTTTTTAATTTTCTTATAACATTAACTTATTTTCAGCTGAAGCTTAATTACGTATACATCAAATGTTGGGATGTTCCGAAATTCTTTCAGATGTTACAAATCACCTTTTTAGCGGAATCACATATACTTTTAACAGTTTTGATGACTAAATAGATTAAAGTTTTTCTATGGAACTCCTTCGATTCTTAAAATACTTCGATACTTGCAGTGTGTTTGGTAGTTGTAGGATATTACAAAGTGCAAATAAAGTGATCTGCATCAATGCTCGAGTAAATATGACCCTCCGATATCATAAAGTCCAAAATGTTGCTAAAAGAATGGATATGGTAAAAGTCAATTATAGTGAAGTTCAGCAGTTATTGGATTGCAGTATAATGTTTTTAACTGCATCAATACTTAAATGTAAATAGTAAGTAAAATATTTTAAATGAGACCCAAATTGTTCTGGTAATGTGTTAATTAGGGTGCAACGATTATTTTCACAATTAATGGTAACTCAACTTGGCAATCTACGGTCAATTCTCGAGATGTTTTACCAAATAACCATAGTTGAAAATTTTGTGTTTTTAGACCTTTTGTTGATGAAAATTATGCTTTAAAAGCAATTGGTCCATTGATTCTATTAAATTTTAAAAGTCCTGTTCCTAACAAGAGTTTTGACACCTAATCTTGTCTGGATCGGACAAATTCCACTAAAGATATGCTAATAATAACATGCTGTAAATTTCAAACAAACTACATTTTTTAACTCATAAATCGGGGATCAGTAATCGATTTTGTACTATGGTTTCTTGGTGAAAGCATCATAAAATTGACCATAGATTACGAATTTGGGTTAACCATTTTTTTTTTTACTTTTTTCTGTGCCCATACAAATGGATGCACCATAGTGCTTATACCGTAGTTGACAATTACAGTGAAACTGTGCTGACAACAGTGAAAATTATTGTCGACTGCCGTAGTCAGCATTCACTGTTTATACTTACTTCATTTCGGATGCGCTTATATGCGAAAACTTGGACTTGAGCTCGCTGCGGTGGATGCCCTCCTCGGACTGTTTGGACTTGATGGCCTGGAACACAGCCAGCTGTTTGCTATCCAGACCAGCGACCATGGCGTTGCCTTGGCTGGAGGTGAGGTTGGACGACATGCCAGCGGCGCTGCTCGAAGTGGAGTCGCCCTTGACATGGTACTCCTCGGCCTTGTACCTGGAGTGCAGAGCCTCTAGCACGTGGGTGCAAACCTCGTTGGGATCCAAGACATTTAGCAGCTTGAAGACCATTAGAACTCTTTGACCCGCCTGTGAGCGCACAGATCCATAGATTTTTACATAGTTATTGATCATGACGTCGGGGGCGTTAATGGCGTCGCCCTCCTCTAGCCAGTAGTGGGCGTCGATACGTCCACTGTGATCCTCCAGAGAGTACGTTATTTTCGTCGAGGACGTCTCAATGTTGCGCACAATACCCACAGCACAGACCAGGGCGTAAGTAACATCGAACATCTTAAAATTGCCCTCAGGCGATTCCAGAATTTGTTTCACCAGCAACGAAATGATTCCCTGCACATTGCTCACATTAGTAACCGCACAAATACAATGGGGAACATTCAACAAACCTCTCCGGATGCATCTTTGGTGGCTCCCGCTGTCGCCGTTTGGGTGGCATTAAAATCACCGACTTAAAAAACAAAGTCATATTATTTTGAAATCTCATAATACCAAATACTTTTACTTACAGGAATCGTTCATTCTGTATAAGGAGTTTAATTATTAATTTATTGTAAGTTATTTATTGCAAGCCGCACTAAAATGCTAATTGCGCCAAAACTGTGAAATGCACAACACACGATAAAATCGTTTAATTCATGTTATCGATATCGTCTGATAAGCAATACGATTAATGCTGGGTCACATATCGTCACAGCACCAAACCCATTGTCACTGAAGTAAATGTGAATACTTTTTAATGTACAGAACAGTGACACTGTGGCACTTTGCGACACAACATTTTTGAGCAGATGTTTCGTTAAAGTAGCTCAAATGACCTCTATAAATCAGTGACAAGATTATTGAGAACTGTCACATCATTTATCATTTTGTTTTATTGCGATTTTTGTTTTGGAATATTTGTGTATTATTTTAAGTTATTTTGTTGAATGAATTACTAAAAGTTTAAAAATGACCTATGGTTGGTCAAAATAAATTTGATTTTAGTGGCAGAGCTTGCAAATTTAGAGTGCAACAGCATTGTTTTGTTCACAAAAAACGAGTATTAAACAAGCTCGCGGAAGTCTCACAAAAAGAATAAAAATAAACAGTAGGCCCGCTTATAATTTCTGCAATATATATCAATATCACCTTTTGTACCTCTCAAAATTTATTTTCAATATCACATTAGTTTAAAAATTTTAAAATGTACACAAAAACCCAAAATACAAGAATTGCTATAAATAAAAATTATAATTGATCGTGATTTTGTCATATTCGTGTCAGCCTCTGGCTCAGAATTACAGTTGATTTGTATGTCCTATCATATGTGTTTAGATTTCCATTTGCCACTGTGGCTGTCAAATATTATGCTCTGTGCCCCAATGTAAGCTGCGAGCATAACTGTGAAACGCAGTGTGAACCTTCATAAATCGTATCGTGTATGACGCATAAAGATTTTTAGAGCTGCCAACTTGTTTTTAAACACAGCTGACTTGTGTGTAGTTCGCGAATTTGATAAAAAAAACCAATATTTAAAGAAAAGTTTGTTAATAACTTAACATTATGAATACGTTGCGGCCTTGCGGTTGCAAAGGCGTGAGAACCTGTTTGACCTGTGAGAAGGACTTTGAAATCGCAAAGCCTTCGCTTCACAGTCAGTTTCAGGAGCTGGAATCCTGGTCCTACTGTGTGCAATGCAAGCGTCTCTACGCCGGATGGGACACGCAGGCGGTGCAGGCGGCGCATCCACATCACGAGCAAGTCCAGTGGCTTGCCACTGCCAGGCATATTTGTACAGGAGCGGTTCCTTGCGCCCGAAGAGGGCGCTCAGCTGATGTCCGACTTGGATGCCATTCCCTGGGCGATATCACAAAGTGGACGACGAAAGCAGAACTTTGGGCCAAAGACCAACTTCAAAAAGCGTCGCCTGCAGCTGGGTGCGTTCGAGGGATTCCCCGGTAGCACTCGCTACGTGCAGGAACGTTTCGATTCGGTTCCGCTCCTGCGCAACTTTCAGACGATCGAACAGTGCTCGCTGGAGTACGATCCGAGCAAAGGAGCGAGCATAGATCCGCATGTTGACGACTGCTGGATCTGGGGAGAACGCGTCGTAACCGTCAATTGTTTGGGCGATGCCGTGCTCACGTTAATCGCATACGAAGAGCAGCAGGCGGGGAAATATAATTTGAATTTGGTCACCCAATACGAACACCAACTTCTGGAACCGCTGCTCGCTCCTGATCAGCTCGACTCCTACAAGGGCAAAGTGTTGCGCATACCTATGCCAAAGTAAGTTATTTCTAAATCGGATTCGGGTAAAAGTTGCAATCTTTAATCAACTTAATTTAAATAGCCTTTTCGAAGTAGTTTGCATATTTGAGAAAATTTAAAAGATACAAGGCTCAAGAGAGATGCGAATATTAGGTGCAACAATTTGTGTGTGCCAAACAAAAAAATGGTTACCTAAATTCGTAATCTGGGTCAATTCTAAGATGTTTTCAATTCGTATTCCCTGCTTTTTGAGTTGAAAAATGTATTTTTTTACATAGTTATCATGCTATTATAAGCATATCCTTAGTGTTACCACATTTAACAGGATGCAAGCAGTAAGAATTGAAATTTTATAAAGTTTAATGATTGACATCAACATTAATTTGCTTTAAATTATTATTCATGTTATTTTAAAACATTTTTTATAAGATTGAAAATAAATTTGATTGCAATTTTGTACAGCTTAAGAAGACTTCAAGTATTTAAGAAATTTTGAATATCACTAATAATGATTGTTTCCTCCAGTCTCTCGCTCATTGTGCTCTATGGACCAGCTCGGTATCAGTTCGAGCACGCCGTGCTGCGTGAGGATGTGAATGAACGTCGCGTCTGCATTGCCTACAGGGAGTTTACACCGATGTATATTGATGGCATGGACAAGGAGCAGGGAGAACCCGTAAGATTAAAATCCCAATTATTTTGGAACCCGCCAGAAGCAATTAAAACTATCTGAAATTCATTAATGGTTATTCGGAATTTATTTATCCACTTAATCGTACTCGGTAACGGTTCTCGTCTGTCCACTTTTCCTGTGGGCTGGACGATAGTCGAGAAGGGCCACTTGGGCGGGCAGCTGTACACCGTGCATCCGCTTGAGATGAGCCCGCAGATTGCTGCTGGTGCTGAAGCTGTTCATGCAGACCACGCACTGATGGCTATTGGCGTGCTTGTCGCGGATGTGGGCGTTGAGATCCTTGACCTTTTCAAATGCTGTCGTGCAATATTTACAGACGTGAGACCTGCGCACGTGTGTCTTCAGGAATTGCTGAGAGGCATAGGCCAGCGGACAGTATTTGCACTTGTAGATGGCCTGACTGCCGCTGGGTTCGGTGTTTAGTAGACGATTCGTCTCGTTGTACTCGTCCAGGTTGTCGTGTTTCAGCTCAACGGCTGCATAGTCCAGAGTTCGCAGCTCATAGCTTGGAAAGCGCACCAGATTCTGATCTATTTCGGCTTGTTCCTGTTCATCCAGCTCAGTTGCGGGCAGAAATTCCGATACTATCAGCGAGTCCTCGTTTGCTAATCTTTGCGAGGGTCGCGTAAGTTCCTCCGGCTGCAGCTCTATAAACTCCAGCGGCAGTTGATGATCCTCCTCCTCCTCTTGTGGCTTCTCCTTCTTCACATCTAAATTCATTTCCGCTGTCACAAACTGTATGTTACCCTCCAATATTTGTTCCCGCTGCTCACATAACTCCAATTGGGCTTCGTTGTACAATTGACGCAGCTGTCGATTGGCAATCATCAGTTTGCTGAAGTAGGCGTAGTGCACCAGACACTCCTCCAGGCAGGCATTGCAGATCATTGGTAGCTCCGAAGTCAAATCCAGAGTGATGTGATGCTGGCAAAGATGGTAAAAGTGTATTATGCATACGAGTTAACTTTTCTCGTAAAGTGAACTTACAAACATGGCCTGCATTATCTCGCAAATTGTGTGCTCCTCATCAATATCAGCATCATTTGATTGTCCTGCAGTAATTACTTTATGATCTGTAATGTCCACATCTGCATTGTCCACAAAACAAATACGGCACAATTTTCGCAAATCGATGTTCATTGTTTTTGATTATGTTTTGTAAATTTGGCCTATTTAATTGTTTTGTATCATTTAAAATATATTTTCCAAACAGCTGATATGTCAGGGCTGACGCAGTGCACTAATTCTGTTAACGCAAATAAAGCACTGTTAAACCAGCAATGTAAATGTCCAATGATAAAGTGGGATGGTTGAATATTATTATCAATCAATATTTAATTATGTTTATTATATTATATTTCACCAAAAGTTCCGCTCTTTAGACATTTTGTCTTAATTGATAATCTTTCATACAGCTAACAACTAATATACTAGGGCTGGCGCATTCCTTCAATTCTGTTAACGCGAGAAGAGGGCTGTTAAATTGGCTTGTTAGCCTCGATAATAAATTTCGATAATAATTTATCGATATTCTTAAGTTAAATCAAACAATGGGGAACTACAGTTTTATTTTGCAACTCGCTCTGAAAGGTGATGTGATTACTTTTAATATTTTTTTGTTTTTTTTTTTAGTTTTAGGTCTTTCCGGTTTCCCATTTAATAACATGAATTTTTCATGTGCATCAAGGCTAAGTATTTACTAATTACTAGGGTGGTCCCATAATTGTTGAGCCTCATAATAATAAATAATTTTAAAATGTTCTATTAATTATAATTTTCAACATATACCATGTTTTTATAGGAGCTTACGCTGATTTAAGCAATGGCGAATGGCGATGACTCTCATATACAACTACAAAGTGTCGTTAAAAACGCTACGATATGACAAATATTTAATTAATATACAATAATATCAAAACTAACCCGAATATTCCCAGCGTTACCATATGGTAACAATCGAAAGGCATTTACTACTCGCCGTTTCTCAATTGATTTTAATGAATTATATCTTAAACGACGCGAATTAATGCAGCTATGTAAATAGAAAAGAAAGATACACTTTTCCTAGAATTTAAAAGTAAAATCTAAAACAAAGCTAACCATGTGGGGTTTATCGCGTGTTGCGGGGGCGAAGGAAGGCGTGGCTTAAATTGGAAACAAACTTGATCTACTTGGGGTATAAAGAAGTCAGTGGGGAAAGCTTGGTATCTCTATCTCTTATAGTTTCCGAGAACAAGGCGCTCACATCGACCCGGCTATTGATGCCGATCAAGATGTATATACTTTATAGTGTTGGAGATCCTTCTCCCTGTTACATACATTCCAACGAACACAATATGCCTTTTTAGTTATTTAAGTAACGGATAAATATCCCCATATCTATCTAATAATGTGGGTTTGGTTCGTGTAAATTATCTAGTGTTAGCTCTGATAAAGAAAATTTTATATCTCCGATGAGCGAAGACTGAATAATCATTTAGTGATTAACTAACGATAAAGCCGGCTATTAGGGTATCATTTAGGAATTTAGTGGCATGATAGTAAGAAGACCAATTATTTTGAAATTTCAGACGATGAAAAAATAATCAAGAAAATAGGACCTCCGTTTTTCATCCCGTAATAAATAGGCCTGAGTTATTTGTTTTTGAAAAATATTTATTTTTGCCTTGACAATTTACACTATTTGTGCGTGCCCAAATACGTCCACAACATTTGGCAGCCTAAATACAAAAGCAAAATAGAAATTACAAACTCCATGATTCTCTTTTCAAAATAAATTTTATTCTTTCTCTCGATTTTTAAAGTTAATTTATTTTTTTAAATTATTTAATTCCTTTTCAGCTTACAATTAATTATTATCGTCAATGTGACGAAACTTATTTGTCTGTCAATAATACTTATCAACAACAGACTTTTTGCTAATTTTGCGGATGTTTTGTTTTTTTTTTTACATGCATAAATGGGATGTGTCATTATTTATTATGCAAATAGCTATTTAAATTGAATTGGTATTATTTTTTTGTTTTGGGACAGGCGTTGGGTTTTATTTAAACGGGTTTTTGGTATCTTTGGGTGGTGAGTTTTAGTGCTTAACATTTGCAGTTTATACCCTAGTTTGTTTTGTTTTTCTTTTATTTAAATGCTAATTTTAAATATATATCTTTTAAAATGTGAACCAATCTTTCTTGTTTATGATTCTATTGAGACTTTAGTTTTTGTTTATTCTTATGGACATGCCAAAAAAAAAGGGAAAACTAAAATAAATATAAAACGGAAGTCTCTGTTTGAATTCTTGAGATGCTCTTTATTTAATAAGACGAATCTGTGTTTGTGTCTGTGTTTAGTTTTGTATGTGTTTGTGTGCCAACCTTTATTAATTAGCATTAGCATTTAGTTTAAACTGTGATCTGAAGAATAAGTTACTTTATTTTGTCTTGCCACCATTATTTAATTTATTTTCTTTCCAAGTGATGAAATGTCATTTTTCTATCATCAAATTTTGACATTTCTTCTGCCTTTCTTTTTTAAACGTTTATTACTTTTTGCTGTAATATTAAATTCGTTTTTAAGTTGCCCCCTTCTAATGTAGGACGCTTACTTTATAGTTATTTTTGGGTTTTATCCTTTTTTTATAATTTCCTATTTAATGCTATAGTATTATAATACATACATGTAGACTTCATTCTTTTAAAGAGTGTAGAAAATGGTTTTGCTTCATTTAAAATAGCTTCTTTTTATCAAAAAGACATACATACACATATATAAGTACTAGTACATAGTATTTCTAATTATGCGCTTAGTTGCTCGAAGATTAGCACTAAATTAATTATAAGAAATTATAATATAATTTATATATTTTGTCGGTCTAACGCATATGTTTACAATTGAGTTTCATTTCTAATTGCGCGAATTACAAAACAATTCAAAGATAACAAAAACTTGTATTATATAGTTCTATAAACAACCTTAGGGGGACAGACACAGTTATCGGTAGGATTACGCATATTTGGCGTAAGTAAAAATTACATTATATCAAATGCAAATCATACAATACATATTCAAAATGAGTGCCCTGTAGCTAGTCGTATATCTTTCAGATCTTTAGTTGTTTTTTACTCACAACTGTGAGGATTGATTTAGCACTCATATGGATATTTCTGGGTCAATCGTAGGTATGGCTAAGTGCAATTTTCAATGTGATTTTTATCAGTATCAAGTAACATTTCGTCTGGTATTTAACATTAAATGAGATGTGAGCACAATTCTGTTAGAAATTTACAGAGCAGAGATAGAAACAGTAAATTTGTAAGAGATACGGTGTGAAGGTGGGAGTGGGGACTAACTTATAAGTACACTGTAGACTGTAGAGAGATCATTGGATAGAGCGAGTACGTGCGAGTTATACGGCAGTGTTTACGAGTACATTGTGAAATATAGTATTCATCTTGTATTCGTTTTAATAAGGAGGTAGGTTTTTTTTGTTTGTTTCATTTCGTTTTATGTAGAAAACATGTACTTTAAAAGGTATTATAGGTGGGTTTTTGAAAAGTTTTACAATCTGGGAGCTTTTATTTTTTGTTATTTTTACCGTAAATATCACTGTTTTGCTTTAAAGATAGCAGTTAAATTAAAAGCGTACAAGCTCATACTCGAAAGAGGAACGTCAACTGAAACTTCAATAAAAATTGAAATTTGTAATTGGTGAAATTTCCAACAAAATTGTGTTGTCAATGTTTATGTAGTTAGTCTGGTTGGTTGGTTGTTTAGTTTAAGTTTTTTTGTTTTGGATTTTCATTTGCTGTTTCTGCTAAGTGTTAGTTGTTGCCTGTTTCTGTTTTATTAAAAATATATGTATTTATATATTGTATGTATACGAGTATATGCGGTGATATATGTGTTATAAAATATATATACACCTGGTTTTTTTTTAATTTTGACTTATTTTCAGAATTTTATATTGCTAGTTTGTTTTTTCAATTTGACTAATTTTATTTTTATTTTTATTTTTTTGGTGACTATAACTTGCGGCTTTTTAGTTTCGGTTTTAGTATTCTCTCAATTTACTACAATATTTCAACAATAAATTTTCTAAAAACAGCTTGTTCAATGAACATATTCTCAAAGTTTTCCTTTTGTTTCAATTTGTTTGTTTGTATGTATGCGTTTTAAAAATTAATTATATTTGTTACTATTTTAATATATATAAATATCTATTTATATATAATCAATATTCATTATTATGTGTCAGTTTGTTACCATTTATGCCCACCAAGTTGCTATTCTATCCACACAACAAATACGCACGCTCAATGTTTTTTTTGGAAATTCCATAAAAATCAACATAGATTCAAATTGATTTGGCAAAGATATTTTTAAATATACAATATTTTCATAATATTCTTAAAAGAATAAACAAAAAAATGTGAGTATATCAGAAGCCAAAATTAAATACTTTTGGTCCACGTGATGCAAACACAAATTAAAGATGTGTATTTTAAAATTTAAATAATAATTGCAATACAGATTAATAATTAAAAGGGTTAGTTAAATAAAGTCCGTTGTCAAATGTCTCATATTTTCCTACTATTAAAATGGTTGCTCTCCCTTGTTTGGTTTTTTTTTGTGTTTTTATTTTGTTATTTTCAATTGTCAATTAAGTGCTTGAGTGTGCGTGTGTGTATGTGGAGGGTGTTTGTGTGAATTTTAAATACATATCTAGTGTCTCATAGGAACAATCTCTCTTATATACATACATTGTATAATGAATTCGCCTCTTAGTGTATTACTTACATAAATTATAACAACTCAACATAATAAACTTATAACATCGGCGCACACACGCACACACATGAGTATGTCACTATATGTGTGTGTGTACATAATTGCAATATTTTCTTTGTCCTTTTGAAACTTTTTCATTTTATGTGTATATGTGTGTGTCTGCTATTACTATGCAAATGCTCTTAGTTTTTGTATTTTTCTCTTTATTCAGTAATTTATATTATTAAACTTACTAAAAGTTACACAATTTGCTTTTTATTTATTTGGTTTTGTTGTACGGCAGTAATTTTTGCTTTATTTTATTTAACCTAAAATATTTATCAATTTTCCACTTTCTGGTTTTTATATTCCATTGCGGTTTCCTTTCTTTTTCTTATTCTTTTTTGCTTTTACTTAAAAATGTAATTAACAATTTGTATTTTTTTTTATCATATGCTTTGTATTGAAGCAGCTTTGCTAGTTTTTGTTTTTTGAAAATGAACTTAACTTAATGCCTCCTCATATACAATAACTGTAATGTGTGTGTGTGTGTGTGTGTGTGTTTGTGTGTGTGTGTGTGTGTGTCAGTGTAGCTTAAATGTCTAAATTGTGCGGCCTTATTGCACGATTATGTGCGGAGCTGAGAGAAGCACAGTTACCGTTGCAATAATCGTAAAGAGCGTAAAAACAATTAAACAAAATCTGTGAAAGATAAGAAGAAGATGGTAAATGATTAATACACACAAAATGGCGACAAATGTTTACTGTACGCCATTATTGCCTGTTAAGACCACGTATTATGCATGTATGCATCTATATTTACATCCGTGTATGTGAGTTTGTGTGTGAGTTTGTGTGTTTTTGGAATGTGGTTGCTTCACGATTTGCAAACAACCGGAAGAAGTATGACTGTTGCCATAATTGTTTGATTTAGTTGAGCGTCAGTTGAGGTCACTCAGTGTTGCCTTACTATTACTCTGTATGTTATTGACTATACTATGAATCAATCTAAGAGCCATATTAGTTGGTTTATTTTATGGTTCTTTTCTGAACCCTAAAATAATAAAAAACCACTACGATTAAATTTTATAAAATGACTTTTCTATCTTGCATTTTCTCCCAATCCAATTTCTTGCTGGTTTGACCCAATTTGGATTTTCGCCGAGTAACACATCAGCAGGTGAGTCATATCAGACAAACTGAAAGAGATCCATTTTTAACATGATAACACAGAATAATTCAGTACTTAAAAGTTCTATATAATAAATGTATATTGTTCTTAGGAATTCGACTAGTAGAATGATGTTAGCGAAACGAGCTTGATTGATCCAAGTCGTACTTTAAATGACAAGTCTTTACTTGGTACTCAAGAGAATGTTCGTAAGTTACCTATCCACAACCATTGCAGCGAATTTCCAATCGCTTATCAATTCCGCTTCATCGTCAGCTTTGCGCATGCGCGCTGTTATAAATTGTAATTCTTTAAGAATTAAGGTTAGATCTTTGTGATTGCAGCCTATTGCAGTGTGGTGCTCTTCCACCGTTGTGGGCCGGCCGAAGCTCCTGTAATACGAATAGGGAAATTTCAAAAACTAATGGTATAATAATTTCAATGGAATACTTACGCCGACGAACCGATGGCGGTCTGTGATCCTGATATTGTATGACGAAAATCATCGTCGATATCGAGAACATTGGCTAGTAAGGATTTGGAAGAACGTTCCTTCAATTCCAGCTCTTTCATGCGATTGCTTAATAATATTGATTTGCGCGTGATCTTGCGACCAGGCCGACCCATGCGTAGTATCCAGGGCAGCCATTGTAGGAAAACGGATTTAATCTGATAACAAAAGCGATTGCGAATTTTATTTCGATAAGCAATGCGTTTGATGTAATCGATTACTTACCCACGGTGGCATTGCGTGTATATCCGCTGTGCGATGGTGATAGTTGAGTACCACAACCGTTAGTACCACAGACGATGCAACCATGAACATGATACAGTTGAAATAAGTACCTAATGGTCGAGTTTTAGTGTATGGATCGATAACAAGCAAAAAGAGATAGTGGTTTCATATTAGTATGCTGTTTCATTAACCTCACATTTTGCACAACACTAAAAACAGAAGCATTTTAAATAAAAATTTTTAAGAAAACAGCATTTACATTAAGTTAGTTAGTTTGTTCATGATAAGTAGTTTGAGATTTACTGTGGATCAAGTTTACTGTGTCATTTTTGGTGACAAACATATGCAGTGATTTATCAGATGCGATACTACACGATTTAAGTCACTATTTAGATTACAGGGTATTTAGACATGCATCTACTTTTAGCTATTCACGTTTACAGTATGCTTCTACATTCATTTTATGATTATTATCTATTTTACGGTTATTTCATGCTATAAATGCGCATTCCACAAGCAAAGTAAATTCAAAATAAATAAATATTAAATTATTTAAATCAGTCATGAAGTCAGCACTTTTTATTATACACTTAATCATAGCATTGTCTTATAATCAGATGAGTCACAAAAAATACTGGGATCATTTTGTTGGGTTTCTTTACAAACCCTAGCAGAAATTTCAGTTGCCACTTAAATTGACCTTAACCTATTAAATAAGAAACTTATTTGCTTGTTTTTTAAATATACAAAAACTAATAGGACTCAGTAGTTAGTGCAAGTTAGTATTGTATACAAGGTTTAATTTAATTAATAATATTTTTTTTAATGTGACTCTTTTCAGCAACGACAATTCGTTCGATCTTTATAAAAGTAGATAGATGTCTATACATGTATAACAAACTGTTCTGTTCTTGCAATGTTCTTATGACTTCATAACAGTCTTTTTATCCAACAGAATAGAATTAATATAAATAAAAACCCATGCATAAAATATAATTTTTTTTTACAAATTGAACAATTGTAAGATGTTGTAAGTTGATGAATTAATTGCTCGGATAAACAAATTGTTTTCTTGAGAAATATATTTGTAAATTATGTATGTAAATTGAATATTACATGGATATAAATTATTAAGACATTTACAGTATGCTTACTGAATTTTTAATTATTGTTTGTTTTAGTTAAAAATATTTAACGATTTACGGTTCACGATTTATAACAATTTTCGTTATTTAGTCATCTTTTGATACTTGGATATGAGGAATTTCAAATTTGATTTTTACAAATAAGTGTATATAGTTTTACTTAAAGCGTTCTTATCTTGCATATAGCATAGGAATTGGTAAGACATATATTAAGATGTTATTAGAAGGGATAGGCTGGAAACTATTGAGGAATTTTGAGCAAAACACCCCAAAAGCATGTAATTGGAGTTTTTAGCTAGTGTTAGCGTTAAACAGCCTAAAAGAGACCTTGTTGTACCCTTGCAGATAATCTAATTCCTTCTTTTCTTTTTGAATTAATAGAAATCTATAAATGAAACTCAAGCTTTAAGTAGTAATACTGAAACCTATATACCAGATTAAATATCTTATACCTGCCAGCTATTAATACATATTTGAAAAAATACTCGAGATTTATTATGTATAGTTAATTTTTTTTTATAATATATTTATTTTTTTGAGTAAACTATGCATATTTTTAAAACAGTTTTTTTTGCGCGATCGGTCTAAAATATCAATTTGCTGTACTACTTATGAGGTTCAATTTATTTATAGTATTTAAGCCGTTTTATATAACTTCCTTGATGTAGACAAAATTTGATCGTTTATATAATATTATGTTATACAAAACCTATTTGTTTTGTAGCATTTATTGTAATATGAATTTAATATCAGCACTTACGTAGCAGCTGTTTTTAATTCAAATATATATTTAAGAAACGTAATAATAAAAGATAATAAATATGAATCTATCCAATAATAATTTAATAAATACTATGTCTGCAAGGGTATTTGCGTTGTATCTTAACTTTTACTGTAGACTCCAAGGGCTATTCTTAAGTTTTCTTTTGTTGAGTATTCTATCTTTAGATAAAAAGAGGTTCAGCCAAAGTGTAAAAAAGCGTTTGATATGGTTGTTTGGGAATTTGTTAGGTAGTTCTACAACAGCCATTGGAAAGTATTTGCTTTTGTAATGATTTCCGTTGGAGTTTCCATACTTCATGCTCTTATTAATGTTCCGATTTTCAGTTTTTACCTACTTTAAATGCACCGCAGAGCAACCTGCAGTCGCACTAATTAATTAAACTTTGTACAAGATATATTTTCGATTTTAGACAGCAGATTTTTTATTTGGAAACTTTTCGTTCGCTACATTCGATTTTATAGCAGCTAAAAGAGAAAAGATTTTAGTTTTCATAGCGCTAGGAAATTCCGGAGTTTTTTTTAAATTCAATAAATCATAAAAATTATAAGTATTTGAGAATGTGCTTGTACTAATACCTAGCAGCGGTACGGCCTCGCTCGTCTTGGTTATAACATTACCAACCAATAAAGAGAAAACTGTTTGCGAAAGTAGAATTGTAACACCTGCAAATATTTGGTTCGAAAAAGGATTGATTCAGTAAAAAATACCATACAGAAATTGAAATGTATTTAACGGACGTATTTTTGTAGTTTTTATAAACGTTAGGTAAGCTGTTAAAAAGTTGTGTTAGTTGTATAGAATCAAAAGAAGGGATGATACCATATAGGGAAAGATAGAAAGAGAAAGTCTGCTGACACGAGCTGTACTAGATAGGAAATTAATTGATATATATTTGTTGTAAATTTTACAGCTCGTGTCAAGCAAGATTAAAGTAAGGGACTTTTGCTAAATGATATTTTTTGGCTGAACCTTTTTTTTTTTTGTTTTTTCATCTTTTCTATATTTTATTTGAGGGTGCTGTGCTCAAGTCTTACATATTTACATAAGTTAAATTTGTTGTTTTTATGGTTTATAAGTTTTATATAATACTTTGTTACATACAGTGCACTTTAATTGATGAGCTAAACAAGAATTAATCCAAAATAAACAACAAGCGAATGCAAAGATACAAATTTCTGACCCATTTTTGCACAGCTTCAAAATAAAAAAAAACTGTATGAAATGATATTTTTTTAAACATTTTTAAAATTTTCGATTCTATTGTGTTTGATTATTTTTAAATATTGATTAAAAAGGTTCTCGAGCAAAAAATATCATTCCGAGAAATGGATCAAAAAGTGTTAATTGTATGATTTTGTGATAGAATCAGTAAATAAAATGGGTTTTTAATGGATAGTAAATAGATTAAAACTAAATTGCTTGTGGTTTAGTAGTCATGACAGTTATTTTTTTTGTGATATTTTTTGATTTACGAACTTTGATATACTTTTTGTTACGTGGGGAAATATTAAGTGTACATATATTTATGATATGTATAATTTTATATATTTTGGGATGATATGCGTATGCAGTTAACGTTTCTAGATAAGGTGAGGCATGAGTGAGTGAGAGTGAGAGAAATAAAATGAAACAAGTTCAAATCAAAGCTATTAGCAAAAATAGTTAAATAATACCATAAGAATAAAACTTCTTTCTTTCTTTCATCTTCATCGATCGGCGACGTAAGCGGCGATAATATATATATATATCTCTTATCGGCATTAAATTCAAATGTTATTTCACAAGTATTTTCCCAAACTCACTTGTATTGAAATCTGTCTCATAAGTATCTTTTGTAATTATATTTTCATTTGGCTTTGAAGGAGTTACATAATTGCGAAGTGGAAATAAGTACAATCAGTCTGTACCGCATCAAATATATAGTATGTATTTAGAATATATATATATGTATATAAGAATTTCAATATGTTGTTAAATAATTACAAAACAATATTTTTATTTGGTGTGCTTTCTTTTTTTAATGCAATAGAACCATGACAGCAAGTCTCTGCTGAAACTGACATTTTAAGATTCTATGATTGAATAGAATTTGGAACTATAGTATTATAAATTAAATCGTCTTGGTTTAAAAATAAAATATTTTTTTTTTTAAATAAATTTATTAAGCTTTTAATGATTATATAAGAAGAGGGGATTTTAAATAGATTTTTGTTTGTAAACAACGAAAATCTGAAAATATGAAGTACAAATTGTTTTATTAGAATTATTTTATATATTAAATTTGAAATATGCTGTATATAATTTTAAGAAAAATGGTTTTGGTTTTATGTAATATAAAAGATACTTGTTTAGTTCTATTGCACCGTAGAAAAGCATCACAATTTTTTTAAGAAAAGTTGAAGTAATTGGATTGAAGTGAATTGATTGTATCATTGGCGCAGCTGCTTTTTGAATAGTTTAGTGCTGGGTAGTCTTTACAAAGTTTTTAGAATATATATGTATATATAATATATGTATAAATCAGCCACACACCAATGATAAGAGAAGAAGTTGTAGAGATTGTTTTGAGTTATTAGGAGTTATAGATTGAAAGAGTTGGAAGTAGATAACGATAGCATTTAAAAGATTTCTTGACGGGATTTACGGTGCTCAATTTTATACTTTGTGATGGGTGGGGTTCCAGTGCCGAAGCACTGAGATTTGGGATATGTTTACCGAAGATATTGATTTAAAAAGCGAACGAAAAGAGGAGAG
This sequence comes from Drosophila falleni, assembly GCA_035045575.1. NCBI lineage: Eukaryota > Metazoa > Arthropoda > Insecta > Diptera > Drosophilidae > Drosophila > Drosophila falleni. The sequence continues at coordinate 220,064 of JAWNOV010000009.1, forward strand.
ATAGAGAGAGAGAGAGAGATGTGACGTAGATAGAGAGTGTTTGTAAAACAGAGATAGCAACATAATAATATGATCAACTAAGAAACGGCTTCATCATATATATAATATTATTTTAAGTTCAATTTTCGAACAAGATATAGAGATTGACAGAGCGAGTGAAAGAGAGAGATAGATAGCGTTAGTTGAGTTAGTTTAGTAATTAATTTAAAACTTGTTGTAATTAGTAAACATATTACGAAGTACACCAATAACATTTAACAACTTTTGGCACTTAACATTTTGCATTTGTTGACTTTGTTTTAGTTAGACTAATACTTTATTTAAATTTTAAGATTTGTTGTTTGGTTTTTGGTTTTAATTAAGGATTATATATGCGAACAATTTAGCAATGTGTGTGAATAATCATAATTGATATATATATATAACAACAATAACAATAATATTTATGGATATATATAGAATATATATATATAGTATGTATGTACGTATATATAAAACATATTAAGTAATTAGTTAATTAACGTTTAGATTTTTTTTTGTTTTTGACAAATTTGAATATATATTTGCATTTGTATGTTTTTTAAATGCAATCGCTACCTAACAAGGGGATTGCATCAGATACTTGGGGCAATGTCTCAGCTACAAGGTTGAGAAACACTGTGAGCGATAGAAGAATTGTAACTCCTGAAACAAAAGAATTTCGTTTGATAAAATACAATATAAATAATGACAAGAAAATAAAATTATAATTCGTATGTTGGCGTTGTTTTTGTGACATAGAAAACAAAACTCCAATAAAGACATATCAAGGGCATTTCACAAGTTGTGTGTTTGTTGTTTAGCATGTTGTGTTCAAGTTGTTGTTGTTCAGTTTTTCAATACGTCACCGTTATTGCAGGTATTTTTTTTCTTTGTGTTTCGGTTTTTTCTTCTTGTTAAATTTTTAGTATATTCTTAGCATATACTTTTAATGGTTTTTACTTTCATTTCAATCTCGATCTCGTATGAAGTGTGCTTGAAAAGTGATGAGTAATATGCTTGTATGCTTTGAAGTTAAATTTGAACTCAAAAACTGGACTTAGCGGAAGGGAGAAAGCTGGACAGGTTTCTCAACTTAAGCGTTTGTAAAGTGTGGATATCTTTGTTGGGGATTACATATACAATACATAATAATGTAAATCAGTTGGGGTTTGTTCAAAAAGCTTTGTCAAAGTTAATGATACACATGTGGAATATTGTGAAAATATCGGAATAGTTCCATATAATTCTGATTTTAACTATTTTTTCTATCTTAACACCGCTTGGTCGACAAAAAATTTCTCCACTCTAATATACACATTTATATATATATAGTCTAAACAAAAACCTCTGCTTTACAGTTGTCAGAGCTCTAACAGGTCACCGGTTGAAAAGGAGCCACGTTACATCGATTTTTTGTAGAAGTTGCGGTGACGAAGAAGAAGAAAAATCAAAAAATAACTTTTTCTGTTCCTGTCCGGCACTCTATCGTTAAATTTTAAAGCAGAATATCATATTTAATTTAATCTAATGTTAATGTGATGTCTGAAAATGAAGTTGTAGCCAATGCTTATTGCTTGTTACCATATGGTAATGCTGGGAATATTCGGGTTAAATTAAATATAATTCGATTAAAAAAGTTTTGTTTTCATACTTAGTTGTATGCTTATCAGACGATACTATCAATACGATCTTTTATTGTCGTTGTTTTTGCGAATATTTTTAATTAACTGAGCTTGTAACTATGCCATTCTTAAACTTTCAGAATTCTGTAATCTTTAATTATGGTTTCTATACAACTTACAAACTTCATAACCCTGGACATTTGGAGACTCACTAACTAGCACTTAACATTTGGGCACAAATTTTCACAACATTCCAGCAAATTAATGTTTTCATTTCGCTTCTTTTCTTGTAGTTGGCTCAACTTTTCAAAAGCTTAATGGTAAGTAAGTATAAGGTGCACAATCTTCCAACTTTTACCCATTAGTTTGCGCAGAGAGAAAGGCCACCGAAAGTGGCAAGTGGCAAGTTTTTGTCGTTACTTATATGAAAATATTTTGAAAATTGAACTGAAGTCTGGGCGTTGTCTTTACTTCACTGCACTTCCCTTTTTTTTCTGATTTTTTATTCTCATAATTTTTTTAAGGGGCAATAAGTTTAGCGCTACGTGTTGTCAATTTACCACATCGCCATGCGGCCCATTTAATTTGCTTCGTGTGTCCTGAGTTAAATGTGGGGTCAATGGACATTACTTAAGAATTTGCACAATGCATGCAAATGATTTGGTTTCAACTCTCATATTTGGGTCGCTGTTGGAAGAGTTTGGAAATGGGGTCGGATATAATATGACATAATATGAACGCATGATGAGCGATACGATATTATGTGGAGTTGCAAGTCTACCATCTGGTCAAATGGATCTGCATAAATGCAAGTTCAAATGTTGCGCTTTGATTTTCTTTGTTTTTTGTTTTTTTTTTTTATCTTTTCGCTTAGTTTAGTTGAGTTTCGTTTTTAGTAGGATATTGTGGGGATTGCGTTTGTTCGGGGGTGATTTCTATTTTTAAAAGTCGGGATTTTACGGGTGCGTAAGTATGAGAATTTTAAATACTTCTTTGATATTTTCGTATTTATAATTTGAGCAAGAAAATATATTTATTTATGTTTGGTTTGGGTTTTTTTGTGAGTTGCGTTGGTTCAGTTTTGTTTTTGTTATGTGACTGGGTGCAAGTACAAGAGAGTTCTTGCCAAAACGAGATAGATAGCGACTTAGTAAGTTAGAGAGAGAATTGAGAGAAATATTTATATAGTGATAGTAGAATGGCTAAGACTCACATTAGAAGGTCTTTTGCCTATTGGCCTGGTGTCTTGTTTGTGGCATGCGTTTTTCTTTTTGGTATTGTCGTGTTGTTGTTTCGGTAAGTTTTCTTATACTTTGTGGTTCTTGTTCTTGTTATTGTGGTTGTTGTTTTAGCTTTGGGTGTTAGTTTATATATGCATGTACTTACTTCGGTTCAAAGTGTGGTTTATTTACAAGGTAAGTTGTTTTTGGTTTTATTTAACTTGAAAATTTGTCAGCTGTTAAGTATATCAACTTCAATGTATACCTACCAAATCTACAATGCATATAGCTTGTAATTTTTTTTAGTTCTTAGATTACTAAATATAAGCATGAACATATACATACTATATACAAACATGTACGTATTTATGTTTGTATGTTTTGTTGTTGTTTCCTAACATATTTTTCCTCTCTACTTTACCAAGTATCAAAATAACATTTGGTTGCCTTTTAATTTGATTTCTATTTGTTTTTTTAGCCTTCAATACAAACCTTTTCCATTGCACTACATAGATGTGCACCTATGTATATATTGTGAATTGCAATGTTGTTGTTTTAGTATTGATATTCTGTGTTCTTTTAAGCATACAAAATCATAAAAATATCACTATTTTTATTATAAAATATTGCAATTGGCAGGGTCAAACTGGCCATATTTGTCAAATTAACTGAACTACGTTTTGGTTTGTTGATTATTCTTCTGTTTTTTAATTTTTATATTTCCAATTGCTACAGAGCTGGTCATGAAAAAATACACAATAAGATTTGTAATATAAATTCGGTTGCTCACAAAGCATAATACATTTAGAAGTTGTGTATTGAAAAGCTTTCAGGTTTGCCAATTTGTACTGGTGTTCTTTAAAGCTTTAAGAATTGAAAAAATTTGGTAAGGCTAAAAACCGGTTAAAAATCGGGTATTTGGTAATTTGGTAATTTTGTATAGAATGTAACTTTAGAATACAAAATTAAAATTTTTTTTTTCACAAAATTACCAATTTCTTTTTTTTTAAGTAATACAAGTAATACAAAACAATTGAAATAATGCTTAGACAAAGCCCTAGTGTTACGGGTTGTTAAAAACTTGTCCGATTCACAGCACTGCCTAAACACACACTGTGTTGTGAATGTATCAGAGCTTATTTTATTTTATATTTTGTATTTACTTTGAAATAATGTGATTATAATTTCATGACCTTAGCTGTAGATTGTATCAATTTTATATTGCAATTTTATGCTCTCTTGTTAAGGTTTGTTCATAGTTTTTTCTGACTGGTCGGCTCAGTTAATGGCCAATTTGTAGTAACGTTTGAAATTTGGTAGCGAAAAAAGGTTGTTCGTTGGATTTGTTCATAGTTTTGGTTATGTACAGTTTAACAATTTTTTTAATAATACGATTAACAAGAATATAAGTATATATAGATTATATTTTTGCTCTACATTTCAATGCGGTTTAAATGCTGCTATGTTTCATTAGTATCTGATGATTAGATTATTCAGGCAATAAATGCGACCTGTCCCAGCATGAAAATGATACACTACTCTATGTATAGAGAAGCTTATTTACATGATGAAGGTTTTAGCTTTAGTTTATTATTATTTGTTTGATGTTTTTAAGTATTTTTTCTTTTAAGAAATCAATATGTCAGGCTAAAAACAGAAGAGTGAATTAAATGATACAAGAAAACAAATATCAGCTAGAGGCAAACACGTAGAGAAAACAAACGTACCGACAGAAACAACAACTGATAAACTAAGTGGGTAAATTTGATAGGGGTTAAGGACAGCTTAACAAACGCTTTTTAAACAGCAAGTATGAATATTGAAATTGAAATGAAAATGGTAACGAAAACTTTTCGTTGCGATTCGATTATTGATTATCGATTATGAATTGTGGTATGTGTCTGATTCGGGGGGTAGTGAGTTCTGATTCGTGATTCGTGAGTGTGCGTGTGTGTGTGTGTTTTTCGTGTAGTCAAATACCAATTATTGTCAGAGCTTTTAATGCGCGACTATTTGGAGCAGCTGATTTGAGTAGTAAATAATTAAAATATTAGTAGAATAGTAGTAGTAGAAGAAAGAGTATCAAACACTTTTTAAAGAATTCAGCTAGCTAAATGATGAGTACTAGTAAGCAAGAAGTGTAAAGAAAAATTGCTCCATCTGATTTATAGGTACTTTACATTTGAAAGACAGTAACAGAGAGTGACAGAGACAGATATAAATAGATATAGAGAGGCGGTTAGATAGATGTGAAGAGTTCTTGTTTGGAGGTGTTTGTTGGGTGTGTTGCTTGTGTTCGGTTTTCACATGGAGCTTGCAAAGGTCTGTCCAAAAGTTCCGGCAGGAAGAGAAGAGTATTAGCTGGCTGAAACTGAAATATTGTTGTGGCACACAGTTAAAGTCCAGAAGTTAGAGTATCTATTTGCAAACATACATACGTACAGAATTAAGATAAGTGTGTGACATATTTTCATTCTCCATACGATTGATTTTGTGTACTTGTATTTGTTTTTGTCTGGGTGTGTTTGTTTTTATATTCAAGATCTAAATAATTGGTATTTTGTTGTTTCGAAAAATTTGTTAGTTTTGTATTTTTTTGTTTTTCTTTTTTCATTGCACTACTGTAGTTAAACTAATAACAACTAAAAAAAAAACAACAATAAGATACAGCACATTTTCTTGCACTGCCTTTTGTATGGATTTCATTTTTCAGGTTAGGATTAATTTTGCTAAATTTGGTAAATAAATAACGTGTGTGTGTACCTATAAGAGGAACAGCATCCGACGTTGTCGGCATAGACTCAGCAACAAGGTTTAGAAATACTGTTAATGATAGTAGTATAGTTACGCCTGGAATAAGAGATACAATAAATACTTATATAAAATCAATTTAAATGAAACGCCAAACGTAAAATTGACTGAAAATTTAAAGACAAAAAGTAAGAAATATTATTAACCAAATTTCAAGTTTTTTTTTAATATTTCAGTTTTATTATTTGTTTTTTTTTAAGAGACAGTTGTTGTAGGTCTAAATCTTTAAGAAAGCATGTGAAGAGTGTTGCCTTTTGCAGCCATTCATTTTCAATACTTTTTAGTGAGATATGTTTTTATTTTTTATTAATTTTTTATTATTTTTATTAATTTTGTTTTGCAGCAGACAGCACTCCTGAGCATGTTTTGTTTTACGTTTGCTTTGTTTTATTTTTACTCAATAGTCAAACATGCATTGCTTAGACTAACTAACTTTAAAAAGCAGCATATATTTGGGATTTTTTAAATTTATTTTTTGTTGTTTAATATGTTAGTATATGGTTAAATCCAGCTAAGCCTCATTTCGCTACCGCTGCTTTACCTGAACAAAAACCGTTTGAATGCCCTAACTAGATATTGAGTGGTAGTCTTAACCACACGCTGAAAAAAGCTTATAAGATTTTCATATCATATTACAACTAATCATTGGGTCAATCTGTGTTGGAATGTGTTTTTATACTGTACTATTTAGTACTTACCTAGCGTTAATTTTTCGCCTGAGTCGGGGGGCAATGTGAAGCCCAGCAGGGCCATCGATGATATTAGCACGCATGGCACAATTAAATTGAAAAAATAATATAAAGTACGTCGGCGAATTTGTATAGTAAAGGTGATATCGACATATGGCTCTGGGCAGCACTGGTAGACTATGGTATTCTTCTTTCCGGGCATGGCTGAACAATGAAATGTACTATTAGTAATACTCGAAGCAGTCAAGATTTATGACACTGACACATTGACGCACAATAATATACATATCTTATTTGATTCGTATATAATATATAATTTTATATATATAAATATTAGCTAGTCATATACATAAAGAATCAAGGTTAAATTATAACTTAAAGAGAGCGCATTAATTAAAAAAAGGTCTATAAAGCAATTTTGTCTAAATATTTGCTATAATATTTTTAATATATTTACAAAATGACACGAAATCATAAAATTCTTAAATTTATACATGTGGTAGGTTGAAAACATTTACACATGACAACAAAACACAGTAAGTGAAATAAGCATTAGGATTATGATGATTTTTACTAACCAAGCAAGTACCACTCGCCATTTGTTATGAAATCGGAAAGATCCCCTCCATCTTCGGAATTCAAAACCAAATCCAACTGATATTTTCAACAAGTTTTTTTTTTTTTTTTTGAATTTGTTTAGTTACAAACGAATTTTTTTTTGGTTTGGAAATGGTTGGGCATTGTTTTGAGTTTAAGTTTTTATTGTTTTGGAGAAAAAGAAATTTAACATTTTTAGTTTTTTTTTTTATTATAAGTTTGAGAGTTTTTTGTAAGCCACGTTGAAACAACATATATGTACATAAAGAGTATGTGTTCCAGGTGTACGAGAAAGAGCGAGCAAAAGAGAGAGAGCTTTTTATTATAATTTTGTACTTAAGTATTACTAAATTTGAAATTGCGTTTTGAGTGCAAAGTAACGTGAAAATAAGATTAAATGGTATTGAGAACCTCATTTTGTTTCACTTCCATTAAGAGTCTTTACATACGTCCAAAATATTTCTCAATATGGTTATACTTTTTTATTGGGCGTGGTTTGGTCTGCTGACATGCAAAATAGGTGAAACTGAAATTTTATTTTAAAATTTCGATGGTTTCACACATGATTCCATTTCTGTAAAGCCCAATATGTGTTATCTCCAATGTCTACTGAAAGGAGTAGTTGAAAAAGTGCACTGGCAACACATAAAGGGCAACCTCTTTTATTATAACTGTTATCCTAGGTGTTGGCATAAAATATTCAAAATAAGTTTGAAAATTTTAGCCAACACAGAACCGTAATTTTTTTTTTCAGTGCATTCAAACACTTAATACTTTTGGTTTTGTAATTCGCAAAAACGCAAAGAATTGTTCGACGTGAGGAATTTTAAATAAACTGGAAGATAGATTTGGTTGGAGATAGATATAAATAGATACAGAGAGAAAGAGAGAGAGAGAGAGAGAGGATCTGAGAGATTGGAAAAGCATAAACGAAAGCAGTTCGAGTATTATTACTCTTAAAATAACGAAGTATTAGAATCGTCGAACCTCAGTAGCTGTACACCTATATATCTCAGTCGTATCCTAGATAGTCGCCTCCCTTTTCTTGTCTATATTGTTTTGAATCCCTGTGTTTGTGTGCTTTTTTACTTTAACCGATTTGGTTAGTTCAAGTGCACGTGTGCGTGTATTAGTTAGTGGTTTTCTTGTTTGGGTGTGTGAAAGCGTGATTGTGACCTCTGTGATTGGTGTGACCAGCCATTATTGTACAGTGTATCGTGTTAGCTCTTAACTGTGTACTGTACTGTACTGTACTGCGATGTGTACTAAACACTTTACCTGATTTCCATCGTAAGTCCAACTACCGAATTTCATTTCGCAATGTTGGTCATCAAATGGGAACCACGTGATGTCTATCTTGCATGTGCTCTTGAAGATACCAGGGGGCACGTACAGACAACTGCCGTTATGTTTGACCACAATGTTGGTGTGATACGTGCCATCGAATCCCTCATCCGCGCTAAATTATTGTACAATTGTTTATGTATTATTCTATTTTTCTCTTTTTTTTATTTCAACTTTGTTGTATATATATTTTTTTTTATGTTTTTGCTTGTTTTTGCAATTATTATTTATACTTTTTCTTTTTCTTCATGTGATTTGCGCTGTGATTTTTTCTTTTCATTTTGGCTAGTTATAAAAAAAATTTTTTGGATAGAACTGGAAGCCAGGAAAGTTGTGTTTTGAGTGTTTGAGGGATATAATAGCTTTAGGGATATCTATACTAGGTTCATGTTTTCAATAGGCTATGTTGTGTTTGGTCTTAAGCTATGACAAGACTAAAAAAAACATACTCCTTTAATAAATAAATGATATAAAAGATTGCATATTCTAATACGTAATGCTATACTATGTAATATTTTGGCTTTACGTTTGGAGTTTTGGATCCAAAGTCGCCAAAAAGTATGAATACGTTTATTTACAGATATTCTTAGGATTAAAAACAATTTATAAAAATGACACAAGCCTTATTTCGGAATTAAAGATTACTTATCATCTCTGCTAAAAACATAATATTTTTGATTGATTTGATTGAGTATCTACAATTACAATATGGTATTTATGTGTACTTAAAATTTTTAAATTTTGAAATTTACAACAAAATAAACCCACGCAACCAGAATTATTAACATTATAAATAATGCTTCCTCTTATCACATAATCCGTAAGATTCAATAATTACAAGATAGTTTTTATTGATTTTTAATTTTTTCAAGTAAAATCTTAAATATCCATATTAAAATTTCCCATATAATCTACCCATTAGCTCACTTATTTGGTACACCCAACTTCAGTTTTGATCCCAGCTTCAAATTGGTTGTAATTAATTAATTTTATTCGATTGATGGATATATTTATTTCAATTTTTTAATAGTATTATTTAAAGTTAGGCCAGTTATTTGATTAAATATATGTAAAAAAAACTAATTTATATATTAGAATGTTTCATGTCAATATCCCAAGTGAGCCCAATTATTTGGTGTACCAAATGGTCATTCTGTTGTCAGTAATTTTTTTCCTGCGTTAAATAAATCTGTTATAGATACAATATCTGCATCTAACTACATGCTGTATCTCTGTGTGCATAGGCAAATGAGGAAATTTGTATGCTGAAAGCCAGTCACATATGTATATTTATATATATTTTTACTTATATACTATATTTTCAAAGAATATTTGTATGTGCATCTCTTGACTTGTACTTTTGCATTTGCTATTTGCTATTCTGTTTCATTGAAATAAAATGCAATTACTTTTATTTGGGTCCCCCAAAACTGTTGAGCAAACACTTTGTACACAATTTGCATAGATATTTTGAGTTAGGAGCTGTTTGCTATCTTTTTGTGGTCAACAAATTTGAGTTAGTACATATAAATACGAATATATGTGTGTGTGAGAGACACATACGCACTTTAAATCATGGCGATTGTGATTTTGTGGTCAAAGTGTGAGTTTAATTGGCCAAAATACCACCTGTGTGTTGGTTGTTGTAAGTGTAGCATGTTGCATGTAGCATGTGGCATTAAGCATAGCTTACATGCTATTGTTGTGGCATTTAAGTGGAATTTGTGCACCGATTAGCGGCTGCTGTAATGATGGGCTAAACACGAACAAGGCCCACGTGCCACAGGTGCGCAGCTGCTCGGGCTTGAGAGATTGTGGTCAGCACCAAGAGCAAACAACAACAAAGTAATTTTCATTAATTGAATTAATAGATCAGAACATTACCTACATTCTTGTCAGAGCCATTATATTGAAAGTTATGTACATTGCATATGTTAGTAATGGCCTCATTATTAAATGGAAACTTATCTTGAACTATCATTGATTTTATGAACGTGTATTTATAAAGAAATTTTCAGATATAGTAATTAAGGGGGCAATAATTAATACCAATAATTGTGCGACTGTTTCGTTAATTTCAAATCTGTCTGTGTAAGTTAAAACACAAAGAGGTAGAGTAACAAAATTTGTTAAACAAACTACTAAAAGTGTAGAAAAGATTAGCTTAGTTTTTAACTCATTTCACGCCCCTATTATCACCAAAGTTTATTATTATAGTTAAGGGTTTGATAACTATTTAAAAGATATTTTGAAATACAATGCATAGAAATACATATGAAAAATAAAAAAATATAAGTCAGTTTTAAGTTTTATAGGAGCGATAAAAACTTCTATTTAATTCTTTATTAAAAAATACTTTATATAATTTTAAGTCTAAATTTTCATTATAGTTATTTGAAACTTTCATCAATTTATAAAATATATTTCTTAAAGGTTACAAAAAAATGCGATTTTTTTCACAAAGTATTAGATATTCAATAATTCTGTAAGTCCTTAAACTGCATGAAAAAAAAACAAATTTTATATTCAAATTTGGTCGAGCATTTTAATATTTGGAAGTGAAAAATTTGGCAGCTTTTACATCTGCCACGGCCTTGGTCGGACTTGGCTTGGCTTAACTCAAACAAATAAATGAAATCATTGCCGGGCATTATTAAAATTGATGTTGGCCTGTTCAGACTTGACCAGTAAATGCGCCCAAAATGGTCCACGGTTCGTTTCGCTAAGCCACAACCGCTGTCAATCTCATTTGGGTTGGTTTTGGTTTTTCGAAGGCAGTTTTCCAGCTTACTTATAAACTTGCACATGCTTTGTTATCTGTTTACGCAAATACCAGATAACATTGCAATTAATGTAAAAGCTTTTCATTCCAAACTTTACGCTGTTTATACTTTTACACAACAAAACACTATTGAGATTTTAATACGGAATGTGTTATGCATTTGTTGAGAATCTAAAATTCAGCAGAGCCGATATATTAATGCTGCCATATAGAAATGAGGTCAAAAATTGTGTCGTTATTATAACCTTTTTTTTAAGCTTTCAAGGCTTATTTTGTTTTTAAAATATCAAATCGAAGCATAATTGAATACGTTCAACCTACTCCAGACACATAGATGAAGACTTGAACATTAGGGTGTATCGATTTTTTCGAAAAAAAAAAAAAATGGTACCTCATATTCGTAAGCGGGGACTAGGAATTGATTTTAGAGCTATGGTATCTTGGCGAAAACATCTTAGAATTGGCAGTAGATTATGAGTATGGGGTAAAAAATTTTGTGGGCATATACAAATCGGATGAACAGATCTTGGATCTTCTTTAAGATATCTCTATGAACAAACCTTGGTTATTCCAAGTTTATTGAATGAATATTATAAGAGTTTAATTCAGGAACAATTGATTAGTGGCGAAATGCCTTAAATAGTTCGTAGAAAGCATCTTAATTAAACGTCTTTTGGATGGAAACTCTGATGGAGCACATTGAAATCAACAGAAACAAATTACGAAAATTGATTGCAAAAAGCGTTGATGGGTTTCACATAGGCTAGGCACAAGGCCATAGCGAATACATGCTCAATTGGGAGCATATACATATGTGAATATAATTGTAAATGTATCTGTATTTGTTGCTGTATCTGTAATTCTAAGCCTTGTCGTCTTGCTATTGATCCAAATGATGGCCACACATTAGCAGCACTGCCAACGCATACAAATTAGGCTAGCAGGCCCGTAAATGTTGGCCAACTCTGGCTATGCTCATGGCCACGCCGAAAGGAAAAAAGGAATTAATAAATAAAATGAAATGAAAGTCAGTTGCCAGCTGTTCTTCAAACCTCAATCTCCCATTTGAAACAAAAGACGTGCATTGGTTAACGATGAAATTTAACAGAGAACTATAAATTTGCCAAAATGAACTCTTAATGAGTTGAAGAAAACATTGGCGAAATTGATCTGAAATTGTTAGCGAGAACATCCGTGGAATTGATTGTGCTACCTCAACTCTGACGTCTCAGTGCCCAAGTTCATTAGTAAATAAAGTTGACAGCCAAAAGGTTTTCGGCGAAGGGCGATATCCGAAATGAGCGTGTACATGCCACTCCCATGGTCTAAGAATCATGATGTCCATCCCGTTTACCCATATACTTGTACTGATTTCCCCAGACTCTTTCCAACAACTACATGGTTAATCAATATGCATTTTATTCTTCGCAATCCCCTAACCGAAACTTATGTAGTCCATTCCGTAATCAACATCGGATACTGCGTGCCAGGCAAATAAAATTGGAGCCTTTACGATTAGCTTTCAAGACATTTGTCCTTATCTCTCAACTTAACTGTGCCTAAGCCTCTAAAAAATTTCACGTCAATCAAATGTAAAAGGTGACTAAGTAAGCTGCACTGCAGATCCGACAAACGTATAACTTACAATTAGTCCCCATGCTCTTGACTGTCCGCCAGGTGCATTTTAGCCAAAATGTGAGAAGCTGTCATATTTGTCTTCATTTGTACCCCAGCAGAGTTTATAAGTATTCAGTTTAACGCGCTTTTTAGCTACCTCTCTGGATGTCTTTGTGTATGTGTGTGTGTGTGTGTGTGTGTGTGTGTGTGTGTATGAGGTAACCAGGGGATTTGTGGCATTTAAGTAGTTTTTAGTCGCCAGTTGGATAATTCTCTTCTTTTTACTTTCATTGCACTAGCAAGAAATTTTGACATTTAAGTTATGGCTTAAAATGTTTCCGCTCATTTTGTTATGAGGCTGAGTTTTTGCCACTGAATTGTAAAAGATTTTAGCACGCAGCTCACAAAAATTCTACGGCTTTTTTAGTGCCAACAGGAAAGTTTATAAATGGAACTGCGAATGGCTTTCAAAATATACTTTGTAATTAAGTGTTGCTTTTTGTAAACTCTATTTTATTTATGAGGATTAATGTATATTTTAAAGATTAAACTGTAGTATTTGTGATACTTTCGATGAAATGAAATTTATTTTCAACTGTCAACATCAATAAGAGCTGCCAGTGTTAAGTTAAATAATAATGAGTGGCCTCTTAAAATTTTACTAATATATTTGGGAGGAAAAGGATATCATTTGCAGTCAATCATTTTTTATTTAAGGTGCTCTTATTTAAAATATAGATTTTGCCTTGCCAGAAGACAATATCAGTTTGATAAATTGGTGTTGATTATAGAAGCAATTTTTGCAAAAGCTACAATTGCTCGACAATATACATATTGGCTTAGACTTTGCTTGTAATTTGTGCACACATGAGATTATTTGTTTAGCAGATGTCTCTAAATTTAAGCTAAACATATAAGCTAAGCTGACATGCAACTAAGCTGAGCTTACAACAAAACTTAAACTGACTTACAAACTAAAACTAACTTAGTAAATAACATATAAATGATTCGGTATGTTTTTGTTGTCAATTGACTCTTAAAGTAAAGACTTAAACATTGAAATGAGTAAAGTTATGGTATTGATAAAACGAGATAATTGTTAGAACTGAACATCGACTAACATGGGAAGCATGAAAGAACCAGTATTTATATAAATAGACACAGTGAAACACAGCTAAATAGAACGTAAAATAGCACACACAATCGACATAGATAACAATTGATTACTTGGGTAAATGATAATAAACACACTAGCACTCTCGCACACATTTTTGCACAAACAGTCTCTCACTCTCACACACACTTACATCTAATGACTTGTTTGCTAACACTGAAAAACATTTATAAGCTTACCGCCAGCAAATGCACATGGACTGAGGATGAGCATGATATGAAATGGAAATTATTGTGGTCATTTCAATTGCTTTTTGCCAATTATCTGATACAAAGAAACACACTCATACGTTGAGTTATTTCGACAGACAACTGCAGTTATATTTAAGCCAAATGTATCATCAACTTCTTTAAAAGCGAAATTGCTCTTGTCATTGATAAACATGATACTTTCTTAAATTTTGATAAAATATCTATATTTTGAAAGTGGTATATTTACATATTAAATATCATAAAAATCCATATAAATCCATTAATTAGTAACTATTTTTAATTTTCACAGTAGTTTACTGTCGCTAAATTTTTACCTTGTGTAGTTATTATACTTCAAATATGACTACAGGCTCTTTGCTTGGCTTGTTGCGAGAAAATAATTCGCTTGGCTTTTGGCTTATGAGTTGCATACTATATTATTATAAGCGCTGAAGTGGTGTAAATTTTTTGTTATATATTAACTAGACACACAGTTACAGACATTCATAAGAGGCAGACATACAGAGACATAAAGACAATTATAGATTTTATATAGTGGGTTATACATACATGAATAAGTACGAATACAGGAGTACGATGATGTTAGAAAGTAAATGGAAATAAAGTTTTGGGAAAAAATTTGTACTTATTGTTGAGTGATTGATACGTGAATTAGGCAAAAGTTTGTCTGCAATTGGAGAGTGATTGGAATAAAAGTATTTAGCGTAAAATTCATTGATGAGCTGTCCAAAAAAGTAGAAATTAGAGCAACGCCTTCGACAGCAAAAACATCTAACAGTTTAGGTTGCGATAATTGAGCACGTCTCACAACTCAATTATTCAGTTTGGAAATGTACAGTTTGCTTTTAAGAGAATGAAAGTATAACAGATAGAACTTGCAGCAATTGAACTCAAGTCTGGATGCTCTTGTAGTGACTGGTTAACCCATGTGGTAAAGTATTTGAACTTCAAATTAGGTGGAATATGAATTTTGGACATTTTTGTAAAATTTGTTATGTTGAAATTTTGCCCTGAAGTGCGTCACTTTTTACAGGAATGTTGAGAAATAATTAAAGTTGATCAATATAAAATTAAAGCAATGCTGTTAAAGAAACTACATTTTCATTAGAATAATAGATTAAAATGATAATAAATATATATTAGAAGCATCGGCTAGCCTAGCAGGTTTGTTTTCAGATTAATTATTCAATTTTTTAAAAACAAAAAACTTTCTTTTCAAGTAAGGCATTTGATGAGTGTGATCTATGATTTATTTTACTTTTTTTATGACTAACGAATGAGACGGCATTTTGAAGCTTTAGTTTTGTTTAGTCTAACTAGTATGAGAAAAGAATAATCAATATGACTTAATTACGTATGAAAAATATAGTTTTACAAATATTTATTTAAAATAATTTTGTTAATACATTTCATTAATCTTGTAGTGTGTGTGTGTGATATCTTTGTGGATGGGATGTGGGTTTGAAGTTGAATAAATGTTTTGGGATAATAGCTTTAGAGGTGCCAATAATGTTAAGATTTATAATACTTTTTGGGGCTCTTTTGGATATTAGGTTTAGGTATTTTTTTGTTTGGTTTATATTAAATTTATTTTTTGTTTGAGAATTTTTGTTTGGTATTAGTTATATATGTGTTTTTATTTAATTGCTGTTTAGTACGAGGGATTTGATTTCTCATGCACAATACTTGAAAATCTATTTTGCCTTTGTTTTTTTTTTTTTTTTTTTTTTAATTTTGTGGTACATTTTATTGATGGCTAAATAAATTCAAGTACTGAACGTCTAACCAGAAATATTACACCAGCATATTGTTGAACAATCTCTTATGTTGGTTATTGTCTTTTGTTTGGAAATAGGTACAAAATGAGCAAAGAATATTCTACATATGCATTGACTATACAGACCACATGAGATACATAGGTACTTGTATATATAGGTAGTACGATCTGTTAAGGTATGAAATATCTATATATATATATTATGAATCTTTAATTTCGTTTTTTAATTGTTTCGAACAAACTACTTGTATAATATTCTGGTTAAACAAAGTGTTTAAGTTTTTAAGTTCATGGAGTTTAGTCTGAATTTTTATTTAGGCTTTTGCTTTTGCGGTTTAGTTGAGCTGTTCAGCTGTTATTAGATTATATTGTATATTAGAGTTAATTGTACGTTCGGTTAGCATTACGAATCCAATTACAATGTGAGGCCCACATCAACGGCAAGCTGACAATGTACAGTCCCACTAGAACACCACTGCGTGTAAACTACTCTTATTTGAAGTAAACAACATATTTTTTAGACATGTTTAGGTTGAAGAATTTTTCTTCATTTTTGTAAATTGTTTAGTCGTTTGTTCAACATAAACATTGAAAGCAAATTATAACTTGGGTAACATTTATATACAAATACATAGAACTTAGTAAGGCAAAAACATAGCCGTTATGTTTAGATTTCGGCTTTGCTATTGCTTTATTTAATATAGACACACAAACAATAGCGAGTGGATTATGATACGCTTATAATGTCATAATATATTTGAAATAGTACATTAATTCTATTTGCGATTTTTTTTTTGCAAAAAAATAAAAATGGCAATTAAAACTTAACCCAATGCATATTCAGCTATAATTACAAAAAAAGGCATAATAAATTATATTTTGAGCACATTTTTCAAGAGTAATGAAGATTTTATCTATTTTAACAATGGAATATACAATGATCAGAAGGAATTAAAATCGAGAAGAACTTCTGTTTTAAGTAATTTAAGCTGACAGTTTTGGACATATTTTATTGATCAATTTTGGTCTTTAGGCTTTTGCTATTGATTTCTCCATTACACCATCAAATTGGCTACTAAATGATGTAATATCATCAGCTAACAAACGCAACCAGCGTTTTATTTACTATACTAAAGTGCACAAACAACAACATAATCGATACAAAATATTATTGAGTATTATATATAACATGTTTTAGAAATCGTTACACTAAAACATAAAATTATATCATAAGATAACATACAAGACTCAACTATGATCTGACGAGATTATTAGAAATGTTTAAATAGTTAACGCCAATGTACAACTGAACACTTACCATTATCGATAATATTATATTATATATGGTTTAATTGGATCTTATAATTACCTACACCTAAAGAGCAGTGCATACTCGGGAGAGTAAATTAATTATGATTGCTATAAATATGGCTTCATAGCGCAAAATCAACATTTATGGTATTTATCTCACAATTTGTTTATGATTAGTAATCGGTTAATCAATTATTTTTGACGGGAACCATAACTGGATACTATGGGAACTTACCTATTATACATGAGCACATCGGGTTTCCACAGTTTGTTTGGTGTGATGCGGAGATCTTTGACTCCGCCGTATTCCGTTTCGTTCCAGCGCAAATTGTAATCGTTCCATTCCTATATCACATACATAACATGTTTTAGTAACGGAACACGTATAACAGTTATGTTCTAGTACAAATAAAATAATACTATAACAAGAAATAAAAAAGCGACATGATGTGATTAGAAAGTGTGTTTTTTGAAATTGGGAGTAAGACAGACACAAATGAATTACCAATATGTATATGTGCATATGAAAATGATAGAATATAATGCGGAGCACATGCAGAAGCACCATGCATAGAAGGCCAAGTGGGACTACTCACAATGCAATGTTACATGCATATGTTAAATCGCTGTTAAGTTAAATGTCAAACTGTTGTGCTTAAATCTAACAAACATCCACAAAATACAACAAGTTGACATCCAAATTGAAACTAAGTTCATACAATTGCCCCCATACACTTACACACTCACACACAGACACCCCCACCAACACACACACATGCACACATTCACACACGCACACACATGTACAAGTTTTATCAACATTTCGTTTGCTGTTTCTGTTATTGTCGAAGAAATTGTACCGCGACTGCGTGATCCAGTCTTGTCCTGTCCTGACTATCTCGCTATCTTTGCCCCAGGACTTGTCCTGGGTACAGGACACAGTCACAGTAGTAGGACTAGGTTCAGTGGCAGTGCTTTGTGTCACTTTGCGGTTGTCGGTCTATTGTTGTTGTTGTTGCTACCACACAACTTGCAACTCGCGCTTTGCGTTTTGTGGCATGGCCTACAAGTGGTTTTTATTATAAGAGTGACAAAGTTTTCCCACTAGTTTTCCTCTATTTTAACTATAGTTCCTGTTCTTAGTTATTACAGTTGTTATTGCCGAGCGTGTTGCTTTATAATTTACACACATTTGTGGCATTTTTAGAGCAAGCAATTTTCTTGCTGTCTGTATGCAACAGATCCCTTTTTAAATCACAAAAAATTTAATTACATGCCATGGACCATTGTATTGTATTATATTATACATACATATCACAGGCCTTGCTTTAAAATCTTTCTACTTTACCGCTGTTATTGTGGTGCGGTTTTATGACAGCTGTAAAAACAGATGACGGTACACACAGAACGTCGAAATATGTTTGTCCAGGTTGCATCTATTCCCATTCCGACTTTCTCGCAGTTTTGTGGCATGCCACGGGACCAAGCGTTTCATGTATTTCGCAATGTGGCAATTAGTTTTCAGAATAGTGCCAAGTTTCCAATTCTAGCTGGGATTTTATTTTAAGCCTATTAGTATACTGAAAACTAGAGGAAAATTAATTTCAAGCTTGAAACTTGCTAAACAGTTATTGAATAGTAATGGATTTCACATTACGACGTCCAATTTCTTTACAAAGTAATGATGATTTATTTGAAAATTTGTTTTTAATTTTTAATAAAAAACTTAATATACAACATTATTGGCTGGCGAAATCTTTGCTATAATCAAAAATCTAATTTTATTCTGATGTTGGTCGCGACTATTTTATTTTTCAACAATTTTATTTTATACTTTTTAAAGGCAGATCGTTTCTGGACTGTTTAATTTAGTTACGTTAATTTTACCTTTTACACGTAATAACAATTTTCAAAAGTGCAAAATTTATTTCAAAATCGCGTGTTAGTTTTCGCTTACGAATTTAATATATTTATTGTAAGGTTTTTACCGGCGTGGACGGCAGTCCACCCTAACGACTAAAGACTAAAATATGTGTCATTGCACAAAACTTCTTTATTATAAATGTACAGTTACTAAAAATTTAGAAAACTCTAGGCATATTGCAAAAATAAATTAATTAATTTTATGATTAACTTTTATCTGTATTTATCGTTCAACAGTAGGTCCTAATTGGCATGGTCAGTGCATTAGATATCTTTCAAAAAAAGAGTCTACAAATACATTATATTATTCGGAGTTTATTTTCGATTTTCTAAGTTTTGAATGAGTTGCTCTTTTTTTTTTTTTGGGGGGGGTTTGATGAATCCATCAAAATACACGCTTTTTAATGTGTGTGCAAACATTTGGCAGGCACTGTAATCAAACGATTCGGTGATCTAGTCAATTTTCCGGTCTGTCCTTCATTGCAACATTTAAATTACAATTGCTGTTCAAGTTGTGTTGACAAACATTTTGAGCACAAGTCAGACTGACAGTTTATAAATGACACATCAGGCCATCAATCAAATTGGCAGTTGGATGCTTAAAACAAGAAAATGTTGTTTGAATCACATTTTGGGGTTTTGCAAAAACCAAATCGAAAATTGCAAATTATAAACGTATGTACATACATACATACGTACATGAGTACATCATAAAACAGCAACATTGAACATTTGTGTAACATATGCAATGGGTCTCCATTGCTGCAAGCGCATAATATGTTTACTGTGTGCAAGAAGGAACAGGGGAGAAAATGGAGCGGAGAACGGAGAAAGTAGAAGGACCTGGGTGAGTCCAATCGAATCGATATGTTAAATAAATAATTTAATTAATTTCGCAAATTGACAGGGCTTGACGAGTGTTGAACAAGCCCAATGCCAAATATAAGTACCATAATTCCATGAAAAAATTATGTTCAACTTTATCACACTCTTTAACACTTCCGTTAAATAATTCACATATTTACAGCAGCATATATAATATTTTGTCAATACCCTAGCCGAGGCTTAGTAGTCCTTTAGCTTTTTGCTTGATGTTGGTAAAACTTTCTAATTTTCGGATTAAATTAATGTATTATGTAAATATTTATCTATTGTATATTCCTCAATCCTTTTCTCCTCAATTTTCTTATAATTGCCCATATAATATTATAGTTACGCAAAATCTTCCTATTTGTTTGTGGTTTAAAACTTTCTGTTCTACAAAGTCTTTGTCAATGAAACTGATTGCTGTTAGGTCAGAACACTTTATCAGCTATAAAAAATGAAATTGTTATCGATAAAACTCCTATATGTCCAGTAAACTTCGTGAAGGGCAAAAGGTCTTCGGATTAAAGGTTTCAGCAACGTTTAACAGTATATCAATCACCCAACCCAAACATGCAATTGATTTTTATTAAGTCTTAAACTAGCACAACTAAAATAAAAAATAAAATACATAAGACATGCGATGGGAATTATCCGGGCTTATGACACGATGCCATTTAAAATATTGTTTATGTAGTACATATGTAACATGCTGAAATTGTGTTTGGTTCTTTTATTGTTAATTTGTTGTTGCTGCTGTTTAGTCTTGAATTTTGTCTGGTATTGTTTATGTGTTGGTTTTTAGTTGCTCTTAATAAATGCTTTAAAAAAGGTCTTAAAAAAACTTAATATCGTATTAAGTATTTACCAGTAAAAGCTAAAACTCAAATGGAATAAAGAAAACTATTTAAAAAAGCGTATACTATTGAAAAATTTTCATAAAACTAATAATTGAATAGAATATAAAAAAGAAATCAAACTGCATTATGCTTTAGCTAGATTAATAGTTAAAGATATGTTGTTGTAGTTGTAGTGGTAGTTTTAATTGTTGTTGGATAAATGTGTAATAATTTAGGTATATTTAATAAAGCGCTTTGATTTAAATATGGATTTCGATTTAATTGAATTCTATTTAAAGTATAATGTTTAAATAATTTATCACACACGTTCTAAGCCACGCAAGCTTTTAAGTTGTCGCACAATTGAAACAGGTTGATATATTACATAGAAGAAGACAGAGAGTGAAAACGCGAGCTAGATGAAATAGAAATGTTTTTTGAAAAGTTCACAATAGCTTCGAATGATATACATACAAATGTATAGAATTATGGGGTGGAAAGTTTGGGTCTCTCAATTGAGTTTTTTTCACAATCGAATCAACCGATTAACTTAAATTGAAAGTTCAACTGAGAGTGGAATTCTTATAGATTTCAATAGGAATAAGGTGCTGTCTGGTACAACTCTTAGCAGAGGTTTGGCCCATGTGTGTGTGTATAAATTACGAGCAGGCAAAACACATTTCATTAGCTATACCTGGCGGCAATACTAACTACATACTAGCTTAATTGATATTGGTAAGCTGCTCGGCATAGCTAATAAAAGGTTTATGATTATATTTATGATATGATATTTAAAGTGTATATGATTTATTATTATATATATTGATATATAGTTAGATTTATGGTTTTTATATTTAAATGACTTTGAGTTTAAGTTGAAACTTACCAACGAAAGCCAAAGATTCGTTATAAGTAGTTGATTTTTCTCGTCCTACAAACGCATTTTATAAAATTTGTTTACATAAACATAAACAAAATAAAGATGAAATTATAATCAAAATAAAAGAACAAAGTAACAAAAAATAAAAAATAATTAAAGTGAAAAGTAAAAAAGAGCAGAGCACGATAATAGAAAGTTTTTATATATATTTGTTTTAAGAGTTTACAAGATTTTTTTTGTGTATTTTTTGTTCAATATTTTTAGCGTCTATTTTTATTGCATTTTTTTAAACCTTTTTATTGAGACGATTTGGCTTTAATGTAATTGGCTCATCAATTTTTAGACTCCGTACTTAAAAAAGTATAGGAATCTATTGGGTTTGTTTAAAAGAATATGTGCGTAACAAGCAGAAGGAGGCGTGGGTCTCTGACAGTCGGGTATGCTCGACTGCACCACCGGTCGACTAGTTAAGTATATCTTTGGCTTAAGTATATATATGCAAATAAAAGTATATATACCAGATTACTTTGCAATGGGTTCACACACAAGACTTGTCAATTGATTCAAATAAAAAAAATTTAATACTCGTATGCATACGTAAATGTAAGTGTAATTAGCATATTGCAGGCACAAGGACCTAATCAAATAGCGCAAATGGTATCAAAACTTTTGTTAGCACACACACACACACACACGGACAATAAAAGATGGCCAAGAAACTCACTTTGGCTAAGTTGCATATCCTTGTCATGAAAGGAAATCCCAATAGGAAATTTTAATCTGCTGGTAGGCTTACAAAAATACATACATAGACGTACATATGTATGCATGAAAGGACACCCTGAGCTGAAAAGACACTGTCCTTTTCGGTATGTCCAATGAGCCAATTTGCTTAGCATTTTATCAGATGTGGGCATGTCTGTGCAATAAAAACTTTTGAACTAGGTATCAAAACCCATTTATCTTTATACAAATTTTAATTAAAGATATTTCATGCTGGCCTATTGTCAGTCGCACAGATACGTATATATTCGCATGGAGACGGACAGACAGCTGTCAGTCATACTGTGTGATAGGAATTTAATTTATGTACTATTTCAAGGTGGTTCCGGCAATTGTCGTTTGTAATGCAGATGAAGTTGCCTCATGTCTCATTCCGTATCCTGTTTCTGACTTTTCTCACATCTGCATATGAAAGCCAAATGTTGAGGTGACTTTGTCATTAATAACTTGGCGTTATAAACAAAAACAAAACAAATAAAAGAAAACAAAAACAAAAAATTTCAAAACGAGAAGCAGAAATGGCAGCAATGTTGTTGTTGGGCTGAAAACAACTTGGCCCAGTTAATGCCTGACAGCAGCTGCAGTAACGACTTGAGCCATTAAAAGATACATGGGGAACTGAGTAACGTTTTGACTCCATTTTGTGGCAAACTCTGTAATGATATGCGAGAGAGAAAACGAGACAGAGAGAGGGAAGAAATTGGGGGGCTGGGTATTCCCTACTCAGTTTTAAGCCACTTAACGTTTTGGGTAAGCCAATATGTGGCAACTTCCTTTCGACATCAAATGTGATAACGTCTATATGTGCATATGATATGTGATATTTGCTGTTGACACCTTATAAAAATGGCGGTTTTGTGCAAATTTCATGTTTATGACAGGCTGTTTGCTAAGCGCACTTCCGCCAGGGGTGCCTCTACCCTCCACCGTCCTCACGTCCAACTACCCTCCAAGAGAGAGAAGAAAATACAGTTTGGAGTTGGGACAGAAGCCGGGACACGTCTTCGTACGTTTTGGAAATGTCGACAACGTCAACACCAACGCATACTAATGACATTTTTTGGTCGATTTTACTTTCATTTTTTTTGTAATGTTAGCATACCCTTGAAATGGGTTTTATGATTTTATAACAAAATATGTAACGATATTATTCTGGAATATATTATCGTAATTAAGACTCAGACTAGTTTGAATTGACAAGTTAAAATTTCATTTGCAGGCATAACGGTTGTAAAGGAATCTTATAATAATATTGAAACAGAAATTGTCTAATAAAGTTTTATTTATTTTTGATGCAGATCAAATTTCCAAATTAGCTTATAAATCAAGTTTGCCTTAAGTTATATGATTAATTAAAGTTTTTAATTTTCGTTACCAATTAAAGATTAAAATTTAACACTGTTCAGTTAGTACAAATCTTTAATGCCTTTATAAACCAACTAAAAGCTTATTTAACTAAAGGTGACTTCTGGAATGAAATTAATGAACGGGCTAAAGAATGTTCACTCTTCGGTTCTATTTTGGCAAACATTTGAAAAAGTTCAAGACGTCATTTGCGACAAATGACATTTGCATTAAATGCTCAAACCTTGTAGCCGAGTCGCTTAATCGCATTAAATTTGGAAGTATATACTTGCAAGTACGTATGTTATTAATATGTATAGTATATACTTATACACATAGTACATGCACATTATGTAAAGCAATAGTTAAGTTGTCGAGACAGCGAATTGTGGGCACGTTGTCATTGGCTGCATAAGCTTATAGATTTATTTTGCATTAACGTGCCAAATTGTTTTTAAATGAGTTTCTAATGAGCCAACAATTGCCGTTGTTGTCTTTTGTTATTCTGGCTCTCCTGATCCCCCCCTCAATTCACTCAATCCAGTAACAACGCCAAAATATATAGGTGGCGACATTTATGATAAATGTACCAGCTAACTTGCTGTAAATGGGGTTTTACTCTCTCAAAAATATGTTTTGTTCAAGGACAAAGTTTGTTAGTCCTGCCATATGTGTTTTGTTGCCCACCGCCCTGCGTTTTCCCCGCTGTTGCTAATGTCGTGACAAATAAGTGTATGATAAGTACGCGCAGTTTGGTTCGCCGACAAAATGTTAAGCTATAAATTAAAAATGAATCACAGAGCTTAATGTAATGAAAACAGAGAAAATTTATTTAATAAATATTAATCAGAGATACTTTAAATACAGTCAGATAATTAAATCTGTTAAAACGCTATTAGGTATAGCTTTAGTAGTTCGAGCTGTTCAAATAGATATATAAACTTGAGTCAACGATTTGATTTAGCCCTTGAATTTTGACTCTAAAGTTTAACAAGCTGTTATCAGCACCTTCGACACCTATGACTGGATGTTGCACTTCAAGGGTCTCCATTGCATTGCTCGATTTGGCACAAAATCCCAAAGACATTTCCTTTTGACACATTTCTATGTCCAGACATTTGGGTGGGTTGTGTGTGGTTGTGTAGATGTCAGGTAGTTGAACAGTTGTGTAGGTAGGTGCAACCTGGCAAAGTCATTACGAAACGACACAGAAACTTTATGGTGTTAGCCGAAAAATGCTAATGACTTTATATCTCAACTTTGTTGGTGTCGCACTATGCATTTTAATTTCGTGCCGAGGAGAAAAGTCGCCACAAAGTAACGAGTATGACTTTCGATTCAAGAGCGCCTGACTGACATGTCGGGGCCATCAATGGCAAAGGACCATTACCATTATCGTCGACATCATCATCATCATCATCAACAGCTCCAAAAACAAAATAGAAATTACAAAGAAATCTTTGAAAATCCTGAACATGTTTCCACACAATGGACACTTGTATGTCCTTAAGGTAAATTGAATGTGTGAATAGAGTTTTGTCGATCAAGTCAAATAAATATTGATTTCGTAATAAATCTTCAGTAGTATTTTATATTTAGCGACAAAAGTTTACAATGAGAAATGAGCACATTGTAGTAATACTTATTTATATATATTTATTGGCAACGATAAATCGATTTTCGAAATAGCGATTTTACCTACTTTAATTTTATAATTTTTTGACGATGTTCGAGTTAAGTAAATCGGTTTACTTAAGTTTCTTGTTTTTTTTTATTAATATTTTAGATACTTCTAATTTGTATTAGCAAAATTAATGAATCTGTATAATAAGCCGATAAATCTACACTTCGATTTTTTCATTGGCGATTTTATAATTTACTTAATCTCAATTTGTAAATAGTATTTTTAAGTGTATGCGCTTATTAGTAAAATTGGTAAGTTTTTAGGGAAAAGTTCCATGTTATGCAGAATTTACTAATGTAAAAATTTTAGGCCATTGAAATAAGCATGATCAATGTACAGACGCCAACAGAATGACATTTTGTTTTAAAAGTATTTTCTCAGTCCTTCGGCTGCAATAGAAATCGACGTTGAAAATTGTTGACTCTCATATTTGATGTATGGCAATAGAAAATATTTATCAGGTGCATGTGTGCGCGTTATTAATTATTAGTAAACTAATTAGCGTAATTGACAACGTGGCCAGGTAAAGTTGAAAGTGTCAGGGCTAAAATTCATAAAGCTGCCGGAATATAGGGTTGCATAATTTATGCGGTTCGCAAATCAACAAACTCTGCGGTTTTTCATCTATCAATCAATCCGAAACGGTGCATATATTAAACTGTTGATTATCTAAATGAAAATTGCTTGAAATGCAATAAATAATCTATATGCAATGCTTTAATTAACATTACAAAAGCAATACATTAATGCCAAATCGTTCGGGTCGGTTTTTTTTAATATATTTTAGATTTACAATGAGAACAGCTATAGTTTAATTATTAATTTAAATGCATATTTAGTTAAACAACATGCATGCTGTCAATGGTTGTAATTGTTTTTTTTTTTTTGTTTGTTTATTATGTTCTGTACTCAAACGATAGCCTTGCAGATGGTCGATCTCAAAATAAAGACATTGTTTCTTTTTATTTTGTTTAAAGTGAACAAATACATTTATTTATCATAGGTACAATCTGCCAGGGAATTAAATCATCGCCGTACCGAAGTGAGCTGTTCATTTTGTATGGTATTTAGATCTTTTGTTGAGAAACGATTTATGACATGTACCCAGCAATAATTTAAGTTATTCAAACAAAATCTGTAATAGATACACGTATAATTAGTACATGATTATGGCAAACATTCACACACTCACACATACCATCGCATACACTCACACACTCGCACACACCGAAAAAAAGGGTTGCAGTTAAACACGAAAATGAAAAGTCGTCTAGAAATTCACGAGGAAAAATGAACATCGAGTTAAGAATAATATTTATGGTAATTAGATTTAATTAAATGCATATTAATGTTTGCTTTTATTTGTGTCTAATGCGCTTAACACCAGTTGTTTGTTCTTATTTAATGGACTTAGATCGCTATATGACAATCCTTTTATGTACTGCTATATATTTAGCGAATTATTTAAAAGTTGACGTTGAAATTTAATAGTATTAAATTAATTTCTTTAAAAATTATATTCAAACAATATAGTTTATAGTATCCCTTTTGTTTTTTTAAAACATATATAAGCGTGTGATTGTGAGCAATTTAAGTGCATTCCGTATCACGTTTTTATTGAACTTTGATTTAATTACATTTTTAATGGATAAACATAATATGTGTCATAAACGTGTTGCACAAAAAATAAATAAGCGATAAACATTTATTAAAATTATATAAGGAATATGGCTGGAAACACTGTTAAAAATGTACTTATAAAAAATATTTTTGTTCAAGAGTTGTTAGCGCATTTTAGTTTAAATTATGTATTTATCCGTTTATCGTAATTGCCTTTATGCCAAAATTGTAAATTGTTTTTGCTGTCAAAAATATTGGTATAAAAAAACCGCTTAAAAGTTTATACAAAAGCGTTTTTTGATTAATCGCAGCGATAACAGCACGCGTTTTATTTATCTGCGTCTGTATACCCTGTATTTTTAATACTTAAGATATTTTATATCGATATGATAAATTAATAGATTTAATAAAATAATCTGATAAAAATATTAATCGATGATGTATTTGGAGCTCTAGAAATTAAGCGAAATTGTGTTGAAAATATATTTTTATTAATTTCAGTGAAATAATTTATGCTTTTATTATAAAACAATTCAATTTTGTTATATACAGGGTATTTCCTAGTCGGACAGTGCTACATTAGTTTCGTTGATTTATTTGTTTATGCTGGGAGTGCCCTTTGGCAATTTATGCCAATTTGGCAAAAACGTAGCCCTTATCCACATGCCAAGCCGTTATAACGAGCACAGTTTCAAATCAAATGGAAATGTAGTATAAATCAAATAGTGCAGAATTGAGAAAAGTTTGAAAAGGATGACGTACTGACAGCATGGTAACATTGGCTGCTAATTTCTGAGCTAAGAAGATCGAAATTTTCTTGTATATCAATATTTTTAAACTTATTTCTTTAATTAAATTCAATTTAAGGTTTTAGTAAAGTGATTGTCATTTGCAGTTTTTGTAGTAACAAAAAATTGGTGTTTACGACAAAAATATGTTTTCGTTTTTATTTAAGTATTTTTTTCACACACATATCGAGACAACACATATTGGATAAAGGAGCTCCCAAAAATAAGAAATGAAAGAAATGTTTGTGGTTATTGGAATCTAAGTTGTTAGTAGCTTTTCATTGCCAAAAAGTTAACACGTAAATTATAGCAAATTGATAAGAATAAATGAAAGCAAGGTTAAGGCAAATTATAACTCCTATCAGTTGGTAATAAAGACAGACAAACAGGTGCTAGACAATTTGACAGCTGGTACATGTCACTTACCAAATTTAACCACGCATTTGTGGTCAGAATCTGATTCTTTTCGTCCTATAAGAAACGCAAGAACTCGTAAATTTAAACTGTTTTTTACATATTTAAAAGATTTCGTAGTTGTCGCAACCGTCGCTACGGCAATACAAAAATAAGTTTTAAAATGACTTAGAATATACAAAAAATTTATTTCTATTTTCCATATTATTACACTCTTAATATGCCAAATATTCGACGATCTTTCGTTAAATCTTAGCTTATAATACCTAAAATGCGTAATTTTATTTCTTTGCTATTAGCCTAAGACATGGTCGGTCAACAAAAAAAAAATTTATAAAAAAAAACACCCCTTTCTGCTTTATGTCGAATTAAATTTTTTTAAAATTTTATTAAGCAAAATAAATATACTGTATATTAATTAATATAATAATCTTATCTAGCTTATTTTTACCCCAAAAAATGTATTTACTCCCAGTAGTTTCGGTTCTCTACTTGCCAGCTAAAATACTGAAAACAAATTAGTGCATTAGGGTGAATTATAAAATAAAATCTTTTGCAGCACTCTGCAACACATAGTTGTAATATTTATATCGTCGGAATTCCAAGTTCAGATAATGTTATAACTTTTCAAAAGAAATTCTTTTAATTACAATTTTTGGCATATAGATATTTTTAATTAATATATTGGCAATTGACAGCGTCACACAATAAATAAAAAGGTGCGTATAGTAATATTTAACTGAAAACCAATTAAGCCGAATTGTTTTTTAGCTGATACAAATAACGAGCAAATATGCACGGATGATAATGAACCTATTGGACCAACCAGAAATATGTACAGCCATAGTCACAAAAATAAAGATTTCAAATGCTTATTGGTTGCTTTTGATATCCGATTGTGTAAACTATTAATAATAATTAATAAACAAAAATTAAAAACCCTCGGAGATACAGAAAAAACAAACACACAGCTGCTGCTAAAATTTAAGCACGGGTACATGTCACTTACCAAGGCTAACCACAGAATTGTGGTCACAAAACTGATACCTTCTTCCTATACTAGATATGACTATATAATTTCTATTAAAAGAATCCGTTGCAACGGGGACAACAACTCCACATAGCGTTAAGCCGTCTCATTATTTTGCAATTAGAATTTTGTTTATTGTTGATTGATGTTGCAGCAACAGTTGCTTCAAAATTTCGATTGTCCATTCTCGCTTTTCACAAATGAGTACTTACCACATCGATGATTTGCTGCAGTGTCAACCCAAATTTGACTTCCAGTGGATCCGATTCATTTGCAACAGGTCGCTCCAGTGTGTTGTATGTAGAGAGCAGGTGATTTAGTAAACGTTTCTCATGTGGTCCCTGACGGCTTTCTGCAATGATACCAAAAATGTGTGTCAACCCAATTAGTTTCAAAACAAGCAGGCAAAAGTACGGAAAACTCTAATTTATATATATGGCGCATTCCACAAAATCAACTTACAAAGTGAGCTACAGTAATTGACAGCTCATTAAAAAGCTATTAAACTCATTTCGACTCTTTTACGTCGTCGTTTTTAGCAGCTGAGTTAATGAACTCTATTGTTGCTAACATTAAGCACAGCAAATCATTTCTCTGGCAAAATTGACCAAATGATATTTCATCTAAATTAATTTTTACTTACTCTTATTTTATACTCCAACACTTACTCTCTTCTTATTACTGATATTTGCTGATATTCTTCTTCTCTTCTCAGCTTTTAGAATAAAGAGCCATTGAATTGAATGAAGATTTCATATAATATTTTTCTTATAAATTCTCAAAATTGCGTTTACTCGCCGCATGTTCGCAAATGCAGATGCCCACAGATATGGAATGCTCATCAGAATAGTAATTAACAATTTACTGGCACTGCAAACATACAGTCCTATCAAGTTTTTCAGAAGGACAATCCCGTTGAGTACTTGATTTTGTCAGCAATTTTTGTGCCATTTTCAGCAAGGTTAAAAATCTCATAAATTTTTAAGGAGAAGAAGAGAAGAGAACGCAGAAGCTAAGAGCATTTCGTACTCGTAAAAGCACTCAACATAAAAGGTGCAAAAATAAGAATCACAGCGCAAATGTCAAAAAGTGTAACAAAACAAAACAAAA
Source organism: Drosophila falleni (assembly GCA_035045575.1). Taxonomy (NCBI): domain Eukaryota; kingdom Metazoa; phylum Arthropoda; class Insecta; order Diptera; family Drosophilidae; genus Drosophila; species Drosophila falleni. Next base: position 250,520 of record JAWNOV010000009.1, read on the forward strand.
CAACTAAGAACAGGGCAAAGCAGAACAGAAGGGAAAAGAAAAAAGTAAAAAGAAAGACCAAAAGAAGTTAAATAGTTTTAAATCATGCAAAAGGGTGACCCAGGAGATTCACCCACAGTGAGTGTGTGTGACCAAATGTCAACTGCAATGCAAGGACAACTGCAGCTAGGGAAGTTTGCACAACATTCGCTCAAGGGCAAATTGATCAGGACACTGAACGTAACTGGGTCAGACCACACAATACAAATGAGCTCAGATTATATATGTATGAATAATATACACATACTCATATATAGTATATTGTATATAATTATATATATATATATATTAGTGTCACTTACAAAGTGCTATTCGACTCCAAATTGAGAGTCCTTCACATGCTTGTGTGCATATTAATGGTTTATATAATAAACAGGAATCCGTTCTCAGTCACCTTGACAAGTTTGGTTCGTCGGTGGTTGTTGGTCAGTTCCAAGTGGTTGACTCAGAGCCATGTCAAATTCATGGCCTGTACGTTGTCCAATGTCCTGTCTTGCATAATTTACAGTTAATGCCAACATGAATTCGATTGCACAGCCTGACAGCTCCCTAATGCATTTATGAATGAGCTGCTGGTTCAACATTTTCCACCAGGCTCGGCCCACTTTGCTATGGCCCTGACGACCTGGTCAATATTTACACTCGAGTCCGGAGTCCGGAGTCCCGAGTCTGGAGTCCGTGATTCGTTGTCCTTAGCCCCTTTGTTATACCTCCATTTTATGGTTCTATTTTACTTGACAACATTGCCGTGAGCTAAGTAGCTTGGCCCCTTCTGTCCGTCATTTCGGCTAATTGCGTGTAAATAGTTTTTGCAATTGAGTTGTCAATTTCCGACGTGTGGCAGGTAATTGTGTTCGCTATCCTGTCGTATCCTATCTTTTTCCCTCCTCGGTTCACCTCAACTCGTAAATTCTAAAAGCTTTCGTTTCTGTCCTCAGCTCAAATATTTGCCATTCCCGTTTTACGGTCTGTTATAAAACACTGTCCCATTCTTCTTCATTGTGACTGTCATGTCAATGAAAACCAAATCAGACTGCGGTACTTAATGAACATTGAGCGATCTGTGCGAAATTCGGCTCCAGTGCTGTAAATTTATAATTACAATAGTCAATTAACTCTTAGCAAATCGTTTTTTAGGAAAAAATTAATGCAGCTTTTTGGGGGACAGAATGCGGCGTAACAATTTTTAACAAATCCGATATTCTTGTCTAAAATAAATTCTAGCTTTAAAACTGAATTGTAGACAAGTTATGCGACTGATCTTTGTACTTTTGGTTTCTTATAATGTACTACAGGACAAATTTGTTTTTAAACCCGTTACTTAAAAAGTAAGTAAAAGGGTGCATTAGGTTCGTTGGAATGCATGTAACAGGAAGAAGGAAGCATATTCCACCCTATAAAGTTTATATTTTCTTGATTAACATCAAAAGCTAGGTCGATATAGCCATGTCTCTCTGTCTGTCCGTCCGTACATGTGAGCGCCTAGATCTTAGAGACTATAGCAGAAAGAGATTCCAAATTCGACTCATAGATTTCTGTAGACCCCACGCAGGTCAATTTAAATTAAATTTTTACTTTTTATATCAGCAATGTAAAAAGAAAAAGAGAAGGACTGGGAGCGGGGACTGGGAGAGGGACTGTGAGAGTGACTGGGAGAGGGACTGGGAGCGTGGCCCGGGAGAGGGACTGGGAGCGGGGCCTGGAAGAGGGACTGGGAGAGGAGCGGGACTGAGAGCGGGGCCTGGGAGAGGGTGTGGGAGCGGGGCCTGAGAGAGGGACTGGGTGCGGGGCCTGAGAGAGGGACTGGGAGCGTGGCCCGGGAGAGGGACTGGGAGCGGGGCCTGGAAGAGGGACTGGGAGAGGAGCGGGACTGAGAGCGGGGCCTGGGAGAGGGACTGGGAGCGGGGCCTGTGAGAGGGACTGGGTACGGGGTCTCCGACTGTCGAGTATGCTCGACTGCAGCACCGGTCGACTAGTTTACTTTACTTTAGTCTCGCAGCGTTCAGCGATCATACGATGCTATCATTTGACTACAATATTAGTTAGCGATTAAATAAACCCCTCCCTTGTTTGGAGACGCCTTCCCACGTCCATATCACTTCCAAATGTTGATAATACAGGGGCAAATGAATGATGGAGAGAGAGCGAGAGAGAGAGGGAAGAGAGATTTAGAGACAAAGAGACTACAATATGTATTTGGAGTATTTCTCGACTTAATGATATGCAAATAGAAGCACAACAAACGCGACCCGAGCAACAACAATTGCAATAAGATGTTGTTAATTGTCTCCAAGCCTTGTGTTGATCTTATTATTCTTGTTGTTTTTGTTGTTGTTGTCGTTACTGCTTCTATTAACATTTAATTAAACGCCTTTTGCTGTCAAAAGCACGACATGCAATTCTTAGTCGTAATTACGCATCATTTTCACTTTTCTAAACGAACTTTTTACACAATTTTCTTACATAGAATTCTCTATATATTTTTCTCAGTGCTTTGCTATGTGTGTCTCTTTTTCGCCAAGTCTCTGCATTATTGTTTAATTGCAATTAGCGCAAAGCAGGCAGCTGACAAAATGATTATTACGAGCTCGTGTGTGTGTATTTAGTCTATGCATAATGCAAAGGCCATGCCATGTCTTAGAATAACACCTCGACACACACACACACACACACACCCAAACTCACTAACACACACGTAGACACACTTACACTTATACTCTTTGCAATTAAGTTGCAAATGCCTAGCGCCCATTGTCCTTGTTGCTGTTTTGTTGCTGCTGTCGAAGAACGTGTTGAAAATATCTCCTTGAAGTATGTGCCGCCACTTGAGTGTTCACCTCCCCCATCCTCCACCCCCCCCCCTATGGCATATTCCCCTTCTCACCCCGCGCCGCTCCTCTTGAATTGCTTCCCTTGCTTTGGTGCTTGAGTTCTAAGTGCTTCCCACCTGAAGAGTGTGTTAGATTATTTTAACGTGTGTTTTTCTCTTTTCTACCTTATTTTCGCATGCTTAAGTAGTTAGTTTAACAAACTGCATTCTTTAGGTGTGCATAGCTTAGGACGTGGCGCTTCTAATAGTAAGTTTAAGTTTCATAACTTTAAACCAAACATTGAACTGATTTCCGCATTAAAAATTCTTAAATAAATGCCCGCATTTCCACTTATTTAGTCTTCCTCTTCAGAAACTTTTACAATAATAGAAAAGTTTTATGCATATTTCAACTGCTGTAAAACGTATTTTGCAAGTTAAATTACTATTGAGCTGAATTGAATGTCGTTTACCATATAAAGTACGATCTTTTGTGCAATATGCACAATCAAATCTTTCTCACAAATTACGAAAGTATCATTGTGGTAAATATATATTTGACTCATTTAAATATTGACTTGATACTTGTGCAGTTTTGTGTTTTCATTAATATTATTACCTAACTTATAGGGAAGACATAAGTACAGAGAATTCGACTGTAAGAGAAAATATACTTTTTTCGCTGACACACTTTGAAGCGGCAGTAAAATTTAGTAAAAATTTTCTTGAAAAACTACGGATCTCATGAAATTTACAAGACAAATCCGGACTACAGTATACAGTTAACGGAGCTCAAAATATATTTCCTAATAAGAGGTTTGTAAATTGGCGATTAATGAAGAACACGTTATTATTTCTAACTAACCAAACTTACTAACTAATCTCTAGTTTTATCTCGGTCTGATTGGAGTTTCCTGGGATTTCACCCAATCCATGCAACAAATGTTGGACCAATCGCATTCTTTTTCAATTCAGATACCCTCAGAATATTTATATTTACATTAATCAGGAATACTTTAATTAATTTTTAAAATTTGTATTTTATTAATTTAAATGTATAATTTAGTATCGGCTGCTTATAACTTGACAATAAATAAATAAATAAATAAGTACGGGGTTTTAAAAAGAGAGGCAGCTTCTCTATAGTGCAATATCTGTCGCTCTCATTGTGCAAACTTATACAAAATAATCAAGTCTACAGTTGAGGATTGCAAATGAAAGCTATTCCATTTACTATCTGATCCCAAAAGTCATTTGCATAATACGAGTATTCATAATGACAGCATGTTCCTACAAATATTCCACATTGAAGGTCATTTGCTTATTTGCTGACATTGCCCAAAAGTAGAGAAACTTAAGAGCTATAAACAATCAACACCCAACTCTACAAATTTCATTATTAGTTCAAGTACACATATAGTATATGTACGCATAATATGCCAACTTCTATGCACATTTCCATAGGATATTCTATTTCCATTTCATACTCGATTATCATTTCAGGAAACCATTTAGTGCAAAGAGTTTTATGTGTTTTTCAATTTTTTTTGGTAGAAATGGAAGTTGAGGCTTTTTCTTATACACACTTCTCTCTCATATTAAATGCATATCGTAATGCGAATGTGTAAATTTTGTGCTAGCTGGCAGCAAAAAGGCCGTCTGTGTTCTAGAGCAACAACAACAACACCAAGAAAATAGCAACAACAACTCGATAAGAGGGACGCGGGAGGCAGACGCAGAGCCTAACATTGAAGAGGGCGCTTTGGGGCGGTCATGAGTTTGTGTCACGTTCGCGACTTCATTTGAAATTCATGCATAATAAGCAGCAGAGTACACGCACACACACTCACTGAGATAGAGAGACACACACACACACACACACATAAATACACACATACACGCACAGGGAGTGTGTGCATCATGAGAAGCGCTCGGTTGCTCTTCGGCGTCGCTCGACTGCTGGCTGCATAAACAAGCACCCAATGCCAGAGCTAATTTTATTAAAAAGGCAATGCTAAAGCTCCTCCTTCCCCTCTTCGCAGGAGGAAGGACACTGTGCTCTTAGTTGTGAATTAAATTGACAAATTCCATGGCACTAAATGCAATAAAGATTGAATGATTAATGCAACATAAAAATTTGCATATCTTAAAATCTGTAATACATCTTTAAATGCATTTGAAAGCACTTCTTAATAATGTTGTTCCATTCATTTAACTTATTTAGATAAAATCTTTTATCCAAATTACTGAAATATGCGCTACTTTTATTGAACCGATTGATTTGAATTATTTATTAAATTGCATTCAATCATTTCAAATTAAATTTTAATATTCAATCGAATAGGTTTCAAAGTGGTCTTAATTTGGCATTGTTTGCATTATTTATACATTGCACATTGTGGATTACAAAAAACATCTGTATTGATTTTACTGATACTATTTTTGCATTTATTTTATTCATAATACTTTGATAGTCAATTTTAGAAGTCAAGATCTATTTTTTTATTCCGTGCTGTTGCCCCTAATACTGTTGTGCTGTGTAGTACAGTGTATAGTGAAGTATGGTTGACTGACTGAGTGGTCTGCTGTTGTCGGCACATAAAAATGCAACTCTGGAGCATAAACAAACAGCTTGTGCCTGCCCCAGAATGCTCCCAGCACGCCCACGCAAGCAGTCGACACATGCGAATAAGACTAGTTAGGATTGGGAGTAGGAGTAAGAGTATGAGTAGGACCAGGACCAGGACTAGGACTAGTTTGGTAGGGAATAGCATTAGGCAAAATTTATGCGGCATGAAGTTACGCGAAGCGCTAAACATACAGCAGAGACTTGGATTGTATGTTTTTTGTTTTTTACTTTTTTATGCAACGCATTCATGAGCGCATTTTTTATGAGTTCATTTTAATTAGATACATAAATTTTGTTGGCATCGCTTAGGCAAATTATTGACACAGCCTAAAAGAATGAAAGACTTTTTTGTGATGGTCTTTACGGTACGGTAAATTGAATATACGACTGTAGCAAAATATAAATTTCGAATTTCATCTGCACAGACGTACTATCATAATGATTTAAACATTATTCTTTTCAATATTTTTTTTACATAATATTATTATCTTCGAGATCGATGCTTTGATACAGAAGTTCAGAAGTGGAAAAGAAGAACGCTTGGTTAAACACTATTCTATAGTTTTACTTATATGTATACTAAAATAATAATATTGATAATAATATATATAAATTAATTTAATTTGAGTTGATGGCCTAATTAGTTGTATTGCTCATTTTAGATTAAGTATTCCATATAATATCTAATATAATAAAATTAGTATTTATTTAAAATGTCAACTGTTTTTTTCTCTTTCTCCCTATTCTCCATCGAATAAGTTTGTGTTTTTCTGCTTTAATAGCACGTTCATATACATTAAATACACCTGCAGAGCCTCCGTCATAGTTGGTCCCTTGTCACGGCTTTATCTAAAAGCAGGCAACAATATCTTTTCTCGTTCGGTTTTTGTTTTAAAATTCGTGAGATTTTAAAGCGTAAATCTTTGTCCTATATAAACATGCGGACGCACGCGCACTTTAAAATTAATCGCACGATTTATGACGCTCAATCTAACCGCTAATTTATAAGGCTTTAAAACCATCCAGGGCCTGACAACTAACTAGGCGTCGCTTCGGTCTATAGGAACATGCCACGCCCCTGCCCAACCCTTTTTATACCCTGAGCCCATTAAAACTGAACAAAAAAAGGTATAATGTGTTTGGCAGAATGTATGTAACAGGCAGAAAGGGGCGTGGCAGACCCCCAAAACTATATATATTCTTGATCAGGATCAATAGCCGAGTCGATTGAGCCATGTCCGTCTGTCTGTCTGTTTGAACGCGTCGATCTCAGAAACTACAAAAGCTAGAGACTTTTAACTTGGTATGTAGGTTTCTGGATACCGGCGCAGATCAAGTTTGTTTTTATTTTTGGATCGGACCACAATATCATATAGCTGCCATAGGAACGATACATCGAAAATTAAGTTTTAGTATGATAAAGTTTTGCGTTTGTTGAGATATCAGAACCAAACTGATAGATTATGTATCGAAGTTGATTTCATACATCCTGACCAAGTTTGGTTAAGATCGGTTAACTATATCACATAGCTGCCAAAGGAACGATGCATCAAAATGATGTTTTAGTATGAAAAAGTTTTTTGTTTCTTGAGATATCTTAACCAAGCTGATAGAATATTCATTAATGTTGGTTTTGTACATTCTGACCATATTTAGTTCAAATCGGCTTCATATATCATATACCTGCCATAGGAACAATTGGTCGAAAATAAACTTTTATTGAAGAGTACCTGGGCTCAGGGTATCCTACTGTCGAGCGTGCTCGACTGTAACCGCCCACTTGTTTCATGTATGCCTTTAACGCAAAACGCTTTACGCATTTCAAATGTGTTGTGGCTTACACACGTTGCTTTTTGAGTGCTCTCGAGTATGAGAGAGAAAGAGATCAAATATATATATATACCCATATACAGATATGCTCAAGGATATATAGAAGCACATATATGCTTGTGTGTCAGTTGTGTGCGTGCATAGATTTTGTTCGCGGTTTTGGCATTTGTGGCTTAACACTCGCAAATTCAATTTCCATCACCGATGTCAGCGATTATTTTTTGCTGCGTTCAAACCGCAAAATGTTATGTTTTAAATATTTTTTAAAGCACGATTTAGGGGCGTGTCACACACCTCCATTTAGAATGCATCAAGAAATTTTTTTGAAAAGCATTTACAGATTTGCCAGCAGATGATTTTTTTGTTAAATCTTTGTCAGATTTTTGTACAAAGAGCTGAAATATTAAGAGCTTAGTTTCGGAACTTAAAAAAATTGCTGCAAAATATTTATACCATTATTAAAATCTATTTAAAAAAAAATTTTACGATATACTGATCGAAAGGTATAGTGTATTGTAACGCGTTTGAGTCATGAGATAAGGGGACTCGAGTGGGAGGTGCAAAATTTAAATGTTTGCGGTGGATGGGGTACAACGGCCCTTTTACATTTTCCCTCTCACAAATTATTTTTCTTTCTAAGGATTCCGGAGAGAAAAATTGCAGTTACAGTTAGTTACATTACAGGACATAATAATAAATATGCCAACTAAATTATAAAACAGCTCTTAGCTCCTACGACCATCCCTTCCCTCACCACACAATCACAAACATACATTCTATAATAACAAATTAAAGATTTCATCTATATAAATATCTTTAGCAATCTCCCAGAATTGAATTGTGATACTTCAGAATCAATCTTGATATATGTACGAATTACTGAGAATGTGAATATAAAAATCTTTTTCCAAGTACCAATAATCATGATTTAAAAATGTCAAGTTAACTTAAATAAATAAACAGAAATGTTACTATAAATTCAAATACGTAAAATCTTAACATTTATTTTGCGAATCATATATAAGAAAAAGTTTTGCCAATTTTGCAGGGTCTTTCGTCTTATTTCAGTCTTACTCAAATCAAATTAAATTTTTGTAACGTAGCTCTTAATCGGAAAGGTCGATTGTTTTTATTTTATTATCAAAATATTTCAGCGGAAAATGTTTTAATTTCATGTTTTTTTATTTTGTCACATTTTGACGGACGGTTGTTAAGCTAAGCATATTTTGTTGTGCTGAAGGTCCCAGAATTCGGAATGAATTAAAATATAAGTCGAAGAGTTTTTGAAAAAACCCAAAACTTTGAGAAGAAAGTTCAAATGTCAGCTCAGCTATCAGTTCCGCTTTTAGTTATAGTGTGTGTAAGAAACCCAACTGTTCGCATTTCTGTCTTCATCTGTTATCACTCTGTGTGTGTGCGTGTGTATTGGTGAGTCTAAACTATTGATGTGACGTCTTCATTGCCTTGACCATCACTGAACTAGATGTGAAAAATCAACCAAATATAGATTATATAGGTACCAACCACATAAACAGCGATACTGATAAGTATACATATGTACATGAATTGTATGATCGAAAATAGCTTTAGAATTCTTTTCTTCTAACCAAGTCAAATTTTGTGTCAGTCAGTCTTAAAATTTGTTTTGTACAGATCGGTGGCATAATGTTTCCAAAAATACTGTGTATAATCCTTGTGATAAATCCATTCATAACGTTCTCTAACGCAAATCTTATTTCCGAACGTAACGAGGCGGATATTAAACAACTGAAAGCGGAGTTACTTAAATTGAAAGAAAACGAAATTAAGAGGCAGGTGGAATACGAAGTGGACAACCGATATCTCCGCGCGGAAATCGAACGGCAAAGAGTGTTAACAGATGGACTTGTTAAGGCATTGAATATGCACAATACGTGGCTTAACCCATCCAATTGCTCCGAGGCTAAATTTAGTGGGATCTACGAAACAGTTCTTCCCAACTTTATAAGTCAACCCTTTAAAGTGGCCTGCGATGCTTTAACTCGAGGAGGAGGATGGACTGTTATCCTGAGGAGGATGGGTGGCAGTGTCAACTTTTATCGAAATTGGAATCAGTACAAAACTGGATTTGGAGATCTGGATGGAGAATTCTTCTTAGGTTTGGATACAATTCACGCACTAACTGCAGAAAGGAAACAGGAGCTACTTGTAGTTCTTGAGGATTTCAACGGAGTTGAAGCATTCGAGTTGTATGATGCCTTCGCAATTGGCAGCGAGGATCAACAATATAAATTACACACTCTGGGAAAAGCCAGAGGAAGTGCTGGTGATTCCCTCAGAAGGCAAGAGGGCCAAAAATTTACCACCTATGATCGGGACAATGATATTAATGTTGATATAAACTGCGCCAATGAATTCAATGGTGCCTGGTGGTACGAAAAATGTCACGACAGGTATGATGGATTACAAATTGTTTTTGAACGCTTCGTTTAATAACTTGAATTATTACAGTCACTTGTTGGGCAAATATAACGAGGTTGCCTTTGGCAAGGGCGTCAACTGGGATAGTTTTCGAGGTCCGAGGTACTCTCTGAAAAAAGCTGTTATGATGATAAGACCGAAGAAGTGAATTTGAAGCATCCACAATATAAAGAGCTGTTCTACTTATATCAATTTAATTTAAAGACCTGGCAGATTCCTTAATCTTTTTTATAGTTTTATATAATTGTACATAATAAAAATAAACGCATTTACCCCTCTCTATTTCTGTCTCTTCTATTTTCATTATATCGCTCTCTCTTTCTTGTTTTCCAGTTTGGATGCAGGGTATGTCACAGTCGTGCTCTTTTGACCAGAGCTTGTTGAATATGTTTATGATTACATCTCTGTATGTATGTGTTACACTCATGCAAATTTAACAAATAGGATCCGCCCCCTGATCGCTTCGCTCGCGGTGAGGTGCGGCTACAGTCGAGCACGCTCGACAGAACGATACCCAGAGAACTGAGGTACTCTTTTATAAGAGTGGATTTTCAATCAAGTGTTCCTATGACAGCTATATGATATAGTGGAGCTATTTAAACACACTTCGGTACTTTTTAAAAAATTATAAAAAAAAAATCTCACCATAAAAAAAAATGTTTTTCGTCGTTTGGGGCCCCAAATCTATCCAAAAAAGTAGGTTTGGTTCTTGTAATTTTTTGGCTGTTGCCTAGTGTTATTATTGTTTGCATTTGTAGAGTATGTGGGGTTTGTTTATGGTTTGAATCTTTAATGAAAAATACTGTTCCTGAACATTTAAAACTTAAAATCAAACAGTAAACTAAGTCTAACATGGCCATAAGTGCTCGAAATTAGATATATTTTTTTAATGTATCAAATGCGAATAAAGTTGTATGTTTGGTAAAAGACAATATAACATTTGTCATTAATTAAAATGCATTCATTTGGCCACGCCCATTTATTCATGAGAGTGCGAGTTAAAGGCGCTGAAGCATGGCAACTGTTTAAATTGCCGCATAGTTTAATGGCGCGCCAAAAACTTGTGTGGAAGTCTCAGGAGCCCAACGGAAATGCCACCCACCTACTTATCCTTATCGTATATGTGTGCGTCTGTGTCCCAGTCATGCCTAAGTATTGGTAACAAAATTAAATGTGCGCTAAGTAACGAGCAGTATGTGTGTGTGTGTGTGTGTGTGTGTGTGTGTGTGTGTGTGTGTGTGTGTGTTGGAGTGTGTTGAAGTGTCTGTCTGGGTAAGTCTTTCCTTGTCGTGGGCTGTGCATTTACTGGGACAAATTAAAAGCACTTGTGATTTTATTTTATGATATGATTTCTATGCGAGTCTCTTGAAAAATTATGCATATGTTAGAAGTCGACGGGCAGGTCTATAAATCGTAGCAAAGCTCTACTCTTCTTGTAAGTGGATTGTGGGCACAAACTTGCCAACACTTGCGGAATTCGAACAATGTTGCAAATTGCTTTTGGTAGGGCCAAGAACTTTTCAGACAACTTCAACACGGTATTCTCTAATTGGAATGCAAACTAATAGATTTCAGAAAATATACTTCTTAACTTATTGATTGGACAATTAAAGACATGAAAAGGAATCTTTCGCAGTTTTATATATATATTCATTTGATATTTATGAGATGTTATGTTTTCAGTTTTGACTTGGTGTGACTGAGCTAATTGTTTTGTCTTGGGTAAAACCACATATTCTGGGTTTTTTGAAACTGATTCAGAAATGATGTTGATAAAATTTTGGTTTCGGAATCAGCTGTTTACCGCTGCTCTATACGTTTTAGTGTTCCTCTGAGGCAGATAATATGTTTCAGCTGGAAGCACTATAAATAAATAGAGATTAAAAGATAAAGATTTGGTTTAATCTGTTTAATTACATTTTTTTACATTTTAGATGTCCGTCAACTTTCTTTTTGTATAAAGCACACTTATTTATGAATTAAAATATATAAATTAATAAAAATTAAATTAGATTTCAAATTCAATGAAACTATAAAAAAATGTATAATTAAATGTTGAGCTTAACAACAAATAAAATTAACATATTATGAAACTTATGTCTGAAAATTTTCTCGATTATTAGTTTAATGAAAAGTGCCGACAAAGAATTCTTAATCACAAACTCTATTCAAAAACAAATACATAACTGGTATTTAATAGGAAATCTTGAAATATTAAGCGATATATAGAATGCAACCTTTGAGTTTCAAATGATTACAAATAAATAAAGTCTTGGACAGATGAAACAACCCTCTTAGTTAATAGGGTAACCACAGCTTCTTCGCAAATCGATTGGATATTCAAAGTGTCTAATTGCTATGCCATTTCACAAATGCATCCTTGCGGCAGTCTACCCCTTTTCGAACTGACCCCAAAACTACCCAAATCTCCAAGCTAACACTTAACAACTCATTAACGTATGTGCTGGCCATTTGGAATTTGGTAAATGAAACCAAATGTACGCCTATTGATACCAAATGCCAACTACTGGGCATTCGATATGGTTGTAGGTGTATAAATAGACGGAAGACATGCAGAAAGGGGAAGAGGGTGTTCAAGAGAGATTATATCCTGGTACAAATGAGAAAATCCCAGAAAACCGACAGATTAAATTCGTATTCCACTTGTGTAAATGGTTGTGGGCATGTGTGGTAAGTAAGGTTTCCTTGGAGCCTAGCTGGGGATTGTGGTGTGTGTGTGTGTGTGTGTGTGTGTATGAGTGTTCCCGTGCGTTGGTCATAAAGTTTGCCACATGTGAAACACAAAAGTCGCAGCAGAGAAATAGATACAACCCATAGAGCATTTCATTATTTATGAAAAGGCAACGCAAATTATACACACTCACATGTGTGTGTGTATTTGTGTGTGGGTGTGTAGGAGGCGGAGGGAATTCCTGAGTAATTTAGGGAAAATGGCTGTCGCACAGTGGCTTCTTCACCGTTGCAGTTAGCTACCCCCAGAGATAGAGAGAGAGAGAGAGAGCAAAGCTGGCAATGTAATTTTGTGTAAAAATTTTCATGAATGAAATCGTTTTTGTCGACGCACACAAAAACACACCAATACAAATACACACGTACACACTTGGGCTTGTTAACAATTGTGTAGCATATTTTTGGGAGTCACTCGAGCATGCCACATGTTGCCAGTTAGTTTCTGCCCAATGCCAATCCCAATCCCAATCCCACTTCAAGCTCCAGTCCTATGCAGTCGAGCAGGTTTAAAAGGCTGGATTAAGCGAATGCTCAGTAAATTCTCATTTTCCCTCTAGGCTCTCTCCCTCTCTTCCTCTTTCTCTTTTTATCTCTATCGTCCTTGCTGTGCACTTAAGCACTTGAAATTAATTTGACATTTTTATTTACTGAGAAAGCGCACAAATTGTGCACATACATACATAACTTGGCAGTGCCTTTAAGCCCACAAACTTGAAAGTTGGCCACAATTCGTTTACCTAACCAAAAGGGGAAGCCTCTAATGTCTAAGAGCTTAACGCTCATTGATCATATTTCTATTCAACGAACCACTTATTGCCACATTGTCACATTTGTTCAATTGGCCAACTCTTACGTATTGAACAAATTACTCGACTCGAACTCGAGTCGACTTTATGTGTGGTGTTAAAGTTGGTAAAGTTGAAGCTTGATTAATGACAGTTGCAATGCGACTGCAATTGGTTTTGAATCAACGAAAAAAAGAATAAAAGAAAGAGAGAGAGTGAGAGTGCAAGCGAATGAAAGAAACAGAGAGTCAGTGGGCTATGAGTGTAAATGCATTGTTCTGTGTGGTTCTTTTCAATTTGTCTGACTACAGACCAGAACTGTCGCACATTCTTCACAGTTGATGTTCCACTTTCCACAACATTTATCAATCTCAACTCCAGTGACAGATTCAAGCTGAAATGCAACCATTAATATGATTTATTGGACTTGATTAATCTGTATCTGTACACACCCAAACGCTTTCACTCAATCTTTCATTTTAATCAAATATTAAGTTCAATATTTTTTTAACTTACTTTCAATTTTCAAGCGATGTTCAATATTTTATATTGAAATGTTACTTATTAAATAATCAATAATTATTATGGCTGTAATTACTTAATGTTATTATTGAATCTTAATTACTTTAATGTTGAAACTAACTAAAGCCTATATTTCAAAACACCTTTATTTAAAATGTGGCATTGTTGTGTTAAGAAAAAATTACTGTTAACTTGTTAGTATAATATCAACAACTGATTATGTAATATTTTTCTATAATAATTAATATTTTTTCACATATGCCTCCAAGACGAACTTTGAAAATGAAAATGAACAGAAATAAGTCAAATTATATTTTTAAGATGAATTTGGGCCTTGAATTCAAAAACGAGCTCTGAAACGATGTAGATGAAATCATTTATCTGTAAGTTGACAATAGATAAAAACATTTCAAAAATTATTTTTTACTGATCCAATGCTTGTTAATGCAGTCGTCGTTTTTTTTTTTTTTAAATAGATTAAGTTAGTCGAACTTTAATGTCATTTAATAAAGTCTAGCGTAAGTTAGTTTGCCACAGAGTGGGAGCGCCATTAAGTTATCTATCTCTTCCTTGCAAAACGATTTCGCCCAATTTCTTCTGATCTAGCGTAAGATAGACTTATGAGAAAATTTTGAAATATTAAAATTAGTTGTGGTTCACTATTGAAACAAGCACTTCACTTATTTTTTAGAAATCGCCTACTGCCAATTAATAAGTAAATTCAAACGCGTCCCGTCTAATTATTTTCATAAAAATTTAATATCTTCACACTTAGTAACTAAGCTTACCTTTAACGAAAAAAAAGAAAGTTAAAAGTTAACCATAAATACCGTCAAAATATTCTGAGATATACGTATGTACTTTAAGCATTTGCAAATGATTAGCTGTGATTTTAAGCAAGTCAAAAAATAGTTTTTTATTTGAAAATGAATTATTTTTTTTAGTTATTGTAATTAAAAGCATAAGTGTCTTGACGCACGCTTAAGTGTTAGAATTAAATTTACCCATTAAATTATACACAACGCTTCAATATTTTTAGTTTATTACATTTTTTCAACGTACTTAAAAAATTTTTTAAATTAAATATTTAGGAGATAGTGCTTTTATTACTAGCAAGTTTATGAAAACTTGAAGGGTAATTAAAATGGAAATTGTTTTTGGCGAAATAGTTTTCTTTTCAGCTATTGTAATCCTTTTAAGTATACGAGTGTATCGTAAATTGTCTGTCATATTGCCTACATTTCATCCATGCCCCCGTTGCTTGCTCTGTTGCAGAGTTGAAGCTGTTGCAACAAACTTGTCTTAAATTATTTGCAGGCATTTGCCAAAAAATCCGAACGGCAACGGCAGCTGCATAAATTTTATAAATTATATTATGCAACAAAAAGTATGCTGCATGCTAGAGTTGGGCGGTTGGAAGTGGCAGGTAGCATGTGGCAGAAATGCAAGGTAAGCAAATGTGACAAAGTTTTGTTTTGTTTTATATTTCAGCTGCTCATAAATTGTAAACTGATTTGAAGGCGGCGGCCTCTCAAAAGGTTGTGGTTGCCTCCTTTAATATTAATGGAAACAAAGGCGTGTCACAAACACCTTCCCTCTTTCCTCACACCTAATTCCTTGTGTGTGTTTGTGTGTATGTGTGTGTCATTCATTTATGCATGTTGTGTACACATTTGATAGCTGTCAACACACGTGACGTGGCAGGCTGCTTAAGTGCCCTTCATCATATTTTACGAGTATGTTGCATGCAACACACTGAGGCCGACGCTGAACGGAACAAAACAGAATTTAACGAGTTTTAGAAGACCAATTCTCAGCCTCGGCAGTGGCATTAACCTGACACATGCCCGAGTACTCGTTTGAGTATCCATATGAGTACTCGTTAACTCGTCATCTTGAACTTTGAACTTTCTGGGCTCAGTCTGAGTTTGGCTCTTTTATTTCGCAGGAAATTAACAACGAGTAAAAATCGGCAATAAGCCTCGACACAGACAGCACTCCTCTCTTCTCTTCCTCTCTTTTCATTGAACATCCTGGCCCAAATGGCTGGCAACAATGCTACAAGCCGTTTACGTCACCAATAAATGTTCAAATAAGCAAAGTTATTTACAGTTGGCAGCAGTTGCCTGACAGCAGCACAAGAGGCAAGACTGTGGGGCGTCAGAGCAGGCCGCAATTGTAGCTCATAAAGCAGTTGAAATGACTTTGGGCAGGAGGGGGGCATGGTAGGCCTATGGGTTATATCAGTCGTGTTAAGCCTTTTACTGCGTAGCCTGTCCAAATTTATTGTAAATGAGTCGCCCGAAAATGCCATGAAAATTGTCCAATTGCCAGGGGGTCGTCTCAAAAGTTTGCAATAAAAACAAAAAGTTTTCAGAAATTAAGTGTTTTGTAAAACTTCTAAAATAAATTTTTTATTTTCGGTAGTAAATTTGCGTAGAAATCAAAAACTTTTTTTTGTTATATTTAAAATTTTTTTGTAGCTTTTGCCACTTGTTTGACTGTTTTTTTTAAAGTTATATTAAAAATCTTAATAATATATATATTATTAAAAGTGGCGTCGGGCACTTTTGAACTGATATTTCTCACCGACTCTCAATTTTGCCATCCACACAATTCGCATCGGTTTTCACAAAGAATTCCCATCGGTTTATTTCTCATGAAGTCTGGCAACACTGTTTTGCTTGAAAAAACTTTTAAATGTTGTGTGCTAACTAGAGGTTTATAGGAGGGGGAAAAAAAATAATTTACCTGTAAGATATCTTTACAAACTAGAAATGATAGCTATGCTATGGTAGTAAAGGCAAATTTAAATCCGATAAGTCCGTGGTAATTGTTAAAGCACAATGTGTACAAACATTAAATTTAAAGAAATATTTGCTTTTAGAATAGTACCTATATATGGAATTATTAGTGTTAGTTAACATCAGTTGGAAAATGTTATTAAATATGTAGCAAAATAAACTTTCAGGTAGACTCCTGCTGCAAGCAGTACATAAGTATAAATTTAAATAACGCTTTCGGTAAAAAACTTATCAATCACGAAGAATAAATTCACGCGGTTCTTCATTGCTGACAACATAAGTCGAACTTATTCAAAGAGTTTAGCTTTATTTGGCACTTTGTGGGGTAGTTTTCCGTAGTTTGTAGTATGAGTCGAAAAACAACAGCTAGCCAACTTATAGATATAGTCTAGTTAAAACCCAAAATTTGGTTCAGAACTTGAATAGAGCATATAGAACTAATAATTTTGTAACTTAATAAAAATTGAGTTTTCTTTTTATTGAAATTTGGTGTTTGGTTTAACCAGAAACTTTTGGATTTCCCCTTGTCGCAACTTTAAAACGTTCGCGTGTTTCGTGTTTTTTGACGATGCCCAGCAATTACAGCCAAATGAGTTTGAAAATAAATTCGCATTAATTGTTGTTGTTGTGGGCTATTTACTTTAAAGTTCGGCTCCACATTTAATTGCTTAACCAGGCACGTTCCCATTCCAGTGAGGCCTATAGGACTATGGAGAACCAAAAAAAGAAGAAACCGAAAACAAGCAACTAGACCGCGGCTGGTTGATTGTCGTTGTTTCGCTCTGGCGACACATTGGCCAAACGTGAGCCGAATGTAAGGACTGAGGACTAAGGACTAAGAACTGAAGGCATGTAGAGGCGTAGCAACAGTTCAAATACAAAAACAAAACAAAGTCAAAAGGACAGAGTAGAGTAGAGTAAGAGTAAGAGACATAGACATAGTCATAGTCAGAGTCAAAATCTGAGTTGAAGTCAGTTGCTTCGAGCTGCACTTAAGTATGTATTTCACTTACGGCTTTTATGGCAATTGGCGTGAAAATTGTAAACTGCATTTGTATCTGTGGATCTGTATCTATGTATAAGTGTCAGTGTCTGTGAGTGTGTGTGTGTTTATGTGCTGAAATGTGTTGCACTCTGCTTTGTCTGCTGTTATGCCAGTTGACTAAATTGAGTTTCAATTGCCGGCACATGGCCGCACGTGGGGAATTGTCGATAGTCGTTGTTGTCGCTTTTTTGTTGTCGCCTTTTGGGTTTGTGACACATTGTTTATGTATGTGTGTAGTTCGCATTGGGAGCTCTCTCCTAGGAGCTCTCTAAATAATTGATCTACAAGCTTGATGCAGGCAATTCAATTGGCCTACAACTGCACTGACAAAATGACTTTGGCTTTATTTTGAATTTAATTAATTGATGTACAACTGATTGACATCTAATAAGCCTTTTGTAATACCACCCTCTGCCCTTGGGCACCGCAAACGCTATTGCACCATAAGTTACCACAAAACACTAATCAAATATGCAAAACGTGCCAGTAATTAAATGTCATACGCAGCGTATACGCAATTGGTGTAACGCAGCTCAAAGAAATTCGGCACAAAGATAATGAGAGGACGGGGAAAGAGTGATGAGGGAAGAGGGATTAAAACATGGAGCTTATTTTGTAATACTCATTATATTAATGTCATATCAATTGATTTGCAATGTGTTGACATCACCATCAATACCAACAACATAAATATCTAATTGGAAGTAATTCCCTCGGGCACAATTATTAAAAGCCTTTCAAACGGAATTTCAGAACGATTTACGGGATTACTAAGACAGCAGATTATACTTTAATCGTTCTATATTACATTTTCGATTTTGTTTCCCTTTGGCATTCATTAGTTTAAAAGTTGTGAATATAAATTTATAGAGACGAATTCTTTACAATTCATCAAATTTAAATTATGAATTTCAAAATGATGGCACTTTTTAAATTTACAATAC
Organism: Drosophila falleni; assembly: GCA_035045575.1. Lineage (NCBI taxonomy): Eukaryota > Metazoa > Arthropoda > Insecta > Diptera > Drosophilidae > Drosophila > Drosophila falleni. The sequence goes on from JAWNOV010000009.1 coordinate 269,138, forward strand.
GAATATTCCAAAGGTCCCCTTAACGTCAATGCAAATAACGACTAGTAAACTAATCCGATTAATAGCAAAGTTAATGTGTACTCAATGCAGATTAATAATAACACAAAATCTAAAAAATATCTCAAATGTCTTAACAGTTTTTCACAATTTGAGATGATAGTTTTGTAATATATATTTCTTAGCAATCTGGAAATTGGCTTTGTTTACTGCCATGTCGAAATATTGCACGCTGTCAAAGATAAATAACTTCTGAGATGCGACAAAGCGTAGGTTGTAGATATAGGTAAATTTGACAATGTGACATTTTTTTGTTGCCCATCGTAATTTTAAATTCTGATAAAAAAAACCAGTGAGCGTATTTTCTAGGTTTCCGCAGTGATAATTAAGTTGGACAATTATCCAACATTTATTGAATATAATTGATTAATATTTTGCAATTTTATATTACATTTTTTCTTAAGTTTACTCTTCTTACATTGGCGGTACTGTCTACATTGTTAACATTGTCTCACTCAATTATTTACACGTAGACAATCGCGTAATCTACTTGGTGTAGTCTACGCGGCTCATCAATGTTTTTCTGTGCATTATGATTATTCAAGCTAGGATGGTTTGGTTATACTATCTAACAAATATTGTATATCTATTTGGAATAAAAAATTCCCGCACTCACTAAAAGTTTACGTTTAAGTTTTCCAAGTTTGCTCATCAAATTTCTGCTGTTGCCAAGCAAATTAATCTCAGCTTGTTTTTAGTCATTTTTTCTGTCTAAAATGGGGTTTCATCTCGCTTCTCTCTTTTATATTTTGTGTTAATTTAATTAGTGGAATGTCATTTATGCGCTATACTCCCCAGCATTCTCATTTTCAGCTCGACCATATACACGTACATTTAACAAATTGCTAAAGCAAAATGATTAACTCACTGATGCTGCGAACAATGCTAAGTACGAACTTGCCACATGCGTCCAGTCTGAGCAGTTGCCTCTGTTTAGACTCTCCAGTTTGCTTTGTTTGACCATGTTATGGGTGGAGAGAGAGGGAAATATGAGTAGAAGCTGCTAAACTAAGAGAATCAGCAACTGCCACGCTACTTTTTGCTATCACTTTGAGTTAACTTTTCATTTGAATACCCTGTAGTCAAAGAATGGGGACTAACATGCTTAAACAAAACATTTCGAAATTTGCATTTAGCATTTTATTTAATTGCAAAAATTTAAAAATTTTTAAAATCATTTAATAAAGTTGTTTTTCAATCATTACAGAGTATTTTCCAAATATGCATGCTCTCCTGTTAAATTTTGTACTTATTATTATTTCGCATTGTGCAGTTTGGTTGAGCCAGTTGACTGACTGGTTGGCAGTTTAGCTGACTGGTTGGATTCTTTGGTCCTTCATTCATTCATTCAGTTATTCAGTTATTCATTCTGTCATTCATTCAGCTGCCTCTGGCAACACTCTGCTGAGTGCTGCTGGGAGACAGAGATTAATGAGCAGTGCCGCATTTAGTTAATTTTGACAACTGCTCCGCTGACTATGAGTATTATTGCTATGAGGGCTGCGCATTGAGCTGTACATTTTGTGGGTAAAATTTAATTGCCGCCAACGCAGCCACCGATGGCAAGTGGCCTCCATCACGCCCACATCTGTTGGCCAGATCCGTTGCCCACTTTAAACATGGCAAACTTTTCGCCCTGCTCATTATGTAAGCAAAATTTCGTTTTGTGACTGTTGCTGCGGTTCATTAAACTTTTGAGTTTCATTTGTCATTCCGGCGAATGGCGAATGGCGAAAGGGAAGAAGGAAGCAGAAGGAGTCGATGAGGAGCAAGGACTAAGGGCTTTTTACTCATAGCTGACACATTGTTTTAATTCTCGTATAACAATTGAAATGTATTTGTCAAATAAACTTTCGTTTTTACTGCAGCCCCTGGTGATATACATCCGACTTGATTCTCCCTGCTTCTCGACTTATTTCTCATGTCGTTAAAGCTTATCAAAATTTGTCAAACTGTCACAGAAATCACTTTAATTAGCTGCTGCTTATTAGTCAAATTATATTTCAAATTATATTTTAGACGAAATAGTTCAGAGAAATATGTACTCATCTTTGGGTTTTTCGGAGACTGTACACTGTGTCAGAAAAGTTTTGGATTGGAAAAAATCTATGGAAATTGTGTGTCGAGACTTTGGTCAATTTATATTTATACTACTGATAAGCAAATACATTTTAAAGTTTTACGAGCTGCAGAAGAAAAGTGAAAGATTTCTGAATTTATCTCCGTCTCTCCAGTTCTTATATACACTTATATAAAAACTGCAAAGAATATCAACAAAAAATAATTATTAATTAATTATTTATATCACTTACGGAGTTCATAAGTGAAGCACTGATTTATTGAATTAATTTTTAAGATCATTTATTTTTCTAAAATAAACGTTACACAAAGCTCTTATTTTTGAGGTTTTATCACGACTCCTTGAACACTTTCTTAACTTTTACTCTTTTGGTTTACACTTGCAGAGCTGTAATCTTTTTGCACACTCGAGTTTTAACCCTGCCAAATGTCCCTCTTTTATTTTAAGTAGCTCCTTCATCGGTTTCCTTCGCGGCACTCAACACTTAACCTGCCTCTTGGCCGTCTTGTCAGCTACTTGGCTCATTACCATGGCTATAGAAATGAAAACAGGTACTGAAATGAGAATGGTAATGGTAATGGGAATGGTAAAGATAATGGTAGCGCTAATTACAAGTAGTGTGAAAGTTGCCTTATATTCAAATATATATATGCTTATATACTTAAAACATACTCGTATACTGATGTAGAGAGAGAGAGAGAGAGCGAGAGAGAGAGAGAGAGAGAGAGAAAAAGATTCGGTCATTTACAGGAATATGTATCTCAATTAAATTAATTGCAATTCGTTCAATTTTTCTCGCAGTTGTCGACTTTTGTGACTCACAATGCTTTATGCATTTTAATTTAAGTTTATTACTGTGGATCAGGTAGTTCACCACCCGTTGCACCACTCGGTGGGGCACCACAATCTGTAGCCTTTTACACTGATAAAGAAAATGATCTAAAATCAAGATTTTGGTCTCAGAACAAAGATTTTTGGTCTAAAAAATGCGTTAAGAACATAAAATTCTTAAATTTAGAGAAAATTCTTAAAATTAAAACAAAAAAAAAATTAATTGTTTTTCATATTTATAACTTTTTTTCATATTGATTTTTTTACATTTTATTTTGTTTTAGTATAGTTTTATAAATGTTACTTAAATTTGATACGATTAGGATTCGAACCATCGCCTACTGCTTCACATCTGAAGCGGCCTTTTTAACCAGAGAGCCACGGTTCCACCACTTGTTTGATACGAAATAGTACATAATAATACTTTTCTAACAACTAAAGGTTTTCATTCTTTTAATAAGAGTTTAAGATTTTTCAGATTAATAAACTTAGTTTTAGTATTTTGGTCTTAAAATAATCTTATTTTATGAACAATTTATTTAAGATGAATGTTCTTGATTCTAGAAGTTGGTCTTTTTTTCAGTGTACTTGCCTCGAGTAGATGGAGCTGAAGGAAAAGTATTGTGTCGGAAATGCAAACGTATCTTTTTGTGCTGATCCTTGGCAGGCTACGGCGTGACGAAAAGCGAAAAGCCGACCAAGTTTAACTTTTGTTAATGAAAATAATGCAATTGCAACAACAACAACAACAACAACTGGTTTCAGAATCAACAACACCAACAACAACAACAACGATGAATGCAGCTCATGTGTGAACGTGCTTGCGGCTTGCCATGACTGACTGCAATTCCCGTAGCGGGGTGAAAGGATTAAGGGAGGAAGCCGCTGCACAGGCGGCCAAAAACTTTTCGTCCTGTCTTCCCATCGTCCCTAGTACGTCCTCTGCTCTTCCTCTTTCCATCATGGCTGTCTTTCTATCTATGGCCTGCTTGGTGTTTGTTTAATGCAATTAAGCGAAGCGGAAGTAATTCTGCCAGCTGCCTGTTTGACTGACTGACTTACTGACTAGCTGACTGACTGACTGACTGCTTGAATGGATGGATATAACTGGGGAATGCTTGTTGCAACTTACTTGCAACATCTCAGTCATACGTCCAGCTTCCTGTACCGCCTGTGCCAACTGCTAATGAATCGTGGCACTTGCCGCGACGCGACGCGTTACCCGAAGCCGACAATGGCCAACAGCTAAACAAAGGAAACGAGTTGGAAAAACTTACCAAAAGCTATTACATTATGGACTTTGACATACCCTGCACAATTAATTGAAAGTTAGTTAATGAAAGTAAATTAAAAAAAGGACTGTAAGTTCTTTTAAACTTGTAATATATAAGGAATATTAATCTGTTAGACACATTGTAAAGATAAGCTAAAATAAAACTTGCATAATTAAGACTGCAAATTATAGACTATTTTCACGACAACTAACATTTGTCACATTCGCTCACATTGGATATGCCAGATTTTTGGCTTTCCACGACCAAATGTGAAACTGTTAAAGCATGAAAATAAACACATTTTAATATTAACATTTTAATAGGCAACTTGCTTGCCTCTTTTATTAAACAAACCAGCTGCTGAAGGTGATAACTGCATTTTATACCTAGCTTATCGATAAACATCGGGCTTTCGATAGTTCTGAAATTCGGCAGGGCGAAGGGCAACGAATGTTAACATTTGATTTGAATATGGGCAAAACGATCATTCGAATTTTGTACAGAAATTAACTCCACATGGCCAATTAAACATCTCAAGTAGTAAGACGTGAAAATAAATGAACAGACACAGCCAAATGCGCAATATATTATTTAAATAAAGTTTTCTTTATAACAACTATATATATATAACTAATTTGGCCGGACATATTTAACATTATATTGATACAGGTACAAAAGCATTTGCATTGGATTGTATATGTAATATATAGGTATCCAATTCTATTCTTCTTTGACTGGGAATTAATGGACTTTTGAAACATCTTGTGATTACGGGGTATTGAAAAAGTTTTGCCTTTTGTAGCCTGCACATTTTTTATTCAGCTGTGGCCAAGTTTTAATTTCGTTTTCTTGCGCTCGGCATTGTTTCCGCTTCTTGGCAGCTGGTGAGGCAGACAGTCAGCCAGGTTGCTGCATGCAAGTTCTATACTTCATCCTGCATCCTGGATTGTGATTGAGACCAGACAAAGGCAACTTGCCTGAAGTTGTTGTAGCGGCTTCGTTGCCATTTCCTTTTGTTTGGCTTGGCTTTGCGGCGCATGCTAAAGTGGCATCAGTAGCTGCATCTTCCACTTGCAGCATCCAGTTGCCTCTTCTTCGGTCTCCGCCGTTTGTTAGTTACAGGGCAAGTTGCTGCAGCTGTAAATTTGATTACCAAGAAGAAGCAATAATAGCGACTGTCATAATTATTGTCACTCGACTGTATGAGGCACTTGACCTTTTTCATACGGTCGTCTAGTGTATGTGGCACTCAGATTGCACTTTGGTGCAAGTGCAAAATGTTGCTGGCAAAACAAATAAACAAACTACAACAAGCAACAGCAGCGACTGACAAGTGAGTCGACAACTGGTTGTACCACAAACTGCAGCCATACGTTAGTCAAGTTTATGCCACTTTGTTATAGCCAACATGTGAAAAAAAAAACAGTGTGGCAACTGCATACGAAATGCGAGTTGTAACTTGCAGCAACTTTGACTCTGCCTCTACCTCTCACTCTATCTCTATCTCTTTCTCTGACTCTGCTTATCGCGTCTGAAGTTGAACTGACGCCCAGGTACCGCTGAGGGGTGAAGTGTGACACTTAAGCAGGGGCAATGTGAAGCTCAGAGACGGAGATGGAACTGTTGACTGCCACAGAAATCGATAGCTACGTAAACTGAAAGCTTAACAAGCCGCACTAAGCAGATAAGCAACATGCAACAAGGCGAAGAATCTGTATCTAAACAAACGTGCTAAAATCAAGAATTCAAGAATTTACTTCGTGACATGTGAGGATGCCAGCAAACTCTTGTACTAAATTAAATCAAATAGGAAAACCTTCAAATAAAAATAGAAAAGATTAAGTTCTCGTAAAGGAATTTGATTTTGTTTCAAGCATTCTTTCATTTGATCGATTCATTTCACGGGTTATCTAGTCCATCAGTTGCTTAACATGATTATTTTATGTTAACCATGCATTTAACAGTAAAAAATCATTCACGCTTGGCAGCTCAATAACATGATGTAATGTAATGCTTAACAGCAGGACTGTGGACCATGTGAACATGCGTATGTCCACTCAAATAAATCAACAGTCAAATGTTAATAGGCAATTTAATGTAAACATTGTGAGATACACTCAGATAACACAGTACACACACAAAAAAGTGATGTTCTGATCTGGGATTCTAACTATGCTTACTATCTGGATTTTGGTTAGCTGAATCCGAATTCGAAGTCCATTTCGCCCAACCACGTCAGGATTTCGAAATAACCCCAAAAATTCAATATGGCGGACTATGTTTTGAAAAATTCATCGAACGCGCTGATCACAAAATGTATCGAATTCGTTTGAAACTAATTACCCGGGGGTTTATGGGGTCGCTGATTAAGAATTTGAAGTCAAATTTAAAAAATTTAAACCTCCAGATCAGAGCATCACTTTTATTTTGTGTGACTGTGTAGTTATTAAACTGTTTAAAATTGAGTGATTACTTGAATATTAATATTCTTGTTATTGTGATTATCAATATAAAGCAAATAACTTTAAGTGTACTGAAACTGAATTGTTCCAGCAAGTCTATTTCGTTGCGCATATCTTTTACCACATACTTTAGCTAAGTATATCCTGTGGCTTACACACACTATGAGCAGCAGCACTATGGTCCGGATGACAATTTTTCTTTGGAAAAAAGTCATTTAAAGTTGTTCATTTTAATGATTTTTTGATGGCGATGCATTCATAATAAATTCAATTCAAACGCTTATCAAACAGCTGTTAAACACAGTTGCTGAAAAAATACATGAGTTTGTTATTCCCATTTTCTAGCTTAAATTTAATTGTATTTCAACACTAATTCAGAACCTTTTTTAACAGAATGTATTAAAAATTATATTTCTGATGGCTTGTACTTTGTGTTAGTATATCTGCGTTGTTAAAAATCAACGTGCTATATGTTGTTTTTTTTTTTTAAATATCTTTGAAAAGAGATAACTAATTTTGTCAGCACTAATTAATAATAAAATATTTGTATATTAATATATTTTTTTTTTTTTTTTTTTATTTTTAAAAATTTTTTTTTTTTTTAAATTTATTTTTTTTTTTTTTTTTTTTTTTTCTATGTGATCAATAAAATATTGTATATTATAGTACTTCGATTTCTATATATCTGTTGTATACGTTCAGTTTGGTCAGACATTTTGCGAAAAAATAGCTTTTTTATGCACAAAGTGATTTTTCGACTGATAACTCCTATTATTTCTATATGATATAGCTGTCTGATTTGAGCACGATACGGGCATTGTAACACGCCTAACCTGTACGTTTGACCCTGAAAGCTTGGAAAACAAAAAACTTACAAATCCGCAGAATCCTAAAATAAAAGCGGGACTACGCTTACTTTTCTGGGTCATTTGCGTATAGATATTATAAGCCCAATGCAAAAAATTAGACCAAAAATATGTTCATTCGTTATCGAGTTATTAAAATTATTTCAAAAAAATCGTCATCCGGACCATAGTGAGCTGTCAGACGCGATTTTATGCGGCGCTGCCATTTGCGCAAAACATTCACCTTTCAGTTATTGCCTCATAATTTAAATGGGCAAACTGAGCAATAATCCTTTATTGCTCATTTTACTTGAGCATATTTTCTTGATGCTAGAGCTAAGACGGAGGACCCTGGGAAAGGAGTGAAGGAAAGCTTGGCTTTACCTTTTCATTTAAAATGCCCAGCGCAAACAAAGTCAACTACAAGAGAGGGGATCTTATAGGGAGTGCGGAGTGAAAGGTGTGAAACTTTGCCAGCGCCTGTCTGTATGCCAAGTTTTCCATTATGCATGTACACCCCACACTACACAAAACACACACGCACACAAACCCACAATTTTAGGCCTTTCAGCGACGACCGCGTGTGTATTTACTTTCAGAACGCCAACAACACAAAGTTGGGACACTGGCACAAGGATGACGACGACGACAACGACGATGGATGTGCACTTGCAATTTACGTGCAACATGGCGTATGCAAAATATTTGCATTGATAAACAGCTCAGAGCACAGCACTTGCCAAAGAAGTGTGTGTACTGCCTGTGTCTAGTGATGTGAAAGTAGTGTGTGTGTGAGAAAGAGTACCCTATGGACATTGTACAGTGGCCACTTAACACAAAACAAATTAGCATATTTGAGAGGAAGCCATTTTTAAGCTTGTCAATTGAATAAATTGAGTTAACATCATTTAGAAAAATGTTTAAGTATTTTATGATTTAATCCTCTTTTTATACAAGATGAACTGTTAAAAAGTTTGCGTTTCAAAATTAATTAATTTGCGATGTATATAAAAAGATCAGTAATTAATGCAACTGCAAAATGAATTAAAAACTCTATGTAAATCTCTTAATCACAGTCGAGATCCATAGATGACCATAGAATACCAGTTACTTATTTCAATATTTATACAAATTACTATCTAATAAATAATACTGCATATTTTTGGATGCTTGCATTATTTATTAATAGCTTTGTTTAGCTCTTACTGTCGTTCTATTTATCCGATCTTGCTGCGATTAAGTGGAACAATAGACAATATTAACAAATAATGTGAAATAGTATATAGACCGAATTATCTAAAAAACTAAGAACGTTCAACATGGTTTTGATATAACATTTTAAGCTTAGATTAAAAAATAAGAACGAACCAATTTTAAACTACTATACAATAAAACAGATTGCAACCAATGCGCAGTGCACATACATTTACATAGACTCAAAATACACACACAACATCATACACATCTTAACACTTAAAGTTTTTCATTTAAAGTTTTGAAAGGTACCCTAGGCCGAAAGACTGGAGTGAGATTGTTTGTTCTACCGCCTGCTTTTTGCGCATCTATGTATGTAAAAGTCGTATCGATTGTCTGATAAAAAGATAGAGAAAGAGGGAGAGAGAGAGAGTAGGAAAGAGACAGAGGCTGTAAGAAAGAGGGCAGAGTCCTCAGCTTTATATATCGAAATTTTTATTATATACTTTTATATATATTTTAATGGCAGTTGCCATTGAGCAAAACTGCTGTTGAAGTGCAATTTGCGGCTATCCTCAGCTGTGCAAAGGTTAGGGGCGTTGAATTTATTGATTATTATTATTAACTGCAACACCCTGTGCCCTTTTCCATCATTGCCTTCATCACACATTCGCCTGCCGCGAGCTGAGAAAGTTTTGCTAATAAAAACACAACGACCTTCACATATCTGGCCGCAATACAGCACGTCGTTTTTTTTTTAATTGCACAATTGACTCAATAACTGCAAAAAGTAGACAATGAGATATTGATATATTGGCACACTTAGCTATTGAGATACTGAAATACGCAGCAATTGCAGTTCACAAGTCAAACAAATGCCTTTCCCATTTTCATTGCCCCTTTTAAGTCGTGACTATGCGCATCATTGAGCACTGAAAACAACGAAAGAACAACAACGACAACAATAACAGCAACAGCTATAACTGCAACAACAAACACTGATAGATGATGAAGAAGAAGAAGCAACTGTATAATGGCATCCTCATGACTGCATCACGAACGAGACTTAAATATGCCTGCATATAAGAGCAAATTTTCTGCAGACATAAATAGACTCTTTCTGTGCTTGCGATGCCCAAGTTTAAGTTTATTTCACTTAATAGACACGCAAAAACAGAGACTAAAAAACGGACCAATCATGCAAAAGATACGGAATAGAGAAACCTCGAGATTTGTGCCAGCAATCACAATGATTATGTGTATAAGCATTATACCCCAACTCTAATAAACCAAAAAACAAGTGGGCAGCTCCAGTCGAGCACGTAAAAGTTGTACTAAAAGTTGATTGTCGACCGATTGTTCCTATGGCCGCTATAAGGTATTGAAATTTGTGCTTAACCAAACTTGGTCAGGGTAAAAAACACCATCTTAAATGCATATTCTACGAATTTGGTTAAAGTATCTCAAAAACAAAAAGCTATTTCATACTATAACTTCATTTCAAATTTTTCTTTTTTGGGAGGATATGGAAAGGGGGTGGCGAAAAAAAAAAAAAATGTTGGGGTTGGGAAAAAAAAATATATTTTTTGGGGGTTCTCCCCCCCCCCCTTCTGTTAAACACATAATGTTTTTTTTTTTTTTTTTTTTTGGGGGGGAAGAAAATAAAAAAGTACTAATATATTTTTTTTTTCCAAAAAAAAAAAATAATTTATAAATAATAAAAAAAAAAAAAAAATTATTAAAAATAAAAAAAAAAAAATTTTATAACTTTTTTTGTATATGTATTTTTTCCGTAAAGTGGTCTTATTTTTAAAATAAAATATTTGAATCAAATATGCTTGGTGGTCGAAACCGGTAATATTTTTATATCAGTGTATAAATGTGTATGCATAAATATTTTTGATCGATATTAAGAAAACTGTATGACGTATAGTCCAATCTAATTTCCATTCAATTTCCAATCAACTATGAGATTTCAAAGTCAGTATATGTTTATGTATTGAAAGATAAATAATTTGAAATATTAAATTATGTTGAAATTTAATTGTAATTTGAGCCATAAAATTCATTATTTTTGAATAATCAGAAAAAACTCAAGGAATAAATAAAGAAAAATATAAATATCAGAAATCATGCTGGCAATGTAGAGATTGTACAAAAATGAAGGTATTGCTGTGAATCATTAAAAGTAGGTATTTTTATTATTAAAAAAATTAAAGTATAAAAATAACAATATTAGCTTAATGGGAAGTTACTTCATCCTGTTATATATTACATATATTGAAAAAAATAAATGAATTATAACAATAATAGGTGTGAAAATACCTACCTCAACTATCTAAAATAGTTTTATATAATTTCAAAAATTTTAAAATAAAAACACACATACTCGTATAATTATATTGATATATTTCTTAAGACTTTCAGCTATTTATTGTAATATTTATGCATTTTTCCTTTCAATAAAATGTCATTTGCTTTGGCTTGTCAGCACTTCTGACAGCTTTTGGCAGATGTTTGCCATGCTTGGAAATGCCAAATACATGAAATGCATCGCACACACATACTCGTACACCAGTTGTGTGTGGCATGTGTGGTTTGTGGCAGTGTCGAGTTGCATTCAATAACAAAATTCGTGAACAAAATAAACTTAAGTATGAGACGTACTCGTATGTTAGTATACAGTTACAAAACTGTAAAGCAGAGTCAGAGACATGATGCGAATCCCACAGACACAGGGCGACTCGTTTACAATTGTTGAAAAACATTGTTGTTGTGCAATTGTTGTCCATGTTGCTGTAGTTGTAGTCACTTGTTGTAGTCAGTCTGGGTCTGTCGTTACATGTAGCTAGGGAAAACAATTTAATGATGTTGTAGCAGACGCATTCATGAGTTTGTCGATGGTCGCCACTTCTGTCTGTCTGTCTGTCTGTCTGTCTGTGTTTGTGTGTGATATGTGTGTGCAACTGTTGAGCCGACAGCTTGCAACTAGCTGCCTTTCACAAATAAGTAGTTTAAACGACAAAAAAAAATGTAGCATAACTTTGTGCGCTTAGCCTATTGACAGCTGCCTTTTATTTACTTAACTTTGCTTTTGTTTTGCCATTTCGTTGGCGACGACCTTAATTAAACGTAATTAAAAAGTTTGCTTCACACGCATTTGTTAACGCTCTGCAGAAAGCCACTTCCTTTCCTTGCCTCCATACCATCCCTTTTATATTCCACCGTCGAAATATCTCGACTCCTTCCAAATGCCAAATGATGCCAAGTCAGCAGCTTCTTCCTGTCCTCGCCTAATGGCTTCGAGTCGTCCAGAGCCACCGCAAAACCTTTTACTTTTTTATGACTTGATCCATCCAACCCCTTTATGGTCACTTCTGAGCATTTTTGCGCATAATTAGACAAAGTTCGCTTGGCAAAACTTTTACGGCTGCAAATGTGAACCGACTTTTTAAGAATTTCGTCTCAAACTACTCAAAGACATTGTACATTGTGTCCTTAATGTTCTTTCACAAAAATCAAAAAATTTTCTGCTTTGGATAGATATTCATTTTTCACTGGTTTACTCAAATGAAATACATTACATAATAAAGTATTAATTTTAATGCCATTTCCACCTTTAATACTTCTAAGCATTGAAGGAGTTCGTTGGAATTTTCCACACAGACAAACACAATAAAATCCAAATCATTGCCGATGGAAACGTGTCATATGAGGATATAAGAGCATATAAAGAAAAATTCATAATAATTATTTTTATTACCATTTTCGGCACATGAGTCACCTAAGCTGTTGGAATTGCCGTCCTTAACTTTCGCTCGGGGACAGGCTAAGGAGCAGAAAAAGAGGAAGAGACATAAAACGCAACTTTTGCAGCTGCTTTCAATCAGCTTATTTTTATCAGAAATTTCTATCCAAAAAGCTTTCAAGTGATTCTTTTATGCTCTATCTCTTTTTTAGTTGATTGAGCATTAGAAATTGATCTGTGCGTTTATTGCCTTGTTTGCTTTGGCCTTTGGCCTGTGTTAGTTTTTATGGCCAGTATCAAAAACTTGGGCTGAACATTGGACACTGAACTCTGGTCACTGTAAACTGGACACTTAACTCTGGCCACTGGACACTGGACGCACACACCTGAGGTGTATTGTGCCACTGTTTATTTTTTTATATTTCTCGCTTTATTATCGCTCGTAAATATTTTGATGTGTCGACGGTTCAAGTGATTTTCGGGTCGCATCTTAAAGCTGAACATTGAGTGGTTCGTTGGGTTGCCTGATTGCTTGGTTGTCTGCCTCTGGCTTTCACTTAGCATCAACGTGGCCTTACTGTCAACAACATTTTGCCTGGCCGTTAATTGATGCCCATAATGCATACAATGAGGCAGTTCCATGTTACTCCTCCCTTTCAAGCCTCTCTCTCTCTCTCTCTCTCTCTCTCTCTCTCTCTCTCTCGTTGGCTTTGCCGACAATGATTTTAATGCCTGCTGGCAACTTGAAATTTGCCAAAATTCAACCAGGCATAGACAGATTGCTGTCATTTTTAACACTTTTCGACAAACTCCTGTTTTTACTCTAATTTTGTTCGCCTTCATTTACTTTAATGTGAAAGGTGGCAGGGGTGTGTGGATGTGTGTGTGTGTATGTGAGGTATATGTTGCATGGAATATGTCGTGAATGTCTTAAGTGCCTACGGGGCACTGTCGACGTCGACACTTTGCTGGCACTCGGCAGCCAAGAACTACAAGGGTTACATACACTCGCATACTCGCATACTAACACACTCACCCATTCAGTCACTCACACATTCGCATACACATTAGCCTAGAAATTTTCAGCTGCATATTTGCAGGCGCTCGCGCACGTGTTGAGGTTTTGTGTTGGCACTTGGCGCGTGTTTTTCGCTTGAAGGTCATTTCCATTTTCAGTTTCAGCATAAAGACAAGGAAAACTCGTACAACAGAATGCCGTTTAAAGCCCTTTTGACGGCAACAATCCCAAGTTGTTTATAAGTAAGTTAAATTAAAACAAGCGACCGCCTATGCAAATCCGTTGAAAGCAACGGCCCAGCCAAAGCGCAAAAAGCAAAACCAAAACCTAGAGAAAAAGAGAAGTAGAAATGGAAAAAAATGACGGAGAAAAATGTGTCAAGGTCCTTGGGCGCACGCGGATTTTAATCTGTAAGAGCACGACGAGGACGGGGATGGGGACGGGGACGAATGGAGAACATGGAGATGAAGAGAGCGCAACGCGGAGGCCCTTATCCTAGGGGTTAAGTCGGCGAGGAGTTTTCGCCCCTGGCCACGTCATGAACTGAAGTCGCTTCAAGTTGTTCACGATGGCACTCGTAAAACAGACATTAAATGAGATACTGTTGCGCTAAGTCCGCGAATTGCAATGGGACGCAGCCGCTATTAATTTAATTCCACGCTTAGCTTCCAAAACGAAATGAAACTGAGCGAATACTTTGCAAAATGTTTTTTTTTGGCCTTAACGAGTTCAAAGAGCAAACTGGTTGAATGCCGACACACACTCTCACGTACACGCAAAAAGGGCTGCTTGATTATAGTAGACGGCAACAGCAGCAAGGACGACTCAACAGTCTGCATTCAACTGGGCAATCGGCCATTTATTGAGTGAACCACTTGACCACACGTCGTATAAGTAATACATACATATATATTGTATAGGTATGTATAGCAAATTATCTATCTAACGACTGCCACTGAGCAGTCACTTACAAGTCATTCGCGTGCTTTTCCACATTCACGCCCAACCACCTTGACGTATGAGCAATGTGCATTCGTTTACAGATTGCTCATACGCCATGTTGACTGGCGAGCTTTTAACTGTGCGCGCCACACTATGAAACTCTACACTAAGTGATTTACTCTATTCAAACTCTTGAAATGTTTCGGTCAGTCTACCACATTCATTATCTAGTTCTGTGCAGACCATGAAATGTTGCACATTTGGCAAGATGACTACGGGATAAGGACACTAACCTTATTGGTTATTGGTATTGTTGTCCTATCAGAGCACTGCTTCACAAAATAATTCAAATTTGCCGAATGCTTGCTGTTCCACATAACGTATACGCAACATGCATTACTCATGCGCCCCGATGTGCTCGACAGAAACGATTTAAGTACCGTGGAGGCATATAAATTTCTCAAATACTCTACTGGTCACTTGATGCAATAATAAGACAACTTAACTCAACTCTACTGTACTTTTACTTGTACAATGAAATTGCTTGCAACTGTAGCCTACCCACATGATTTATATTGTGTGTCTGCGAGTGTGTGCGTATACAATAAAATGTCTTGTCAACATTTCATAACTCACTTTATGTAACTGCCCGCCTGCCCTCCTGTTTGCCTGCCACTGTCGCTTCGTTTGTCTGTTCGACCAGCCGACGAGTTTTCCTGTTTGTGCATGGCCAACACAATGGCCACAATGGCCGACGCCCCAGACACCTCGTGCAGTGTGTGTGTGTGTGTGTGTGTGTGTGTGTGTGTGTGTGTGTGTGTGTGTGTGCACATGTGTGAATAGCGGCTTACAGACACGCATGACTGTCTGTTTGCCAGCCTCTTCCCTGTGTATGTCTCATTTGTAACTTTAAATGCACAACGTGTAGTAATAAAGCATTTTTCATATAGTTACACATCGTAGTAATGCCAGACAGCAGATGATGATGACTTTGTAATGTTAAACACCCAGTCATACTCAGACTCAGAAGTCAATCATGAAAGTCATGTGTTAATCAAATGCCACAGCGAAGAAGCACTTTAAGTTCTACTCGGTCATGACACACAAATTTTCATTTTGAAATATTTGCATATTTTATTAAAAATCTAAATTTTCCACATTTCAGATCGAATTTTTCCTATCTTTTCACATAAAATATGAAACTGCAAATTAATTTTTATTAAATCAAAAACTTGACTTCTGGCCTTTGTTTGTTTTGTTTGCAATCATCAAAAGTATAAAAAGTCAGATAAATAGTACATATTTACACCGAGGAAAAAAGCTATAAAATGAAATAAAAAACAATTTAAATGATAAAGGGTCCAATTTAGTTTAGTTTATCTACACATTGACGTTGAAGTATTTTCTTTTATTATGTGCTAATCAATTTTAAACGCTATATAAATATTCATTGTGCTCTGAAACTTTGAGCCGAACCATTATCATATCAGCTTAAGCTTAAAGAGTACATATTGATGTAAGACACCGGGTATAAATAAAATCAACCCTAAGCCTATCTTATGAAAATCACAGATAAACTATTTTATAAACTAAGCTTTAACTGTAGCGTATGATAAACTAAAATTCTTTCTAATAATAAATCGAATCCACAAGATAAATATACATCTAGAACTAGGTTGCATTGCTTAAGTGGTGAGAATGTTATAATTGAAATGTGGTGTTAAGGCATCTTTCTGAGGTTTTGGTTAACCCAATTTCAGAACTTTAAAGCTCAAATCAGAAGTGTCATTGGAAGTCATAAATGTATACATATAAGTATATTTGGCAGTTAATTTACTAAATTAAATTAAGCAACACACAAAATGGTTTGCATTGAATGCATTTCAAATTATTTCAGACAATTTGCAGCCGAGTCAATTAAACTTTAGCACCGTCAGGTGAGTGCTTTACCTTTCCTGTTGCCATTTAAGCCATTCTTTCTCTTATTTTCTATTATTCCTGTTTTGTTTCGTTTTCCATTTGATTTTCTTTTCTTTTTCCTTTTTTAACCGCTCGACTGTGTGTAATTTTGTTGCAAAAGACCATCAAATAGCAATTTTTACGTTTATCTTAAATGACATTTATGTTTCCCAATGGTTACATTTTATATCAAACTGAAATTGTTGTTTCTCTGTGTGACTTTGCTTTTGGTTCGGGCCAAGAAGTCCCTGGAATGAGCCCATTGACTGACAAAGTGAATTTTTAATGACATTTTGATAAGTGTCTGGGCGTTTTCTTTTCTACCATGTTGGGGGAGCACTTATAATATAAATAGAAAAAAGGAAAACAGACAACAGAATACACAAAATGTTGATTAAAAGCGACAACTTAGTTGAAGAATTACTTTTCTATCTCGACCAAAATGAAAGCAGAGCGACAGATTTCGCATTTTCCTTGTATAATCCTTGAGCTCAACTAAGAAAAATGAACAGATTCTAGCTTTTATATTTCAGACCCTGTACTTAGAAAATGCAAGTGGTCTATCCCTTTGTGCGAGCATCTATATCTCAGAGATATAAGAGCTTGGCTTATATTGGCACACATATGTATGAGTAACATTAACATTATTTTATTTTAAGCGTAATTACAGGGTCTCTTACAATCGGGCTTGTCGCCTGTAGCCTTCTTCCCTAGTTTGCTTGTCGAAAGTTGGGGAGCTTGAAGATTTATTGGCTTGTTTTGCCAATTTTTTCAACATAAATTCTTAATTCAAATATCATAGCTTACCATTTTAAATAACTTTATCAAATTCTAAACAATAATTTTAATAAAATAGCTCATAAATAATTGCGGCATTTTCGAAATAAAATAAATATGTGAAAACGATGAGAAAGGTTGTAACATTTTTCATTTTTAGAACGCTTTTGCATGAATTTAAATTTATATTCAAATATTTTAGTCTCGCATATGTGGGTGTAGGTGTGTGTGGGTGTGTGTGTGTGTGTGTGTGTGTGTGTACAATGCACATTTGTAACCTAAGGCTATTTGGTCAACAACGCCACTCAACGACTGCAAACAATGTCAAAAACGCCAGCAATCAACTCCAACCACCCACATGCCACCAAACTACGCCCATGGCCATCGATCATGACGGTTTCTGGCCCGCGGGAAGGGTGGCGAAAGGTAGAAGGGGTTGGCAAACGCACTTGATTTCAGCACAAAAATATCATTCAATTGTCGGCACTATAAATGTGCGATCATAAATCATGTAGACACATGGACACATGGCCACGCACACAAATAACTAAAAATAATACAAAACAATAAAAAAAAACGACAACATGGAAAGCAAGTAAGGGTGCTGAAATAAGGATTGATGCACTCAACGATGTCCTGTAGAAAATATGAAAAGCCTGTATATTTATATAGAAAAACGCATCATTAGGTGTATTCCAAAAATCTCTACAGATTTCGATGAGAAATGTTTTTGAATACAACCGTTTAAATGTTGGTGTTTCTAAAATGTCAGGGATTAAATATTTGTAAATATTTTCAAACATATATTTTTTTTTTGCATCTTTATTTGATTTAAAAATATTTTAATTCAATTTTATAAATGTTTCATTTTTGCCGAATCTGTCAATATATTTCAAGTCAATTTAAAGCAATGGTTTCTTGTTTTTAAGAACACCAACAATAACTTTTGGGTTGCTTTAGCGCTGTTGTAAATTTGTAGAACACACCTGTATATTTAGATAATTTTTTATTCTTAAAAAATAAAATTAAATAAAACTACTATGAAGATTGTCAAAATATGAACACTTTTTTATAGAAAGAGATTAAAAATTTAAATTTACAAAACAAATTAATTTTTAATTCATAATATAATTAGTTTGCAAATTAGATATGTTGGAAACAGATGAATGATTGTGTCAAATTAACATTAAAATTAATTAGGCTCTTGTTCTGTCAATTGACTGTTGAATTTAGTACTCAGATCGCACAGTCTGGCTGTTTAAGAGTCATGTCTCTTACTTATGCGAAAGTACTCTTTCAATATCTAACTTTACAGGGTGTAGAACCAAAGAAAACAAGGGAAAAGGTGCGCGTGCCATCAAGGACAATGCGTTAAAGGCAAAAGGGCTAAGGCCACAAGCAGCTTCAGTTGACTGAAGACGTACATCTACACACACACACACACACACACACTTACCAATACCCAAGTGTGGTGAGTTAATAATTTATATATTTATGCCGCTGAAGCGTAAAACGAAGTTGAAAAACCAATGCCAAAACCGACAAAAGCGTAATACAATAAAAAGCACACATAATAAAAGAGCAGCCAAGTAAGAGACGAAAGCACACACACACACACACACACACACACACATTCACACTCAAGTAGATATATATGAATTTCCTACGCAAATGGCGGCAGAAATCGAATTCTGTTGTGTAATTGTTTTTTATCATTTAATATTTCTAAGTAGTAAAATACAAGAATACCACTCAAAAGTGGAAAAGTTGAGAATATTCTTAAGACATTTTTACAACGACATTCTGAACTACATTTTGCGGTTGCAATGACCTTTTTTTGGTTGGATTCGTGTGGGAACAGAGGAAAAATAAGCGAAAGAGAGTTGTTCTAGTTCTCTGGATTTTGTGCTATGCATAATTAATATTGACACACTGTGGAATGCAACGCCAAGGCTAATTTTTGTGTAGGCGCATGCATTTGCCACATAAATCAGCTCGAAGGCCTCGACACTGGCACTGTGATCCATCAAGCTGCAGGAGGGGCTGAAGGGGCCACAAGAGGGTTGGAATGCGAGCATGGCTAAGTAACACAGCTGCTTTCATTTTTTAAGCAACTTTCTAATTGCCACTTTAGCACAGACATGTATTTTGAGTGTGGGAGTGTTCCAGTATGTATGTGTGTGTGTGTGCTCGCATTTTCATTCATTAAAACAAACTGCCGGCAGGCTGAGCAGCAGGAGCAACATTCTCGCCCCTAACGACAACAATGAAAACAAACGGCATGGCAACAAAAAACCATATAAACACACACATGCAGATACATATATATATAGCATACATAAAAACACGCACATACTGAGACAACTTGCAGAATTACAAAATGCTCATCATGTTTTTCGGCCATGAAGACAGTTCGAAGTACCCTACACCATAGAAACAATTCAGTACTGCAAAAAAAAGCAATTTCTTGGTAAAAATAAAAGTACCGGCGCCTTTTTGCAGACAGTCGAAGCGAATTTTCCATTTATCCCTTCATGATGTAATTAGCCTAGTGTTAACTTCTAGAAAGATGCTAACAGTCACATTTATTTTGATTCCCTGCATCGATAGCTATTACAGCTTGTACGCAGTATTCTATATTAGTCATTATATTTTATATTGTATCTAATTATAATAAATATTTTTGTTCCGCTGATTGGCTGGTCAAAACAAAAAAATTCAAAAGTTCTGGAAAATGGGTTATCTATACATATGTATATATATATATAAAACTGTTTGTCCAGTTTAACTGATATTTGTATGCCCTTGAACTTTTTGGCTATTATATGAACGTAACCCACTTTTTTTGGATAGATTTGGGGGCCACAAACGGCAAAAAACATTTTTTTTGTAGAATTTTTTAGCAATCGTTTGTCACTATTACTCGAGAATTAATATAAGAAGTATTTAATTATTTATTTGAATTTTTAAGATTGAAGATGGTATTTTTTGCTTAA
This sequence comes from Drosophila falleni, assembly GCA_035045575.1. Taxonomy (NCBI): domain Eukaryota; kingdom Metazoa; phylum Arthropoda; class Insecta; order Diptera; family Drosophilidae; genus Drosophila; species Drosophila falleni. The sequence goes on from JAWNOV010000009.1 coordinate 289,321, forward strand.
TTACTAATGATAATTAATTATAATTACTTTACTTAAGTAAAACTTAATTGTCTAGGCAATCGCATCTTAACGGGGTATTAGCTTGAATTAAATCTCTTGTTTAATTACCAAAAGTACTTATATTAGCAATGTCATTACCATCTGTTACTTCAGCAATCGTTGGGCCTCAAACTCACTCACATAATCCTCGCGCTCTGCTAACGGGATGCTTTACAGTTACATCCTCCAACTGTTTCTGAAGCGCTGCGACCGTTTCGAGCGGAAATGGCGTCGGTTCAAAGTGGACACTGCACTCCCCATCCCTTAGGTGTTCCGGTAGCCTTTTGGGACGCTGATGCAGCGAAAGTGTTGCACACACTTAAAAATTTCTCAAGTATAGCTAACGGTCATCATTTCACATATGCCATACATACACATGCAGACATTGAAGAAAAAAAAAGCGAGAGCATGAGCTCATATTCATTGTGTTTCTGCGGAGAGTTGGATCTGACCAGGGCTGGAAAGGGGAGGGATGGACACGACGTCCTTCCTTTGAAATGGCCGCTGGCTACAGCTGTAACTAAATAGCCCGTTGCTTCTTATTGTTGTTGTTGTTTGACTTTCCTTCAGCTTTATCTTTATCAAGCACCAAAAGTGGCGAGTGAAAATTTTATTAATATATACATATTTTTTTACTTTTGTTGCTTGTCGTTTTTTGTGTTTTATTTATATTTATTTTTGAAGAGGTTTTCCAACGAGTTGCTGCCCGTTGCAAGGACAGCTCGGCTTTACTATCAACAATTTCCAGGGTGGTGCGCGGAGTGGTGCTAGGGTGGAATGGTATTGGTGTTGGTGTTGGGGTAGTGTTGGATGCTGCGCGGCACTTTTACTCTTACGCAAAAGTTCAAGGACTTTTTGGCATTTATAAAGCAATTAAAATTTAAATGAACAGTATTTCGACTGGCGTCAACTCGGGAAATGTTTGTAGCTTACAGTTTGTGACATGCAAGTCATGAAATATTTATGAATTATTAACTGTTAAATAATTGTTGGCATTTTAAGCGTTAGGAGCCACCACTTAGCCCTTAACAAATTTGGCAATTTCATTTAGTTGCCGCTTTCTGTTGCCTTTTCGAGCTGAACTCAGCAAACTATTAGCCTAATTTCAAGTACTTTCCACGTGCCTCATTTAAGGGCTATAAATATATGCTAAATACGCGAGCTCCAACTACTTGTATAGGAGGCTTCAATATTGTGCAGCTGCTGCAATAGTTATTCTATAAAACCGGTTCGTTACATCGTAAAGCCAGTTCTCAAATATTACAGTTAAGACACAGCAAATGGTTGAGTCATTATGAAAATTTGTGAACTCATTTCACAATTTTAAATTATTATTAAAAATATAAAATATCATGTAAAGTTATCTGGATAAAAAATCATTCTACAATTCATGTTTTCAATTTTAAATTCTTGATTTTTGCATGTATTTTTAAGTTTACATACTTAAAAATATATTATTAAAGTCAAGATGCGGATAAAAGGGCAACGGCTCAACATTAACAAAATAATCAAGAAAAGGTTTTTTTTAAGCAAATTTTATGTTAATGGAACTTTGAATGGGATGATCTCAAGAAAATTTTGTATGAAAAGGAGGAAAAAGTGGCTAAAATAGTCATTTTTAGCAATATTCAAAATATCATTAAAAATAAAAGCAAAGATATTTTTGAAATATTCTTTTTGCAGTCATTATGAGAATTGTTTAAAGAAATTTTAGCATTAAAACATTTTTCTTAAGCCATAGGAAATAAGGCAAAAAAGTAGATTATTACATAAATTCAAACTTTAAGAAAAGTTTTATATAATTCAAACAGGATTTAAATGACCTTTTCATTGATGATAAAATCTTCATTAAGTTAGTCTAAATTATGAGTATATTTAGCTTTACGTTTTGTTAAAATAAATTTGCCGACCACTGACAGGAAATTATCTTTTAAGCAAACTGCATATTAAAAAAAAAAATAATGTTTACCACGCGAGTCCAAGTATACCGCTAGAATATTAAGCCACATAATTCTCCTGGTGCTCATAAGTATGGTACAGTATTTTACATAACCTGCAATCGCATTTGCATAGTTCAGATTCGAGATGAAGCCATTGGCTTAGTTGATATTTCGATATAATTTATATTGACTAAGTGTATTGACTCTGATTTCCCCTAATGGTTGCCATGTGTCGCGGACATTCAGTTCTGTGTATGTATATGGATTTCCATTAAAAAGACTTTTGCATCGTTTTGTTTTAGTGCATTTCAATTATGATGAGGGTCAGTTTTAAAAGTTTTTTTTTTACAACATGCAGCCACAGCGTACTGTTGGAGAGGCATAAACTTTACTGGCGTGGCTGGGGGCCATAAATTACACTTTGTCGTTGTAAATGTGCGCGAGGCATGCAACAGACCGACAGCCAGGAGAATGCTGCTCCAGTCGTTGTGCAACATGCGAGCATTTTGCTTAAATTGAAAATAAATATGGCCAGTCACTGCCTCGGAAAATGTCAATACAAACTACACAAAATGTTTATTATTATGGTCCTCCCTTTGCCTCTCCCCATCACCCCGTGCATTGTGAGTCACAAAAGGGAATCATTTAAAATGGAATTTTGGGTGAAAGCAATTTAGAAGAATAAATCACATCTATGATTGATTGATTTTATGATTTTCTCCAAAATTTTCTTTGGCTGTGTCTTTGCGTATTTATATTAAATGTTATATTGAACTTCAAAAACTATTTTAAATTCTTAAGGAGTTTAAGTTTAAAGAATTTTGTCTTTATAACACTTAATTCAATGCAGATTTCACTGATTACATGGCTGTGCGAACGTTATGTTAATTAACATAAGTACTTAGACAAAATTTCAATTTGTCAGCAATAATGTTTGTAATAATATAATTTTAGAGTCACAATTTCTATAGAGACCTCTCGCCCACACTTTCTATGATTATATCTCTCAGTCACACTCACTGTTTCACTCAGAAAGTACTATACATAAAATTTGTGTTTTACTTTAAGTCTACATTTTTGTTAATCTTTTGCAGCCCTGGTGCTCAATGGCTGTAGTAACTACATAAAGACAGTTAAGTACAACAAAAACAATGGCAACATTAGCAACAACACCAACAATGATAACGACAAAAGAAGCAACAACAACAACAACACCAACAAACCGTTTGTCGGTATTTAGACTTAATTTAAATGCAAGAGGAAAACAAAACAGCAAAAATGAAAAAAGCAACACAACACAAAACAAAACAAAAGTCGTATAACGCAACGAAAAACGTAACGTAGCGCAACGTAACGGCTGTGCAAGGCAAAAAGTATAATTTATGTGTATTGTGTTGTGTTTCAACTGCTGCTCTTCATGTGGTTGTTGTTATTGTTGTTGTTGTTGTTCTTGTACATACTTTGGCACAAATGCTCATTTCATCGTTTAACTTGGCAAGGGCACAAAGCTACATGCTACAATTGAATTTGAGTTAGCCGGGGTAAGCACACCCACACACACACACCAACCTAAACGCACACACGCACATAACATACATACACTCAGCGGGCTGCTTAACCCAATTCGCTGTCGCTGTCGGCGTTGACGTTGACGTCGCTGCCGCTGCTGCTGTTAATACACATAACGCAAGTGTCTCAGGCATAAGCCGCAGTAAATGCTGGCGTCGCTGTCGACGTCGTGTCGTTGCCGTCTACATATTCGTTGCTAGAGCTGTTGTTCTTGTAGTTGTTGCTTTTTTGTTTTCAACAGCGCGCACGTTGCCTGCCATCCAGCAGGCTTTGCTTAGAAGGGATTGTAGAGTTTGGGGGGATGCGTGCGAGTGGCAGCTTTTCACTTTTGGTTAGACATTTGCGGCGAAATGATTTTGAAAATTTTGTTTTTGCCAAAATGCGAGAGTTGGCATAGAAATTTGCCTTAGCTGACAATCAAATAAATGAATGAAATGTGAAGCCAATGTTGTTTAACACACATCTGTAGTTGAAATAAGCTCATTATGTAAAGTTTGTTTCTTGTTTTTTAACAGACATTGCAACCCACACTGTTGTGTTTTCGCTCGCACCAGCACTGTTAAAAGTCGTGTTAACAGATGTCTAATTATGTTAATGTCTGACAGACTTGTTCGAATCTGTTATGACACTCTGGGGCAAAACGTTATAATTATTGCTGCTTTAATTTTTGTGTGTAATATGCACATGAACAGAATTGCTAATTAAATGTACACATGTACTTAAATATTTAATACCAAAGTGGCTAAAAACAAATTTGAATTGTTTGATTAATATTCTATTTATAATATGTTTTTAATAATTATTTTTACTTTTGGTCTTCTTTTGGAACAACCCCTTGGTGCTTTTTCAAACTGTGGAAAACAATTTCGTGACTTTCATTTGCGAGAATTAGCATCTTTTGAGATTGCGCTCATTATTTGCTGTCTCATTCAAGCCTGTCATTCGCTCAACAACTTCCACACCCGCTGTCATCTAGAATATCATCATCATCATTATCATCATAACTACCAAATAGTCCTAACTAAATGGCAGTTCTCAACTCATCACCCAACCCATGGAAAACTCTCGCATAAGCTAACAATTGAAGTGCGCCATTTGTGGATGTTGCTCTTGTTTCATGAGTTTCTTAAATGAAATCAAAGTTTTCGCTATGATTAACTTTCCCCTGTCCCTGGAAACTATGTCAAGTTTAAAACCAATGGTTACACTAGGGGATGCAAGAAATGGATTGAGAGAATGACGAGTAGAATGATGAAGCCGAGGGTATGCCATGGCTTGTTGCCCGATAGTTTCTTCTTCATTTTCTTTATGGTTTTCCATGAAAACTCGTGCGTGCGTAAAATTGAACAGCCGGATGCTAAGACCAACTATAACGATTACCCTCAGAACTCACTTTTTATCAGTTTTTAGTTTAAAGCGAAAGCTTGAATCAGAGGCAGCTTTAAGCTGAGTTTCCCCAAAAGTTGAGGAAGAATATGAATGGAAGCTGTTGAAAGGAGTTACTTTCCACAACAGCCTTTGTCACAGTTCCTTTGGCCTCATCAGTTCCGTTTGCCTTGTCCCTTTGTCTGCCTCGCTGGCTCTAAGGGAATGCGGCCCATTGTAGTTTGGGACTTCAGGAAATGCGTGTGTGTGTGTATGTGTATGTCCCTCTCCTCTTTATAATCAACTAAAAGCCAAATAATCAAATAGTCAATACAATACTCCAACAGCTGGGGACTGTTGACTTTAGTCGACAAAGTTTTCATGCTCTTGCATGAAATCTGATTATTTATTAAGTTTTTCAATAGAAAATTCAATTGACAATTTGACAACTGTATTCTAAGCAACCTTCTAATTAAAATTGTAATTGATTTTTTTTTTTACTTTATGCCAAATCGAATATTTATCAGATTTGAAGCTTTCAAATAAATGAATGTTATACCAAAAATAAATAAGAGAAATTTAAGACGATAAAAAAATTTTGAGAAGCAATTAAAATTAAATTTGAAATCCAGTTAAGTGATGGAGGTTTTTTTTTGTAGAATATATAAAAGTTGATAACTAGCCTACTTTTGGTAACGGTATATAGCCCCGTTGAATGTGTGCTGTCATTTTACAAGAGTTGGCTATAAAAATCAATGAACGCCTGGTCCAAAATAGTTGCCAGCTGGCAAAGAAAAGCTGGAAAATGTGTTGAAGGGTTTTAAAGGATTATCATTGTGTTTTTTTTTTTTTTTTGGTCTAATCGACCTTCTTGGCCCTTTTAAAAGCGAGGCAAGCTATGTGAGTTTGTATGTGTGTGTGTGTGTAGTAAACTTGTAAAAAAAATGTATCTAAAGACATGAGATAGCTGGGTCGGATAGGGGGGCAAGGGGAAGAACCTGCACACAACATGTTGCCTACTTTTTGACATTTTCAACATGTGTCCAATGCCTTCCAATATTAGTGTGTGTGTGCGTTTGTTTTTTTGTCGTTTTTAGCGTTGACGCTTGCGTTGATTTTTGACAGCTGCCTAGGCGGCACAACACCAAACGTCAAGCACACACATACACACACACACACACACACACTCACACTGAAAACAATAACAAAAACTTGTTACCAAAAGTTTGAGTCAGATTGCCTTGCCCACTCCTACCCAACACTGATTCCCCCTTCAGTCTGTCCCTGTGTCTCTGTTATTGTTAGACTTTTGTACGTTACTTTTACTCATATCTGTAAGGTTTATGTCAAGGTTTTTTATTACTTTGATATGTTGCTCATCTTTTGCTTATTCGCATCCCCTCTCCCCTTGTACCCATATTTTATTTTGTTTTATTTTATACATATACTTGTAGAGCTTTTACTTGCGAAACATTCCACTCCTCGCCTTCTTCATTTTTCTTCGCTTCTCGTCTTCTTTTCATGCCACATGAATTGCAGTTTAAAGTTGACAGCAGGCGGATTTGCGTACTTACCTGTAAATAAGCAAAGGTAAACGAGAAAAAAAGCTGATTAAAACAAGCATAAAAGTTAGAGAGTCTCTAAAGGTATGTGGAATGTGTGGAAAGTATAATACACTTTATATTTATTGCGTAATATCAAACTCTGAATTGCTCATGCCTCACTTCCTCCTGTAATGGCTTTTGGTCTATTATTAAAACATGTTGATAGCTGTAAGACCAATTAATATACATTTCTATATTCTCCTAATATTCTTATACATATGTCTGGCTCCGTCAATTGACCTGATTTTGAAAGCTATCAAAATGATGATTTTCTTGATAAAAAGGTTTTCAAAAATTTTCTATAAATTTTTGAGTTTTTTTTTTGGGGGTGTAAAGATGGTTTTTTTGGGTATTTTAACTAGCCCAACTAATAAGTTAACTCCAATGTTTTCTCTTTGAGCATTTTAAACCTAATTTTTAACGCACATGTAGTCTTTGTTATCAATTTTGCGAATATTTTTCGCCTAATGTATAGAAACGAAACTTCCGTACATTTTTAATACATTTTAATTTGTTTACAAGATAGTTCACCTGCCCTGTAAGGAAATTATGTCTATGACCTGTCTTTCTCTGATTTTTCTATTTACAGCGATCTAAATAATAGGAATTTAAAAATTAAGTCAAAGTTTCAAATTAAATTTTCATTAACATATTCAGCTGAGCGTAAATACATAATCTCTTTACTACCAAAGTAGTTAATACTTTTATAATCAAACTAATTAAATGGTAGCAGTATGGCACATTTTAAGTTTTAACTCTTCAGATTACACAATTTCATAGTAAGTCAAAGTTTAGTTTTCTTTGCATTTCAATTGTTTGGGAAAGCTGCCAAGATGCGAAAACTAGGAATTTATTTGCATATTTTCATCTCTTGAAAACAACATATTTCTTAGTCTTGGAATTAATTAACTAAGTAGATATCTTAGATGATGAAACGTTACTTACCTTAAATTCAGATTGCAAATAAACCAAAATATCTAATTCAAAACCAGTGGTTCTTTGTTTGTTCAATCAATAAAATCAACAAAATATATTAAACATTCTGTGTGCGTCTTGTGTATCTTATTTCAGCTGTATTTTACCCGTAGAATTAAACAGCATTACTTAAGAATTGAGTTAGCGGAGAAACAAAACAGCTTGAAAACATTAAAGCGTTAAGTGAGCTCGACTTAAATATCGGTACTATTTCGGTAAACGGTTCTATTTCGGTATTACCGGTACATACCGGTACAGCAATTAAATTAAAGCAGATAATTATTAAATTTTATAAAACAAAAATATATGAATGATATGAACATATATACGTACCTAACATGTATTTAAAGTTAGTTTTTAATTAAAAGTAAAATAAGAAAAATGATATGCATGCAGAAAACAACAAATAAAACGATTAATTTCGGATAACGGTTCTGGTATTATTCCCTACTCGGATGGTTAGAAAAAAAATATTAGTATATTAATTTTTTTTTTTGAAAGTGCATTTTTTTTAACTCTTTTTCGCCATTATAGGTAAAAAATAGATTTAATAAAAATATTTTCGACCTCGGTATCACTTGGAATGAACTTTGTTAGCTTAAGTACTCTTCTTTTTTTTTATTCCACGAAAGTAAGTATTTTCTAATCAAGTGTCTAATCAAGATACAGGGTATGCCATAAGTGTAGCGAATCAACACTGCAATACAACAAGTCAAATATTGAAACACATGACACGACACACGCAGGCAGTTGAGTGACAGTGCAATAGTGGGCGTGGCATTGTGTACATGCCACACAAAAACCAATGAAAAAGGAAAACCGAAAGGGGGTAAGAAGGGAGATGGGAAAATGCTCGTAAAAAATAGGAAAAACTTTCTCAAAAACAGCACGCGCCAAACAAAACAAACAATTTTGTAGATGCAACGAAGGCAAAACTTGACAAAAGCAATTGCAATTGCATCAGATGGTTTTTGCAAGGGTTGCAAAGCGGTGAGGGGCGTATGGTTGCATGGGTGGGCGTGTCTGTTGTCGTACCACAACAAAAGTTGTTGACAATAGCAAACACGTTAACCAAAAACTTTTGGCACGAAGATAAACGCAAATAAATTTGGCAACTTGCGTCGTTTTTTGGGCCCAATGCAGCTTGAACCTTTTCTCAAAGTGCATTGGACAAAGGCGACCAGAGAGCCCGTATGGCAAACACTGCCTGCTAGATGTACACACCCGCATCTAGACAACATTAATATATACGAGTATAGGACACAAAGTTTGACCACAACGGGCTGCAATTTGGTTCTTCTTCAGGAAAAGACCAAGAGTCTGCTATTGGTTTCACATAACCACAAATTGACATGCAATGAGCGTTTCATCTATGTCCAATTTTATTGTGAGTCTTACCCCCTCCCCCCACACTCACCCACACACCATTGAGCAGAGATTTGCCGACGCATGACACTCATAAGTAAAATGCCTTTAGCACTCCAGCCTTTCAAGCTAAAGGAGCAAAGTCTCGCAGCTTAAAGAAGCGGGCAAGATAAAATGTAAGGACAACCACAACAACTGGCCAACACATAAATTGCTGTGAGGCTCTCGTCTTGGCAACAAGCTGAGCAGCTTGGCCAAAAGGCAATCCATACTGTTTTCAGGAAGCTGGACAGCTTCCGTTTCAGCTAGATTTTTTGTTCACCAGTCCGAATTCTATCAAAACAACAACAGCAGTTGAATCTGAAAGGTTTCACAGAGGGCAGTTCCAATTATAAACTGCATTTTATCATAACAATGATTCTCAATTTAATATAAAAATATAAGTAAAATTATAATTTTAAAGTTTTTTTATCAATGTTAAGATCTGAAATAACTAACTGAAAAAAATAAAAACATGAAATTTAGTGAACAGGACATTTTAAAGTCGATCTAACGTATTGTTCATTAACTTAAAAATGTATTGTTATGTTTAGCATATGTAGTCGGATAAATTTTGGAGAATGTTACGCTAGTCTAGTTTCTTTTGATATTATTTCTAAAATAAATGCGCTAAATATTTTATTTAATACATGGTATAGTATTTTAGTGCTTCGTTATGCCAGTTATTAGTTTGTGCTAACTAATATAAACAGCTTTGGTTTCAAAACAATGTTATACCATATGAAAACAAAAAACAAAGCAATCATAGAAAGGCTCATGTTTAGCTTTTATCTTTAAAGGGCTGTTGATTTAGCTGGTTTAGTAAACTTTTAATAATACAATAAGCCAATTAGAATCTAATTACTTAAAGTTTATTTAAAATTTTTTATAAATATTATGCGAATATATTTTTAGTATTACAATTTAAGCTAAATTAAATTTTTAATTTTTCTTTTCTTCTATTTATTATATACTAAGATTTTTAAATACTATTTTAAAATTTTATTTGAAATTTGCGAATTACATAATTTTTGATAAAGTATTTATATTAAATTAATTTAAAATTGAACTTTACAATTTATCAACTCAGATTTTACATTTTTCACTGACTAACTTAATTAAAATTGAATTTAAAGGGAGCAAAATAAACTTAACTTTTTTTGAATTCATTTTGTTAGGACCTCCCTCGCTGTGTGTTGCCCACGCTTTAGATGTCCAGTTCCATATTGGCTTGTTATTGACAGCATTGTTGTTCAGTGCTGTGTATTTCTTTTTTGTCAGTTTAAGAAACGAACAAAGCTGTCGACCAGTCGAACAGTTAGTCACCCAGCCACAAAGCACAACACACAACACCAAGAAGAACATGAGCAAGATGAAGAACAAGACACAGAAGAAGAAGAAGACGAAGAAAAAGCAGAACTAAGGCTGCCAAGGTAAAAGCTAAATTGTTCTCTATAAGCCGAATTGTAGGATATATTAAAGGACATTAGGCTCGTGCCCGTTTTTGCAGGCAGTCAATGAGGAATTTTTGGTCATATTTATTGGCACAGCATTGCGTATACGTAGTGTTCGCAGAAAATGAAAAATGTAATTAAAAAGTTTCGTTTCGGTTCGTCTCGTCTCGTTTCCCCATTTTTGTCAACTATATTGTGGTGATAAACGTGGCAAACGAAAGACACCACCAGCCAACTGAACAATTTGTGGTACCCTTTAAATGTGTGCCATGTGACATGCGAATGCTTTGGGGCCAGCTTTCAATCTTTTTTAGTTTTAAGTGTGCCACATACACACATACGTAGATATGTTATACACGTGTGCATAGAAAAAGTGCTCATTAAAACATATCAACAAGCTTTATAGACGACGTCAACAGCGGCGTCGACGTCGTTGTAGAGACAGCAGTTAAATTCATTCATAAACTACGTGACAAAACGAACGGAAATGTAGAAGCGGAAATTGCCAACAAACACATATACAAACCTATACACATACACACACACACACACACACACATACACAGAGAGCTACACATGCACATCACATCAACATTGCTTACCAGACAGTTTGTCAGTCATTCAGTCTGTCATTCCGTGCTTCCGTCAGACAGACAGTCTGACGGTTCAACGTGCGCGAAATATTCTCGCACCCGCCGACATTGCCTGGTATTTACAATCAATTTTTAAAATACCTGCATGTGCCGCAAACCGCATCAAGAATACCCTGTAACTTGCATAATTAACATACAATGACTATTTCGATTTAATTTGAACTTTATATTGCACTTATTACTTCTTATGGTAATTGTCTATTATATGGGCCTCATCTCAAAAACAAAAAAAAAACCACAGAGGGGGGTTTGGGTGAAAAAAGGGGCTTTTTTTTTTTAAAACCTACAACAAACTTTATTACCCCCCCCTTTGTGGTTTTTTTTTTTTTAAAAATATATAGTAGTAGTTAAGACGCAGTAAGAACATATATATACAGGATATTATTTTTATTAATTTATAATAACTAAAACGATCCGTTTTAGGTTGCCTGTAATTACCTTAATAAAAACAGTTTGAGAATTAATATTTTAGTCCGAAAGCTTAGAATTTTGCGGTAACATAGAGTTGAAAAAAAAAACAAGTTAATATATTATCAATTTCATTACAAATAAACCAATTGATATTTGAAATTGTATTTTATAAAAAGAAAATAGTTGTTAAACTTATATAAAATTATATTTTATGGTCATTAGTAAAACTATAAATGTATTGCATTGAGATAAATTTTGGCATTTTTTGTGCAAGCGTACTCAATATTAATATAGGGTATTTTGAAGTATTGCCGGCCAACACCTACTGCTACTCGGCTTTTTTATAGCCCAACCCGTCGAGTGTCTACTTGAGTGTAGCAAAAACGTTGAATTGCTGCGCCGAGCCCAAATGGTTGTGGAGAGGCGTGCACATTGCAACGCCCTCTTTTGCCATGTCAATTGAAGCCCCAACAAGCATATTACATTTGCAATATTTCCCTCACTCGCGCCCTCATATGTAAGTCACCAACACGGGGAGGACAGCTGAGGGAGGGTGAAGGGAGTCGGTGTCAGTAAAGGCGCCGTGAAATCTCATAATATTGATAGTGCGCTTTTGGTAAGGATATAAAAAATCAAGCGTATTTTTTGATTGCAGCCATTTGACCCCTGAATGTGGGCGAATGGAAGAAAAGGGATGGGTACAGACGGGTGAGGAAGGGATAAGAGGTTCGTATACAGGCATAATTTTGTTTATTTTTATTTTATATGGTATATTGGAATTTCGTATATGACAAAAAATTGAGTGTACGTTTTGCTATCCTATTTGCAGTGACAGCCACAGCGACAACAACGAATTGATGCAGGTCAGGCTCACAACACCAACAACGTCAAGAGAACAACACTGCCATAACAACAACAATAAAATCCCGCAATGAGTGTGCGAGTGTTTCCGGCAGGCAATCCTTCTTCCTCTATACTCTTTTATTTTTTGGAAAACAGTAAAGAAAGACACCGAGGTAGAGAGAGAAAGGGACAGAGCGAGCAAGAGAACACTTATTGCTTGGTTCAATCAGAAGTGTATTGTCTTTTTGGGGTTGGTACCGAAACGGGTATTGCTGTTATGTATGGCAATCTGATTGCTTACTGGATGGCGCTACCTTTATTTTTTATACTTCCCGGTTAAGGCAGGAGACAGAGGAAGATGAATGGTACTGGATGTCAATGAGCTATTAAGATCTTTTAATTGAAAGCATTCAAAAATATACTGCAAGGAATTGTTGTCCTTTAAATACCACATGCTACTTTAAAATGGAAGTTTACTAGCTTGAAGAGTTAAACTATATTAATTATAACAATTAAAATTATTATATCTGAAAATCTATATATGTTTGTCCTGACTCAGCGAATGACTGACTGATCATTGTAGAGACCAAGCCGTGAGACCTAGAAAGCTAAAATTTTTACACAATTTAGATAAAACGATTCGACACCTGAAAGTCGGTTAAATTTGGGGTCAAAGCTCACACTTAGAGAATACTGTTTTTCTATGATATCTTAACCTAACTCGCAGATTGTGTCTTTTTTATCATTTGTTACACCCGACCAAATCTGGTTAAAATCGGATGACTACACTAAAAAAAAACCAACTTCTAAAATAAAAACACTTATCTTAAATATTTTGTTCTTAAAATCAGATTATTTTAAGGCCTCTTTAGTTGTGAAGCAGTAGACAGCGGTGCGAATCCGACTTGTATCATATTCAAATAAAATTTATAAAATTACTAACACAGAATAAAATGTAAAAAATCAAAATTAAAAATAAAAAAATTTAAAAATAAAAAATAAATTTTTATTTAATTTATTTTTTTTAAATAAATTTTTATTTAATTTATTTTTTTTAAATAAATTTTTATTTAATTTATTTTTTTTAAATAAATTTTTATTTAATTTATTTTTTTATTTTAAATTTAAGAACATTTATCTTAGTAATTATCTTCGTAATCTTGGTTTTGAGACCAAAATCTTGATATTAAAACTTTTTTTTATCAAATAGCTGCCATCGAAACAATCGGACTCAAATTAACCTAGCATAAAAAACTTTTTTGATTTTAAAATATCTTAATCAAACGTACAGTTTACCTTTAGCACCCGGAATTTCAAATTTTTTAACATTCTTTCCGCCAATCTAGCTGATTAAATTAAACTAGTTAGATAAAAAAATTAATTTGTTGCAAATTCAAATTAATTATGCCCCAGTATCACTGTTATAGTCAACTTTTTATACGCACAAAGAACTGTTCTATCCAGTAAATAAAGATATATATCAAATGAAAAACAAGTTTGAAAGGTTATAGTCGAGATCCCGACTATAGGATACCCGCGACCTAACTTAAATATATATAAAAGTAATCTTTTAAAGAAATTACTTGTATTACGTTGGAAACATTAACTTGCCATAACTACCATTCTACTTATCCGATCTTGATGCAATTCAGTGGGATAATAGATAATACTAATAGATAAAGTTTATTTTCACAATAAACGTATTATCTTAAAAGCTGTGAGTGTTGTGGTTTTTCGCTATTTGCGGGGGCGAAGGGGGGCGTAGCTTCAATTTGAAACAAATTTGATCTGCGTGGGATATATAGAAGTCTGTGAGTGAAAGCTTGGTGTCTCTATTTCTTATAGTCTCTGAGATCCTTTTGTTCATACGGACAGACAAAGATGGCTATATCGACTCGGCTATTGATGCTGATCAAGAATATATATACTTTATGGTGTTGGGAACACAATATGCCCTTTTACGTATTTTTTAAGTAACGGGAATAAAAATGTGTTTTTACTTTTCACTTTTGTGTAGCTGCACTAAACCCACACGCAACCTTTTTTGGGTTGTTGGAGTATTGCAGAATTAACTAACTTATTATCTGACAGGTTGAGCAACAATGTTTGCTGTCAATGCTCTGGTTGAAGGCCAAAAGAGGGTGGTGAGATGTTCAAAGCTGGCTGGAACGAAAAGCGACTCGCAAAAGCATTCAACTCAACAAGCTACTTGCTAGTTGACCTAATTTAATCTTAACCTATTTCCACGCTCGTGAATGCAACATTGTGTAAGCTATCTTTTCAATAGTTAAACATAAGCGCAACAAATAGATTATTTGGTAATCATATATATATTTACAAAAATAAATATAACTACAAATTACTCTTCAGATTCTACATATTTTTGATTATGATATTTTGATTTCCAAATTTGTTGGAAAAGGTCGGTCCTCCGAGGTGACCAAACAGCATTGGAATAAATTGGAATAATTGTTTTTTTAGGGGGGGTGGGGGGTTGTATTCTTTGTAGAGCATAATATAAAAATAAATAACTGGTGTATAATATTTTTCAAATTAATTCTTAGTTGTGTTATATAATAGTTGTGAACGTTTTTCTTTAGTTAACTATTATTTGTTAACTGCGCAAATTTCGTATACGCAACGTGGCCCTATGGGATATACGAATTCGAATTCGAATTGAGAATTGAGAATTCCAGGGCCGCTGTTGGGCCATTGTGTGGGTTTTTGTGTGAGAGTGTGTGTGGTCCATAAATGTCAAAGTCAATGCAGTTGGCAGAACATCTCGGGGCAGCTGGAACTGTTGACTCAAGGTCTGTGGTGGGTGTTTTATAAAATTTATACAGCAATACGAGGTAGATTTTTTCAGATGCGTGTTAACAAATTTCACTTCACTTTTTCTTTCTCTTTCACTTTGCTCTTCTCTCTTCTTGTTGCGGTTGTTGTTGAATAATTGAAACGATAAATTTTACACACAATAAAGCGCTAGGAATTCAATAAAGTTTACAATTTGCACGGGGCGGGAGAAACAGTTGGAAGCACACCACAATTCAGCGACATGTATAACTTGTTGCTGCCTCACACACACACACACGCCCACATACACAGCTGCATGCATAAACATTATTTTATGCGCACACAACAAAACAATAAAAATCACGCATGAATTTCATGTGTATACAATGGACATACACACACCCCCAGAGTAAAACGCCCCACAGTGCCACTTGCATCAACAACTAAAAGCTAGCTGAGTTTTTTATGTATGTATTTTGTGTATGTGTGTGTGTGTACACGAGTGCATGTGTATGTGTGTGTGTGTGTGTGTGTGTGTGTGTAGGGCAGCTGTGGCACAAAGAAACGTGCGACGCTTTGGATAAAAAAGGTCGTCGAACAAAAACCTCAACACGAGTAAAACAAAATGTAATTACAACAAGGACTTTTCAACAGCAGCAAGGGGAAATGAGGCAGTGGGCAACAATGCAATTGTTATGCTACCTGAAAATGCAACAATGTTGCATGTGTACTTATGTGTATGTGTGTATGTGTGGCAGGCAGGCAGTGAAAGTGAAGGTTAGCTACCGAAAAGCGTTGTTTCAGCTCGCTGAGGCAGGTTGCCAGCCACAAGCTCGGCGCTACACTTGAGCTTTATTGCATACATTAAGGGGCCAAGGTGCGGCACAGAGCAACTCACACACACACACACACGCGCGTGCACACACATGCATAAGCCCGTACAGAACTATAACCCATTCGAAACTGCACCTGAGGGAGAGTGTGTGTGTGCGTGCGGATGTGTAGGTGTGTCTATTTTGTTAATGGACATTGTCGTTTTGTAGCTCAGCTTGTTTGCTCTCACAACGAGAGGAAGAGAAAAGGATAACTATATGATACAGTGAGAAATAAAGGGAGAGGTGAGAGAAAGCTTTGGATTGTTGGAGTGAGTGAGGAAACATAAATAATGCCAAAAAGCCTGACAAGTATATTATATATACCTTTATATACACAAAATCCGGAACAGTTGATGAACGACCACAAGATATGAAAATTTGTTGCAACAAATTTCGCCACAGATATATTATATTTACTTTATAAATGTCAAAAAAGATAAATGCTAAAATTACAATTATTTAGCTGTAGTTCTTCGCACATCATTTTACATAAATTAATTTTCAAATGTATGCAACATTTTATGCAATCTACTTGTATTACAGTTTTTGTTATCAATTTATTTTTCCAAATGATTGGTTAATATTGATTATTAATAAAAAAAAAAAAATTACATCACTTTATATATTTAAAGCAGAATGCATTTAAAGTGGCAAAATACTTCAATTGTATTTATAATAATTAATTAATTACAGGTCCTTGAACACCACTTACAAATTCTACCTAATTAGGTTGCCTCTTCACATTTTTTCTGTTTAAAAATGTTAAATTAAAGTACAAAAATGTGTAAATAAATAAAAATGTTAACTATATTTTCAGCTATTACATAAAATCGAATGTACGTTTTATAATGTAATTGATGTATAATGTTAATTCATAACTTTTACTATCCGTTGACTAGGTATTAGTCAGCTTTTAATAAATTGAGGTTGATGCTAACCTCTGCAAACAGCCAATAGGAATACATTTAAGACATTTCTAAAGCAACAGTCACGAATAAAAGTTATTTCTGATTGTTATTATTTACATAAAATAAATGTAACATAAGTTAATAATACATTTTCTATTTTCCATTATATACTTAATGACAGACTGCTGTGAAACCATTTCGATTTGAAGTTGTGCGCTGTGAAAAGTGAATTTTGAGTCATCATTTAAAATGCCGGATGAGACCAATAGCGACATTAGAAAACAAAAATTAATTAACTTAATTCATTTTAAATTTTTTACTTGTTTCATTAGTAATTTACAAATGTTTTGTCAAGGCAAATTATTTTAAAAAAAAATTATTAGTTTGTTTTGCTTGTGAACAGCAGAAAAATCGCATAATTGAAATTTTAATCGCTTCAATTTCGCGTCTAGTGAAAATCATTCTATATTTCTTTATTTAATTTCCTCAACATTTAGTCTATTTAGCCTTCACATTCATTTCGCATTTAAAGTTGTTAATTTAATGTTATTTCAGCCTCTCATTGCCCCTTTACAGTTTGATGCTGAAACGCAGGTCGTCTCTCATGTGGCACTCAAGAAGCAGAAACGTACAACATTTTCTACTCATCATTGTTTGACACTTAGTCAGACGGCGACGACGACGACGACAGCGACGGCGCCGCCACAGTTATGCCGATTAGATGAAGAGACTGCTACCTGCCCATACCCCACTATGACACCCAGTCATAGTGCCACACTGCCTCACTGTCACTCAGCTTTAGCCGCAGCCTTCGTCTCGGTTATGTGGTGCTCTTCATATGGCTAACGAGCACCTGATATGACAAACGCCATTTGGCTTTTAGTTAGTGGGACACACACGCACACATACGCACTCACACACACACACACACACATACATACACACAGGACAGGTGCATGCCACACGACCCCTGCCGACCCGAAACCTTTCGAGCTGCCGACAGCATCCTTGACATGCTTGCGGAGCGCCGTAACAATTGTGCCTCAGTTTTTGGTTTCTTGGTTTGAGTTTAGATGATGGACTTGTCTACCACAGTGTGCAGTGCACAGTGCAGTGTGTGACAGTGGCAGTGGCAGTGGCAGGCGTTGCATGTGCCGCATATTTCTTAATTAAAACGTTGCCGTTTTGGCTCAATTAAAGCCACTGGCCAAGCAGCAGTCAGCAGGCAGCAGGTAACATGGTAACGCACTTTGCAGCTCTTACAAAACATTTGCCGTGTTGACAGGCAATAATGGATTCGAATCTCAGTTGAATGTTGCACACGCACAGTTGAATGTTGAAAGTTCAATGCTGAATGTTGAATGTTGCATGTTGGTCAGGTGGCCGCAACTTCAGCGCACACAGACATAAAGCTTAAAAAAAATTCAACTGTCTGTCAATTATGAGCTCAACACCACGAAAGAAATACACATACACACACACGCACACGCACGCACACACACACTTGATGCTGCTCATGCAAGTCCGTATACATGCGTGTGCAAAATAATAAGTACACCTTCCAAAAATGTTTATGTTATTGAGTCAATCGTCAGACTTTAATACAATGGATAAATGTTAAAAAAATAAGTGAAACTTGCTAGGACCAGAAAAAAAGAAGTATATTTATTTCAAATATTTTTTTACTTTCAGGAGTCGCTTCATTAATGTCCACATGGGCAAAAATCATCGGAAATAGTGAGAGAGCTTCTTCATATTAAATACAAAGATATAACTCTACATTACCAAAGTGTTCAAGCTGCTATACAAGTGCTATATACGATAACTGTCTTTGTTTTTATTTTGTAAACATGGACCTAAATACTAACAAATTTAAAAAGTTTATTATTATTTATTAATTTTAATAAACATTATTAAGCAAATTGTTCTGCTCTTATTATTTTGTTGTATACGTCTGTTCATATGCAATATATATATTCATATATATTTATTGATATGTCTTTGTATATATGCAATCACAAAAACACACACGCACAGAAACGTGTTTGTATGTATAAGAAAAATGTATTGAATGAACCCACGCAGCATTCGAAGCTTTGAGTGAAAGAGACGCACTCGTCTGTCTGCTCCCTTGTTCTCTTGGTCTCTCTCGCTGGAATTGAGCGTAAAAATGGGCCAGAAAAACGGGAATAAACATGCGCATCCCAGTATATCCTTGAAAAGCGTTTCGTACCGCCTGGATGCGTTGCTCGTTCCAGAGTTTGTTGTATTACCATTTTCTTACAGTACGTCTGTGTGTGTGTGTGTGTGTGTGTGTGAGGCGAAAGTAACTCAATGCCAGCCGCACGCTCTGTGACCGTGTGGCAAAGTCAGTCATTGGGTCGACCGGCTCGACTCACCTGACCGACTAAAACCTGATATCTGCCTCCCGTTTTCTCCGGCTACAAAAAATCCGAAAACCCGCCACGCAGTTAATGTCACCATGGAGACAGTAGCTGTATTTGTATCTGTATGTGTAGGTATTTCTGTTGCCTGGGCGCCTTCGCGTAGGCTATGCAAATCGCCGCACAACGAAAAACAGAAAGGTATAAACTCGCGCTGTGCCTCAAAATTTGCATGTTTTCTTTTTTTTACGTTTGGCTTGAAAGTCAATTGGGTTGGTGCTGTCTACACCAACACACAAACACACACACCCACACACTGAGTGAGTGAAGGAGAGAGCACGAGTATTTATACACACTCACATTCACATTCATTTAGGCTGACGCTGGCATTGCATACATTAAGGCGCCGTGGCGCCGCGGGGCTGCCTCGAGCCTTTGGCTCTGTTTGTAATTCGCTTTGTAGTCGCCTTGGGCGCAATTATTTCGCTTATTTTTTTTTTTTTTTGGTTTTTTACCTCAATGGGAAACTCTTCTATTTAAATGCTTTTAGTGAATCCATCGAGTGACTGGCAAACAGTTAAGAACTGTCAAGATTTTAATTTGTTATTTAATTTATGCTTCTTTAATTGTTATCAACTTGCTCGCAGTATTTAAAAAAATATTAATCTGCAAGAAATTCTCTGTTAAAAATTTTACTATTTGTGATTAAAAAAATTACAAATCATATTAATTAACAGTGCTTAACAGCAAGCACTTAACAGTAAGCACTTAACAGCATTATTTTGTTGATGTCGATTGACATGCTATATGATGGAAAATTATATGCGTTTACAGGAAATATTGTAGAGATTACGGGAGTTGAAATCAGAACTACTATATATATATAAATATAAGATTTAACCTATATTACATCATATTCAAATTGCATTATAGAAAAGATTCTGCTATTTTCTTATATTACCCTTTTGTGTGGTATTTCGTATTCTATTGAAATCAATGGTTTACCTCACTTTGTATAGTCAATTTTAGATTAAATCTTTAATTGCAGTTACTCCTATACTCCTATACTCCTCAGAACTGAGCATGACATAAATCACTTAAATAGCCATATACAATTTTTATCAAAGCATACAATCAGCAGGTAACTTTGATCACCAACCCTGATACCTGTTTACAACTTTTTATTTTCAGCATTACATTTTTAACAATCAATGCTAAATTTTGGTATTGGTATCACAAAAATGTGGCCTACAAATAGTGTGATACCTAATACGGATTGTTGTTACGAACGATGAAATGAGACTTTTCACAAATAGTAGTAGTAATAAAGTCATTAACCATGTAGTGATTACTGATCCACCACACATAAAGTAGTGATTACTGGATTTAAAATCTTGCGGAATGCCCTAATTTTTTCACACGACTGCGTAATAACATACATAATTAAAAAATAACTTTAATTCAGACCATTGATAAAACTCAGGAGAGTTATATGTATTTTACATCCGTCGATTTAAATGAAAAGTTAATCAACAATTATATAAAAATAATATAACCTAAGTCTTACAACATTTTTCTATTTCTTTACTATGAGCTCTGTTCTTTTTGTTTATCTCTCAGATCATCCATATCTACAACAAACATGACAGATCGTTAACATGGCCGTACTTAACAGAATCTGCTTATTAGCATAACATAGAGCCGTTAGGTTTACTAGGTTACATTAACATTAACAGAAATATATTTAAAAAGTTTAAACGCAAATCGATAAAAGTAGGTCGACAAGTCTTTTTTTTAATTAGTTTTTGTTATAAGAAAAGTAAAATTAAGTTTTATTACAGGTCATTGATTAGTCGGCTATGCCTTGCAATGTTATGCGTGACATCCCATTGTCGAGTACTGTCATTTATTGGTCTTTTACTTGTTTTCTTTTTATGACATTTTTAAGTAAGTCGCAAGGCGCTCGCAAGTATTTTTTTTTTGCTTTTTTGTAATTGAATGCGTTAAATTACAGCAAATTTATGCCTATCAAGTTTGTCTTTTTGTTGTGTTTTCGCGTTGTTTGGGCGACCCACGAGTGCCGTTTACGGTTATTTAGGCGCAGGCACTAAGTTTTTTTTACGATCTAGCGACGAGTGGAGGCTGAGCGGGGTATTGGCCATATAAAAAATGCTTATTTGCAAAGTTTAGTGGCGGCATTGCTGACTCATACGACGCCCTACAGGTGCCTCCGGCACTCCCCCTTTGTGGCTACGGCCCCAGAAGACAGACGACGGCTTGGAGACTGGAGCAAGGTTACGACTAACTCTAAATCCAATCCAAGATGCTGAAGCAACGTTCAGATGGCGCCACGGAAGTGCAAAGCGCGTATCTAAAACTTGTTTTTCTTACAGTGCAGCTAACTTAACGACTGACTGGGCGGCTTCAACTTTGACGACGGGTACGGTACGGGTAGTTCGGGTGGTACAGATGGTTCCAATGGTACAGTCGGCCGCTTCTGCCCGCTGGCGGCCTTGAAAGTTGTGCGTGCAGTTGGCACACTCTGAGCAACTTGACGGCGTCGCCAAGCGGAAGCTCCGAACACTATCCTACCACCCCCTTAACATGGATTATCCGCTTTACCTGCAGGCGTCAGTGGCAGCTTCCAAAGGGAGCAAACTTTTGTGGCAGTGGGTGCTTACTTCGAAAAACTCTGCGGCTGCCAAATACTAAAGCAAAACCATGTTTTACCACTGCTAAAGACTTTATATATATTTCGTGATTTCAACTTTTAAGCCAAATTGTTGTGTGCTTCAAATCAATCGTAAAATTGCTTAGTGCTCACGAAATTAATAAAAGTTTTTAGATGCGATACATTTACTACTATTTAATATTATTCAAATGAATAATACGATTTTTCGAAAAAATTACATTGATAAACAAAAATGAAATTCAATTTGATATAAAAACTAGTCGAACTAAGCTAAAGTCGAGCATTCTCTTTTTGTTTAGGTACAGGGTCTAAAAATAGAATAACCTAATTAAAATAAAAAAAAATTAAAAGAAAAATGTTTAATATAAACTTGTATTATTTTCAAGTGGAAAATTTACTTCGTTTAAAGAAATAATTTAAAACTATATTTTAACCAATTAATACAAGAATTAAGTTTTATAATAAATAAGGTATTAATGCCAACCAAAGTATTTTCTTTATTATTTTTTAAGATTTGTTCTCTTTCCACCTGATTTTAGATTGGACTATATTTATTTAACAGCAAGCTCGCAGTATTCACGAAGCAACTCGTATGTAAATCCAAGTTACTGTCATACATGCATAGCAGTAAATACTTAGTAAATACCAGCGTATTTGTATGAAAATTAAAGCTAAAAATATGTTAAGAACATTTTAAATGTGATGTCTCTCAGTACTGTCACGACAAATCCAATAGAAATTTATGGAATTTAAATTTATTTTGAATGTATAAAATGCCTTAAAAACAAAATATATGACCAACAATATTGTATTCCCCGACTGTAAGCCCATTGAGAGTTGTTGGTAGCAATGGTTTTAAGGTACGCAGAGTCGCTCGAATTGCCATGAAATTTATGCGTTTGCCAACTGGCAGCAACAACAAGTTGAGAACATTCGGCTGAATCTCTGAAATATTGTATTTTCCCCTTCCGTCAGCTGTTTGCCCATTATTTCCCTCGCTTTTCCTGCTCTGCCCTACGCTTTTGGCAATTTTCAACTGCTGATTTTCCAATCAGTGCACACTTTGTTACAGCTACGCGAAGCTTATTGAAAATATTTGTCCTGGCCACGATGTCGAATAAGAATTCAAATACGAATAGCAATGTGAATGTAAATGCGTATAAGACGCCATCTTCATTAGTCTTTGTCTTGCTCTGACAATCTCAGAGGTAGACAGAGGCAAAAGGCATTCGAGAGCATTCGGCATAAGAGAGTAAAAGATGGAAAGATGCGAAGTCCATCAAACATTTCCCAGTTAGCTCCCACAGTGATACTTAAATTATAACAACGACAACAACTGAGTCATAATAAACAATAAGAGCTTTGAAGAGCGGTACAGGATAGACAGTTATGAAGCATTTGAATGACAGCTGCCTGAGTTGCTTCCACTGGACGGCATCAGTTTGCATTAGCTTGTAACATAGCTTGTACAAAATTGTGTGCCTATTATATTACATATTTTGAGTCACACTTAAAATTTAAATTTTAAAATATTTTTTTATTATTCATCATATTAAAAGTCTATAAAAAGTTTTCGACTTCGATAAATAGTCGAATTTAATTATAAATTAAAGTAAGTAACGAGTTGGTGGGTGGAGGTTTAAGTAATTGCTTGGCATTCCTATATATTTATACTAACTTAAAATTAAATAGAACTATAGCATTTTACTTATAAAATATTTTGCTTTCTTCATCTTTATTTAATATTTAAAAGATTATTTCAAGTTTATTTCCTTTTGATTTACTACATCATAAAAACACCTGGAACTGTAAACGCTTACGAATGCGAATTCAAAGAGATTGAGAGGGTCATTACTATTTTACTTAAATATTGTCCGTCAAGCGATTACAAACGAGGCATAAACAAGAAATTAAAGAAATTAACATAAATAAGAATAACTAGATAAAGTAAAAGAGGTTAGAATTATATGATAGGTCTTTAAATTTAATTTTGTATAAAAGCGGTTTGAGGTTACGTTAGATTATTTTTAACCTCATTTAAAATTAGACTATCAGTTATCCCAAATGTACAATTTGGTGAACTACATACTGATGTTAATATAACTAATGCTCTGCACTAAAGTGGTAACAATGATGGTTGAGTATGGCTAGAATTGAGAGAATTGAGAATCATGCGTCGCGACGTTGCTTTTTATTTTTGACAACAGTGGATAAACACATGAGACTTTAGCTGCGTCGCGTCGATGTCCCCCGCCACCTACCTCACCCTTAAAAAACCAACCCAACTCAACGAGCCAGAAAAAACAACTTTTCGACAGAATGCAAGTTGAAAAAATATTTGAAAAAAAAACTGAACCAACTCAAAAGCAAAAGCATTGGAGTGACAGTATGTTTATGTGTATGTGTATGTGTGTCTGCCTCATGCACACTGGGGAGAAGCTGTAGATTTGAAGTAGCGCCTTCTGGGGCTTAGTCTGACAATTGTACGAGTAACTTTTTTTTTTTTTGTAATACCCAGTACACATGAGGTATATACAAAAAGGAAAAAATTAAGCAAAAGTATGTCAAGAATTGTGTTAACAAAGGAATAAAAACAGATACTTGATGCTGGAAAATTTTGAATTTTATCCGCGTTTATTTATGTTGCTTATTGAAAAGTTATACAAATGAATTACTTCATTTTTTTTTTTGACTTAAAAATTTGTTAGAGCATCAAAAAGTCGCATGTTTCCATTATTATTACTTGAATATTTGTCTCATCGTCGCGTATTATTTTTTCGTCTTTGGCAATTGCAGAGCGCTCTCGCGAGCCAACTTGGTTGAGCAAACTAAAAAAATATGACCAAGTTTGGCTCTGGGCGATCTCCTCAGTTTCATGGCAACGACGATGGCGACAATGTGAATTTATAGCTGGCTGCGTGGGAATTTACCCACGTACCTATGTAGTAGAAACACACATATGTATATATGTTTAATAGAAAGATGTTGACTACAAGTATATACTGCTATGTAAAATGTGTGGCTTTTACATTTTATGCTACGTTTTCTATTTCTCTGTTTGGCCTGCTTAAAGCACCGTGAAAATGTTGCAAAAGAAAATTGAAAAATCCGTTGTGGAATTGAATAATGTGTCGGTGGTACAAGAAGGTAAAGCAGTTGAACAATTGTGGCAGTTCTCGCTGTTCCTCGCCATCTGTGTGGCATGTTAGTAATGCGACAAGAAGATTTATGCATAGTCCAGGGAGTTGTGCATTTTAAATTGATAGTGGCACATAAGGATTTGTGAAGCAGACTTTTAGAGGGAACACAAAAGACAACCAAAAGTAAATTGTTTATAGTAGAGTATGTATATTTTCTATCTATCTGGTACAAGAAGAAGAGTCAATCGAAGGAATATACATACATTTAAACAATTTGTTCTTTGAAGAAAAATTAAGTCGAAATTCCTGACAAATCTACGGATTTGCGAAAGGATTCAAAACAAGGGAGCTAAATTGGCCTTAAATTTTGAATTTTTTTGTCGATTACAGGAAAATTGGGGAGCGTGACAAGTTTTTAATAGCAGAATTGTCACCAAATTTAGTACCTAGCTGTTATAGTCTCTGAGATCCAGGTGATTATGTTTTCTCTATATATCATATTTCCTCAAATATCTTTTTGTTTATTAACCAATCTCAACACACCTCAGGACTCGTTCCTTTATCCTGTGTGCCAAGTCTCAAGACTGTAGCTCTAAAACTGCTCTTGTTATTCGATTTTATATAATTTACGTAGGCGAAAGAGGGCGTGGCGAATTTAAAAATTATCTTATGGGCTCTAGTACCCAATTTTTGGGTACCGAGCTAAAAATTATAATTTGAACAAGTAAGCGGTTACAGTCGAGCACGCTCGACAGTAGGATACCCTGAGCCCAGGTACTCTTCAATAAAAGTTTATTTTCGACCAATTGTTCCTATGGCAGCTATATGATATATAAAGCCGATTTGAACCAAATCTGGTCAGAATGTACAAAACTAACATTAATGCATATTCTATCAGTTTGGTTAAGATATCTCAAAAAACAAAAAACTTTTTCATACTAAAACTTCATTTTCGATGCATCGTTCCTATGGCAGCTATGTGATATAGTCATCCGATTTCAACCAAATTTGGTCAGGATGTATAATACCAGCTCCGAAACATAATCTATCAGTTTGGTTCTGATATCTCAACAAACGCAATACTTTTTCATACTAAATCTTCATTTTCAATGTATCGTTCCTATGGCAGCTATGTGATATAGTTATCCGATTTCAACCAAATTTGGTCAGGATGTATAATACCAGCTCCGATACATAATCTATCAGTTTGGTTCTGATATCTCAACAAACGCAAAACTTTTTCATACTAAATCTTCATTTTCGATGTATCGTTCCTATGGCAGCTATGTGATATAGTTATCCGATTTCAACCAAATTTGGTCAGGATGTATAATACAAGCTCCGATACATAATCTATTTGTTTGGTTCTGATATCTCAACAAACACAAAACTTTTTCATACTAAAACTTCATTTTCGATGTATCGTTCCTATGGCAGCTATATGATATAGTGGTCCGATCCAAAAATAAAAACAAACTTGATCTGCGTATGGTATCCAGGAACCTACATACCAAGTTTGAAGTCTCTAGCTTTTATAGTTTCTGAGATCGACGCGTTCAAACAGACGGACAGACGGACAGACGGACAGACAGACGGACATGGCTCAATCGACTCGGCTGTTGATCCTGATCAAGAATATATATACTTTTGGGGGTCTGCCACGCCTCCTTCTGCCTGTTACATACATCCTGCCAAACGCATTATACCCTTTTTTGCCCATTTTTAATGGGCTCAGGGTATAAAAACTGCCTTTCATTTATTGTCTTGACTACTTAAGAATAATATTTCTTATATCTTTTATTAATTAGAGCTTGGTCTGATTCACGATGCATATTTTAAACCAAAATTCTTAGTTTTGGGACCAAATCTTGGTTTTTTAAATATTTTTTTTTATCTGTGTAGTAATCAGATGTGAACTTATTTTGGTCAGGATATAGCATAGAGTTATACATAATCTGTGAGTTTGGTTAAATAAGATAAGAAAACAATTAAGCAATTCCCTCGTATTGTCATCTTTCACCCTGCATTTGACCCTCCTGCAATTAGAAATTCGCAGAATATTCGTATCTGATGTGAAAGGAAATATTTTGAATAGCCTACTTTTAACACCACTGGTGTGGAGTAATTTTAGCTTAATCTTATCAATAATAGTTAATAATAGTTAGAATTAAGAATCTTAACCATATTATCATAAAATATGGGTATTTTATACATATCTAGGTCATTTACAAAACAAGGAGATTTGCAAGAACAACTGAGGATGAAACATTATGAGAAATCAAAACAACAATAGAAGCATGGAATTTAAGCTGCTCTTAACCCGAATTAATAATAACAAACAGAGTTAAGAGTTGCATTTAAAATTCAATTTTCATTTCATTAATTAAATAATTAATTAACGGTTACAATTATTTAATTAAGGCAGTTGAAACGTTTGCTTGGCTTTCATTAAGCTCACAGATGTACCCAGATACACACGGAGATAGACAGAGAGACAATTGTATAAGGTTAAAGTGTGATAAAAGGCAAACAGAAGTGGCGAATGGGTTGAGGGGGTGAGAGGGCAAAGCACTCACCTTTAATTATCACAAGGAAGATCAACACGACAAACAGCGTGCACGACAACGACGAGTCCATGTCCTTGGTTTTGTTGTTTGCGTTGTTTTTAGGTTGAATTGCTGTTGAAATGTCCCTGCCCCCGTTGTTGTTCCTGTTGCTGTTGCTTTTGCTGTTGTTTTGCCGTTCCTGTTGTTGTTGAAACAACGTGGTTGGTGGTCACCCTGGTTTAAGTAGCTTGCGTCGTGGCACGTTGCTGCGATTAACACTAGAGCCAAAAGACAATCGCGTCGAGTGGGTCAAAGTTCAACGTAGCACAACTGCAGTTCTAGCCTCTTGTTGCAAGATGTCACTGCACAATAAACTTAATTAGAATATTTGTAGCTATTTTTCACTTTACACAATATTTATTTCGTGTTTTTTCCTTTCTCCTTTTGTCATAGCTTTATCTTTTTGAATTCACCCACAAATTTTTAAATTTATTGCAATTCGTTCCTAATTCTTGGCAATTTCTTTAATGTGAACAAACATTTGCCAGTGGATTTTTTTTATTTATTTGGATTTTCTGTTTTATATATTTTATAAGCTTGCTTTTCGAATATTTGGCTGCTGCGGTTTGTTTGCACTACTTTTATTTTATTTAACTTAAGGTTGTGGCTGTTGCAAATTTAATTTCCAGCTTTCTGGTCACGCATTTTCAGTTGGCTCTCTTTATCAGAGTTTTAGTTTGTTTGCTTTTCGCTTATTTATATTTTTCATTTACATAAATCGCACTTGGAAACTAATTTTTAGAGAGCTTGAGAAACCGTGAGTAGCAGTTGTTGTTGTTCTTATATTTTGATATTTTTTTATTTAAATTTGCTAGTTCAGTTAAATATCGTTGTTTAGTTCAGTGATGAAATGTTGCCTGTAAATATAAAAATAAAAATAGTTTATTTATATAAACAATTTTATATGTATAAATTAAATTATATTTTGTTATGTTAATATTTGACTGGTTCAACTTCTCCTTGTTATTATTTCTAAACTAGTGTAAGCTGCAGTCTGCTTTCTGAGCTTTTTTAATACTTGTTCTTAAGTTTCATTTGAGAAAAAAAGAGGTTGAAATTTCAGACTTGTTATACTCTTAAAAATATCTTAGTATCTAATCCTCTTTGCCATTGCGTTCTATCCGCAAGTTTTGCTTCTGCCTTTTGAAGTTTATATTTTTGGCCACAACTTAGCGGGCTGCGGTTACTTCTGAAAACCTAAATGCAAATGCCAAATTCTGTTTGAGTCGTTAAGAAGGACAAAAAAAAAAAATTTTAGCAACGCTCTTTGAGCCACGTCGAATACCAAAAACCACAACAAAAAGTTAGCGGGACTTAATGTTTAATTAAAATGGCTACACTGTTTAACCCTATTTTAGGCTTTGACCTCATTTTAGAAAAACGCGTCTGCATTGTCACCTAACTGCTTGGGGCACGGGGCATAAAGCTTGGTCCCTTTCCAGCCCCTGAGGCGTTCACATTGATTAGTTTTTGTTTTCGGTCATCAAACTTGAGTAAATTAAAACAATGAATTTGCGTAAAAACGCGAGAAAACAAAATAAAAGAGAATAGATTGTATGCCTGACGCAAATTAAAAATCCATAAAAAATTCTGCCAAGGGGCGGGGCCGAAGAGCGCGTTACCATTATGGGGCGGTTCATGGGTCGAGAGCCCCCGCCTCTTCCCCTGTTCAGCTGACTGGGAAATGCAGTAATTGAAATACATGCGGCAGGGCTGCGTGTAACGTTGCCTCGCAAAAAAAAAAAAAAACAAAACACAAATACAAAAAACAACATCAAACAATACCAAAGCATGGTTTCAAACATCGCCCATCCATGCCAGCCCACAATAAGTGTAATTTACACGTGCAGAAGGTATACATACATAGGACTAAGGATACATACAATCGCAGTAGGTACTATGGATTACACGTAATGCCTGTAATAAACTTTTGTGAAAGCAAATGAGATGTTGCGCTACTTTATAAACATTCCTTAAATGCCTAAACAGAATCAAACAGTCGAAATAGTAAAATAAGGAATACCGTTTGGGATAAAATGCTGAAATGTTTTCGAATGCAGTTTTGCAGTAATTTCAGGAAATTTGATGTTCTTTTTCGAAAGATTTTGCGATCAATTGAATAATTTAAAAAAAAATATATATTTATATTAGAAAATCTTACAGCCTAAAGTCGATTTAACCAAGCTGTAAGAGACCCAATGGCC
Organism: Drosophila falleni; assembly: GCA_035045575.1. Lineage (NCBI taxonomy): Eukaryota > Metazoa > Arthropoda > Insecta > Diptera > Drosophilidae > Drosophila > Drosophila falleni. The sequence continues at coordinate 319,180 of JAWNOV010000009.1, forward strand.
TCTTTGCCTTCCTTTGGCCTGACTCTTCTTAAATAACTTTAATTAAAAAATGATAAATATTTTTAGAGCTCATTTGGACTTCAATACTTATGATATGTACTTTAAAGTGCTGTTTAAATTGGATTTTCGTCGAATTTATTCTATTTTATCTGAAGATACACTATGTCAATATAGTCACCGAATGTGGCATAAGATCTAACAATATATAAGGAATATGTCAGTGCTATTTCTAGCGAAAAAATCGACTTTTAGAAGATTTTGTTATTAAAAATCATTATTGAGATAAATTTTTAATACATTTGAGCATCATCTAAAAAAGCATCGAGCTCAAAACCTTTTTGAAATGTTGTTGACTTAATTTTGGCTAAACTTCAGAACAACCTCGGTGTTTAGAACGATTGATTACGAATTTTGGGTTATTTGATTGGCAAAGCAAATGTTTTTTAGGTATGCAGTATAAAATTTCCATACATTTTATTCACTTCTCATTAATAATTATGTACATCATAAATGAATATATATATGTACTATGTACTTATATGTACATATACTCAAGTTTAAAATCGCAAACTGCTTTTGTGTGCTTTTCTATTATTTCTAAGAAGCTCTGTTTAATTTTTTTTGGTTTTATATTGTCTATGACTGCGTCAGCTGTTTGTGTAATTAGGGGCTTTATGAGTTATGTGCCAAATGGAGAGATGGCAACAGCATTGGCAACGACGGAGACGACGACAACAAAGGCGAAATGAAACGAAATGGGTGGAAAGTTAAAATTGCAGAAACTCAGCGGGATATACACGTTTTCAGTTGGGTTCTTTGGTTTCTGTAGGGCGCTATTTTTCAGTTGGCTTTGCCCTTGTCGTGGTTAATTAATTTTAAGTTTAGTTTCAAGAATTTTTTGTTTTTTTATTTGTGGCACAATGAAGGCAGGTGGAAAGTTTTTAAAGTCAATTTAATGGTTCGCCAATGCCTCAGTTATACACAATGAGCCTTGAAATTGAGGGCACACTCTAGGCCCTGAACTCTGTGACCACAACCCATTTGGCCAACAAAAGTTGCAGCCGCTTAGGCGCGACTAAACAACAACAACAACAACGAAAGTAATCGTGTGGGGGCTAAAGTTGAAGGCGTTTATGCCCTAGATGACAGAGTTTACACCTCAAGTGCTAAATTTTTCACACATTACTCGTACATTTTTAGAGTTTTTAGTTTTCCCATTTTCCCATAGTTACCCACACTGCTTTCCTGTGCTGCTCAGCTTGTTTGCATATCTCGACCCAGGTTGGGGATAAGCTTCCAGGCGTCCGCTTTGTCACCTGAAAAGCTCTGTTCATAATTGAACCCTTTGGCATACTCACAGCGTTCAGCCAATTTGTTTAAATTTACGTTTTATCAAGGGGAGTCAATTCACCACAAAAGCGGTTTTTTTTGGCGGTTTGTTTACCATAGCTGCAGATTTTTTGAACTTTTCTATTAGGGCTGATGTGAAAAATGAGTTTGCAAAAGAATATCATCTTCAATGTGACAAACACTAACTAGTAAGTTGATTTTTCTTTAACTTCACATAATGCTAAATAAACAAGTTGTTGTCTGAAATTGAGTTTTCTTATCATTTTCTTGGATATATTAAGTTAAAAAGTTGTCAGTCTTTGTTTTTACTAATACAACGAAATCAATAATTATTCAATAACATTATGTGAATAAATAATAAAAATTTGATGTCGTTTTTAGATTCATCGATTATCTTGCTTGCACATACCAATATCGATTACATCTATAGTAAGTTCTCGAAATTAGCTTATGCATCGATTGAATCGTTATATGTATTTAAAGTTTAAAATATATTAGTAAATCAGAAAAGAAAAAAAACACAAAAATAGCAGCCTTTTACAATGTGGATACCGTAAACAAATCTTGCAAATTTTACTTCACTATTTTCAGTGCCGAATGTTTTTATATTTGAAATGAAGCTTACATAATAATAGTTAAGATGTAATTGCACATTTTTGTTAAAGTTTTTCTCTTAACTATTAAAGCCAGTATGACAATACTGAAAAGAGTTCTAAATATATCACTGGAAAAAATCACTGAAATGCATAATAAATATTTCAAACTAAACGCAGGCAAAGAGCTAATCAACACATTATCCACAGTTGAACTGTAATGCTAAGTACTGAAAAGAGTTCAAACTATATCACTGAAAAAAAATCACTGAAATGCATAATAAATATTTTAAACTAAACGCAGGCAAAGGGCTAATCAACACATTATCCACAGTTGAACTTTAATGCAGCTGAAATAAGTGCAAAGAACAAAATTTATGTACTTTCAAATATTTGTAGTAAATTTGCGTTGGCGAAAAAAAAAAATAGAATTACATAAAAAACACACTGAGTGGAAAATAGTTCTTGCGATATTCATTTGAAAGCCACTCACACTGGCTGGTGGCCTTTGGCATCAATGCCAGCAGCTAGAAAAGCAGCCAGCAGCACTAACATGCCGATAAACACTCTTCCACATATAGACACTTAAAAATACTCGAACACACACACACACACACACAAAGACCGCATGCAAATATTGCCATGCGTCGAGCGCCAAAAGTCATTTTGGCAAATAGTGCTGCATACTTTTGTGCGCGTGTTTTCGAGTGCGGTTATTGGTGCTCTCTTAAAATTCTACAGGCTAACAGAAAGCGAGGGGTAATGTTGATTGCACTCATGGCCAGCACTGGCTTTTGTTATCTCAAAGCCAAAACAACAAGTGCTTTGTAATTACAACAACAGCAAAAAGCAAAGCAGTTATCAAGCAACTGCGATCATCTGGCATTTTAAAAATATACAAAACTAACAATATTTAAAAATAAAAGTTTTTCCAAAACTGTATATTGAATACGGTTCAATTTAATAATGTAGATAGATTTTTTTATTTGTTTTAAGAGCATTTTTGGCCGTTAACTGACCAATTTAAGCCACTGTGCCTGATTGACTGTCAATGCAATGCTTTTGGGTCTTCACGCCCACTGTCGACGCCCTTAACTGGGTCACAGAATCATAGACAATGATGGCTTGAATGCTGTAGTATGTCTGTGATGAGAGACCACAGAGTGTTTGACATTATAAACAATTTGCAGCCAATGGCGCAGTTTAATTAAACTGGCGACCAAAAGAAGCATTTATATTCAGCTATAATATATATTTGGAGAGATATTGCCCCAGCTGCACTTACCGCCGGTTTTTTTTTCTCAGTTTTTGCCGTGGCAATACGAGTGTCATATACAGAGAAGAAGTACACAAGTTAATTTTGTGTTGAAAGCGACTGGCGCAAAGGAAATAACACTGCAAACAAAGCCAAAGACAATGGAAGGCTGGAAACGTGCGTCCGTAGCTCGAGGACACATGCACAGATACACACAAACACATTTACACACATACACACATACACAGATATACACATATACATATACTGGACAGCAAGGCAGCGCACAGGGAGAAGAGTCACTCAGACAGAAATTAAATTGAAAATGTGCTACGTGCAACAGCAGCAGCAGTGGCAGTCTAAAAGGAAATAAAGCAATGGTTTTTAAAAATGTGCAACAACAAGTGGCCAGGCAGGCGGCGCAGAACATGGCAACAATATAAAAAACCAACAACAACAACAACAGCGACGACGGAAACAAGCCGGCAGCTCAATTGTGTTATTATACAAATGCAGGCAGTGCCCTTATAAGTTGGAAATTGTCTCAGATTTGGCGAAAAGGGAAAAAATAAAGAATCAAGCAACAACTCAATGCTTTCCACACGTTTTTATGCCCTTTCCAAAATCTTTAAATGCTCAAGAAATCTATATTTTTTTTTTTTGCATTTATAATATCTTCAGCATCTTAGCTGATATTTGAAATGATTAAAAAAAAAAGTTTTTTAATTTATCACATTTTTTGGATTTTCACTGCTGTTTAATCTAATTCAGTATAAATTTATATTTTTAAATTTAAATTAAGTATTACATTCTTTTTAGATTATTTAGAATAACAATTTAAGAAATGCAACTTATTCAAATATATGTATAATTATGAAAATGTCTTATAAATTTGAATAATTATATCTTTAACGTAATGCCGTTTGTTTCAATAAGTTTAATTAAATATGTACAATACTCAAACGTCTACTTTAAGCAAATTCAGTCATTAAAATTGAATTTATGTAAAAATATAATTTATAGCTTATCATATTCAAATAAATGCAATTAAATGTTATATTTCTGGATAATAATTTACGATATTCAAAACGAATTCTTTCAATTTTTATCTATAGTTTAAGCTAAGAAATTCTAATATTGTTACAATAAAATTTACAAAATGTTTTTTTAATCAAAAAAATCTTAATTTTAATTTATGTCATTTTAAGAATATTTAACAAACATTTTCAGAACTTTTCCTTTGGAAAGTTTAAATTTATTCCATAAATTTTTAAATGCGTGCTCCAAAATTGACAATGAACCTTTCAACAGAAACTTAAACTCATAAGAGCAATTTGCTTGGTTGATGGCCATAGTATTAACTTTAGTGGTGACCTCAAGTGATTTCCCTTGTGAACGGCAAGTCTAATCACATAGCCATTATACACAGTGGCATTGGCTATAAAACAGCAGCTGGTTAGCTCTTAAAGGGCCCAGACAAACAATGGAAAGAGATCCACAGCAAAGGAAACGCTCGACATTATTTAGGTTTAATCAGCAAAGCAGATTTGCATTGGAGCGTCAGTCACTCTCTCCTGCGAAGTGAAGTAAACCAACTGGAATTGAAAGATAGACCCAGGGACAGGCTCAGACATAGAAAAATGGTTAACTAAACACACAAACCTACACACACACTTTCACAGTCCTCTACACATACACGTCGACCTACACACACACCGAAAAAAACATCAAACAAATGGAAATCTCCTTGTTTGGAGCGGTTCGGTTTCGGTTTCAATCCGCTCGGTTGAGCCAAGAGCACAAAGACAAAAACTATTATAAACTGTTGACAACTGGGGAAATGAACTTTTCAGCCAAAATGACAAACGTCCGACAAGCTTGCCAGTCCAAGTCGACCAATAGACATTTAAATTACTAGAATTGTTAAATAGCTGTTCTATTTTTCATTTTGATTTTCTTTTTATTGCGTAAGCTGGAGTTAAAGAATAGCATGAGAATCCTTTGGAAAATTGAGCATTTCTAATTAAGTATTCTTATAATAAGTAATCCACAGATATCAGACTAAAAGCCAAAAAAAGATATCCCAATGATCATTCATTGGATCGCCTTATAATTACATATACGTGTAAATGTTTGTATATTTATTTCAATATATATAAAAGTACTTTAAAGAAATTACTTGAATTACTTTGAAAACATTAAGTAATCATAACTACTGTTCAAATTGTCCGATCTTGACACAAACTTGGTTTACGTGGGGTATATATAAGGCTGTGTACCAAATTTAAATTCTTCCTCTTATATTTTTTGCGGTCCATTTGTTCTTACAGACAGACAGACGGAGAGACACACTATTGATGCTGATCAAGAATATATATCATAGGGTCGGAGATGCCTTGTTCACACTCTTATATATTTTTCAACAAACACAATATACGCTTTTACTTATTTTTAAAGTAATCGGTGTAAAAATTACCAAGGCAGAACAAAATGTATATAATTCAAAATAAAACAACAAGAAATTATGAAATTAAATATCTTTCCAAATTTTTTCATTTCATTACTTAATTTTTAAGAACATTTATTCTTAAAAAAAAATATTGGTCCTATTTGAAATGTTTTTAAAGCGAAGATGGGCTTTCTTACTTTAATTGTATGTCCTCGATGCATTTTTTCGACCAAAATTCTAAGTTTGAGACCAAAATCTTGATTTTATAAAACTTTTTTTTTTAGAATATGTTTTTAAAAATGTTGAGCTTAAAAAAAAATTTTTATGTATTTGTTTGCTAAAAAAGTGAATTTGATTCGATGCCATTCAAAAAAGTTTTTAATTGCTTTTTAGCATGCCAATATATTTTGTTGCACATAATACTAGGGAATTTAAAAATTTACTATCACAAAACTGAGAAACAAAAAAAATTTAGATAAATCTAAAATCGCAATTTTATCGCGAAAAAATATTTTTGGTGTTCTTCTAGTATTGTTTATATTTTGGTAAGTTTTCATAAATACTCTAAAATAGGATTAGGGAAAATAAATTATAATTTTGCCGTACCATTCACTTCAAATCATATAAAATCAATTCAGACAGCTGAGAGTTGTGTCAGTTTATTTCTTTAAAGTACCCGGGAGGCTAATACTCGCTTACAGGGTATAGAAAGTGTAAATAGTTACAAATGAAAAGAGCGTTTTTACTTTGGCACTGAATTAAAATCAAATTAAGCAACTATCGTTACGAATCAGCAAAAACTGCACTCGCCTTTAGCCAAAAGGCAAAAAAAAAACACGAAACACGTTTTTCCTTAATTCATTGCGATAAATTGCAACAAATTTGAGTATGTATAGTGTGTGTGTGTGAGTCTGTGTGAGCGAAAAAAAAGTAGCCCAACTAATGGAGCATTCGAAAAATGTCTGAAAAACCAAACTTCAGTCGTCAACCCAATCTCCGTTTCTCTTTTCAGTTTTTATGCTCGGAGCTCGTAGAGTAACTACTAGGGTATATTGTGTTTGTTGCAATGTACGTTACAGTTCATTATCCGTATATATTTGAGGGTGAAAATTCCCTATAATCATTATTAATCATTTTAATTTAAGTACATATATTTTTATATTTTTAATACATTTGTTTATTCTATTCAATATATTAATAAATCGATTATTTCTTTCGCTATTTATTTCGCTATCAGTTAAGTATCTCTACTTTCCCCAAAGTATCATGTAGAATTTTGTTGAAAATTTAGATTTATAAAAATTTACTTGAATAAAATACTTGAAGTAAATGCATTACTTTTGGTAAATTAATTCGATAAATAATTCTTCTGTGCGAAATTAACTTGTTTTTAATTTATGGTCAGTCAATACAGTAGCATACGATACTTTAGAAGAAAGAAGTCTAGATAATAATTTAGGGAAACTATCAAATTAATTTATGACATCCGATCAGGCATTTTAGAACAAGTACATAACTTTCTATTGCGATTGTTATAATAGTCTCTTAGGATTTGTAAAGTTTCTAATATATATATTACTATATTTTAATATAGTGACATCCGATCAGGCATTTTAGAACAAGTACATAACTTTCTATTGCGATTGTTATTATAGTCTCTTAGGATTTGTAAAGTTTCTAATATATATATTACTATATTTTAATATAGTGCCGGGTATCTTATAGTCGGCTACTTTACTTTACTGTTCTCTATTTTTACTTTTTCTTTTGTTGAGCTAACGAAAATTGCTTTCGCTGATTTTTATTGGATTTTTGTATAAACCTAATATGAAATTCATAACAGTGAAAAGTGCGACTGCAAACTGCCCCAGCGACTGGATGACTTTGCCACAGTCTGCATTAGCTTTAACGCAGTTTTATATGTTTTCAAAGCTGGCCGACGGTGCTGAGCTCAACGGTTTTTGATTGGTGGTCGACAGTCGACTGTCGTTCTGACAAGTTGTTATCCATACACTTCTTATAGTAAAGTGGGTAATAGCATTTTTCTATCAAATATAGATACCCTTAACTATTATTATTTTTTATGTCAAATTCAATCTTAGAACGCTATTAATTAAATAGATTATGTTAAAGCGCTTTAACCCATCAACGTATTTAAATCATATTAAATCAAGCTTTAAGCCCCTTTGATCTGCCACAAATTTACTGATCTCACTCTTACTAAGAAATCAGATTGAAAATCACATCAGATTTTCGATAAGCAATATAAATAATAAATAAGCTTTCCTTAAAGATTCTGTTAAGGCTTTCACTATAACTTATTGCTGTAGCTAACCAAGAACAAGCAATGTCATTCCTCAATGCAACAGCTTTTAGAGCAGCAGAAATGTTTAAGCTATAATCAACTATAACTATATGTAGAGTATTAAACTATGTTATTCCTAATAATCCTTTGGGTTTATGGATTATATTTTTTCTGTTCCTTTGACTGTTTGAAATGGAACTTGACTGTGCTTAAAATTGTGTGGAAATTGCATTTAAAATTTCGTTAACTTGCAAAATGTTTTTAGATTTGTACAAAATTTGTATGTCTTTTACTCCCCATACTTAAAAAAAAGCCAGGGGTCTATTGGGTTTGTTTTACCGAATATTTGCGTAACAGGCAGAAGGAGGCGTGGCAGACCTTATAAAGTATATATATTCTTACTCAGCATCAATAGCCGAGTAGATAAAGCAATGTCCGTCTGTTCGTCTGTCTGTCTGTATGAACACCAAAATCACAGAGACTATAAGAGCTAGAGATACCAAACTTGGTATGTAGGTTCTTCGATGTTGCAAGCAGATCAAGTTTGTTTCAAAACTCGGCCACGCCCTTTTTAACGCCCACAAATCGAAAAAAAACGTAATATCCAAATTATAAGAACAATTTAAAAGCTAGTGACACCAAATTTGGTATGTAGATTTCTCTATATTGCAGGCAGATAAAGATTGCTTCTTATTTGGATTGGACCACTATATCATATAGCACCCATAGAAACAATTGGTTGAAAATCAAGTCTTAGTATGAAAAACTTTTTTGTTTTATCAGATATCGTATCCAAACTTATAGAATATACATAAAACTTGGCTTTATATATCCTGTTCAAAGTTGGTTCAAATCGGACTACTATATCATATAGCTGTCATAGAACCAACTGGCGAAAATCAAGTCTTAGTATGAAAAACTTTTTGTTTTTTGGGATATCATTATAGTCATGGGAACAGCGCCGTGTCGAGGGGGTGGCAAGGGGGGCAACCGCCCTGGGCGCTAAGATATTAGGGGCGCCAAAAATAAAAAATTTTGAAATATTTGAAATAGAGTTTGAACTTGAAAATAAGTTGAGGGGTTGAGGCTGAAGTTAAATTAATCAGACAACGAAAAGTACGAAAACAATTTTAATATGTGGCTGCAGATGATAGCAAAAACATACCAGAAACTGGAACATTTCTAATTCCATTTTTAGAATCTATCGACCCCATCATTTGCCAACTAAATTTAAGATTTAAGGAACTTTTTAATGTTTCTGAGGATTTGAATTATTAAACAGGCTTTAACACTAAATCCAAATTGGACAGTGAACTTGAAATCATACAGTTAATTTCACAACGATTTTTGTCACATCAGTATTAGCAGATCGTTTATTTAGAAAACTTTAAATAAATTTGAACCACTTACGATCATCTATTGGACAAGAGAGACTTAGCAGTCTCCGTTTGCTATCAATCGAACATCTCCAAATATGGGTAAAATAATTTATGATTCTCCATTCATAGAAGCTAACAAAATAGGTATTAATTTGGGGGACCTTAAATCAATTTTACAATTTTAGAAATGGCAAACCATTATAAAATTAAAGTTTAAAATTTTTAATTTTGGCAAGTATTTGTGATGTATGTATCAGGATGTTATTGTTAAATTTAGACAATATGCGGATAAAATGGAAACGACTCATTTTATCATTAAAAAAATCAAAGAAGTCTAAAATATTTGATCTTAGATCTAGAATAAATCAAAGAGTATTGTCACCCAGTTTGGTTCCTCTAAATGTTATAGTCTTGGAGATAAAAGTGTTTCAAATGGTGTATAATAATCTGTCGAGAATCTAATAGTACCCATTTTTGGGTAACGAGCTAATTATCACATTATAAGTTTTTATTTTTGTAACATTTAGGTTATTTTAATAACATTTTTGACACTGGAGCTGTCAATTTTAATATGTTCTTAAAGGTATTATCTTCGATTCGTTATTTACTAAAAAAACAAAGTTGCTGAAAAAAAATTGTGGGGGGATCAAAATCTTTGCCCCGGGAGCAATTTTTTGTCGCAACGGCGCTGCATGGTAACGATCAATTGAAAATTTAATGCAGTGTATTAAAGCATCAGCTTGCCAAAGATCTAAATTAAAAAAACCCCTGTTCATTTTTTAAATTACGGATCTGAATATTATAGTCACCTTTGACTTGACAAAGATAACATTACTTTCTGATTTTGCAATTTAGAGCACAATCAAAAACCGACACGATCAGTTTACTTACGGACTAAAAGTAATGCTGATAATTTTGTGTCGAATGATCTGCGTGGAATAAAATTTTTGGTATATCCCAAAAGTCTCGAGTCAAGTCAAATAATCTCATACAATACATATATTAATATATATGAAAAGTATATAAATCGCATGTGATGTCGGAAATAAAATTAGTTCTCATTTGTACTCAACAAGAAAAGTTTTGACTCTGTCAGTTCATTACAGTTCAGTTTTATAATGTTGCTGAAAATAGTTATAATCCTTGTAATTACTACATATATATCTACCACTTGTGCAACTACTACTACCACATATACAACTACATATTCATCATATACATCCCAATCAAATGAGATAATTGCTAATCTAAATATCCAACTAGCCGAGCAGGATCCGCATAAAAAACTTACAGATGGACTGGATAAAGAAACGAAATTTCGAATTATAAGATCAGTTATGAAGCGTGTGCGCCAGGAAATGGACGAAATTGCTGAAGGATTGGATAAACGCGACTGTGCCGACGCCAAGTCCCATGGAATTTACAACGTACTCCTCGCAAACTTTAGTAGTCAACCTTTTAAGGTTGCCTGCGATGCTGAAAGTCACGGAGGCGGATGGACGATTGTCCTGAGCAGGATGAAAGGAAGTGCGAGCTTTTCTCAAAACTGGACCGAATACAATGACGGATTTGGAGATTTAAATGGCGAATTCTTCATTGGTCTAGATAAATTACATGCAATGACGGCACATAGGTCTCAAGAATTACTTTTTGTTCTCGAATCTATTGAGGGGCACCATATCTATGTGAAGTACGACGAATTTTCAATCGGCGATAAAGATCAACAATATAAACTGCTCACCCTTGGCAAAGCGAGTGAAACTGCTGGTATCGGCTGGAAATTTACCACAGTTCGTGGTTTAAAAATCTGCGCAAAAGAAGGTAGTCTTTATGGCGAGTTGTTCTATAACTGCTTTCTAATTTGTCACCTCGGGTATGATGTAATGCAAATTATTTTTTAAAACATCGTGCTTAAACTAGAATTATTACAGACAGTTGATTGAGGAATATAATTTCCGTCATCGTCCGAATGAATTCCGCCTAAAGAAAGCCGTCATGATGATACGGCCAAAGAAGTCAACACAAAGTCCCTACAATATCAAAGTCAAAAATATCCAATTATTCACGAACGAATGGGAATCAGAATCACAGTCATCGAAGCAAATCAGCAAACCAGACGTTATAATTCAAGTCAATACACCCGATAAATTGGAATACAAGTTCTTGCCGGTCTTCGGGAAAGTCTTTACATTCAAGGTGCGCTCACCGAATGATGCTTACCTTGTTCTCATCCCAAGTACCCAGCAAGGTCAGCCCATTTACGAGATTTTCATCGGCGGATGGAAGAATACAAAGTCCGTCATTCGCCAGAATGACAACAATCTGGACGTTGCCGAAGTGTGCACACCAGGCATCTTGAATGCTGACGAATTCCGTGGCTTTTGGGTGCGTTGGTCTGACAACGTTATCAGCGTCGGTCATGAGGGTGAAACTAAAGCTTTCTTATCTTACGATGCCGGCTTATTGTTTCTGGTAAACTATGTGGGCATCTGTACGGGCTTGGGTGCCAGCGGCACATGGCAAATTAATGACAACCCTTCGTAAATGTTTTGAAAACATGGAATCCTCAAATATATGTAGCTCTCAAAATATAAAAATCATTCTGCTAAGTATATTAAAACGTATTAATAAATACCTGCAATAGGAACAATTCGTCAAAAATTAAGCTCAAGTATGAACATTTTTGTATGTTTCTAGACTTGTTTTCAGCCAATCTTACATAATCTGCATTTAGTGCGGAGTAAAAAAGATTATTAAAGCGGTTATAAAAATCGGAATCTTCAATGAATTCTTAAAAGAATTGCCCCAGAGACCATGGGTCTACCACCAATATCGAGCTTCACTTTTTAAGGAGAAATTGTACGTATTTCATATAAGCATTTATTGGTATTTATTGGTCTGCTAGGAATAACTTACTTCTGAAACAAAAAATATTATAAACCGAAATAGAGGGCGAATTATGATGAATTTAAGGATAAGAATAAGTTTGCTGTCTCTTTTCTGCTACAAGCATTCTTGATTGTCTGAGACCTTGTACTTACTATAGCAAAAGCTAAGACTGTCAAAAATGCATACTTGTTTTTCAACCGATCGGTCCTGTGACAGCTCTGTCCGTCAGTCTGTCTGTTCGTCTCTCTGTCTGTCCGACTGTATGAACACCTAGATCTCAGAAACTATAAGAGCTAGAGACACCAAACTTGGTATGTAGGTTCCTCTATACTGCAAGCAGATCAAGTTTGTTACAAAATTCGGCCACGATCCCTATATTGCCCACAAATCGGGAAAACAAATTTTATATACAAATTATAAAAGCTAGTGACTCGAAATTTGGTATGTAGGTTCCTCTATATTGCAGGCAAATTAAGTTTGCTTCTTTTTTGAATCGGACTACTATATCATATAGCGCCCATAGGAACAATCGGCCAACAATCAAGTTTTAGTATGAAAAACTTTTTTGTTGTATGAGACATCGTAACCAAACGTAAAGAATATACATAAATCTTTGTTTTATATATTCTGTCCACAGTTGGCTCAAATCGGACCTATATAACATATAGCTGTCAGAGGACCGATCGGGCGAAAATCAAGTCTTAGTATGAAAAACTTTTTAGTTTTAAAAGATATCGTAATCAACGTGATAGAATATGCATTTAAGTTAACTACGTTTTTTTTTAATTTTTTTCCATTATAAGTTTTTGCCATAGTAAGTACGGGGTCTCTGACAGTTGAGAATGCTCGATTGCAGCACCGGCCCACTAGTTTTTATTGCAACTTACCCAGCGAGTGCGTTAAGTGACGTTGTTCGTGCAGTTTTTGTTGTGTTTGTTGTTCTTGTTGTCTTAATTGTTGATTCTCTTGTTGTGCATTTGATTTGCCTCGTGGTCGTTGTTCTTGTTCTTGATGTTGTTGATTTCGCTGTGGCTGCAAATGCAGGTGGCAGAAAGCGGCGGCCTTTTCGGGTTGGCAATAAAACAAACACAACAAGACTGTTGATAAATGTTCCATAATTAATTAAAAATTAATAATTTTCATAGCTCTCTTTTTTAGTTGGTTTTTTTATACTTATGGTTTTTTTTAAACTTGTATTTTTTGCATTATTAATAAGGATAGTTTAATGTTGAGCATTTAGATTTTATTTATTGTTGACATTTGCTGTGTGTGCTGTTGTTGTTGTTGAATGATTGAGTGGCAGTTGCAATTGATGATTGGGCGCTTGATTGGCTGCTTGGTTGGCTGATTGATTGGATCGATCTGGTATATTTTTATTTTTGGGCTGCGCCGAAATTGAGCTTGCATTTTTATTTACTAGCGTTGTTTAGTATTGTATAGATGCAAATACAGATACATTTACTGATACTGAGATAAAGATATTAAGATGCAGTTGTAATTTAAGCTGGCAATTAGTATTTATCATATTCTATCGTTTTTTAGTTTTTAAATTTTGTTTTGCTTTTATAAATATGAACACTTTGTTATTGTTTGAGTTTTTACGTTGTTTTATTTAATTTGTTTTTATTAGTGCTTATTTAAATATTTGCTTTTTGCATTTACTGTATGTGATGAACGATTTGAATTATTTTTTTTTAAGTTCTGTTTAAATTGTACTCATTATGACATATTATCTGTGTGGCATTTAAAAGAGAGATTATTTATTATTTAATTTGATTTTGTAACAAGTATTTTAATGTACAAAAATGGAAATGTAAGTAAAATTATAGAAATTACAATTTTTTATAAAGTGATAACATAATATAAATATAATATAAAATTATCTTTAAATTGAATAAAATTGCATTAAAAAATATTTTAAGAATTTTGTTAATTATATAAGATATTCCTTAATCTAAAAATGTTGTTAAAACTGGAGGTAAGCCAATTATAGGAACTTAAAAAATATTATCAACAAAAACAAAATCTCTGACATTTAAGAAACACCGACATTTCGAATGGTTGTTATCAAACGCAATTCTCTTCAAAAGCTCTAGAGATTTGTGGGACACATCTGATTGCCTTCAATTTGTACTCATAAGTTTACTGTAAAATTTAATTTGTGCGCTTAAAAGTATACTATGATTGGGTGTTGTCGATCTTGCAATTTATCTGGTATTAATAAAGCTCAAACTGTTATGTTTGTTCTATTTTAACAGTTGAGTAGCACCTGCTAAACTCAGCTGGTACTGAATGTTGGAAGTGCGAAAAGGCTTTCTTATCTCTTAATTGTTTTAAAAGGTAATAAATTATTTTAAATACTAAAAAACACACTTTGGAAGGAAAAATGATTAAAAAGTAGAAAAATTAGAATTTTTGGAATCAACAAATAAAACAAAAAACTTTTCTTTACATTTTATATCGTGCTTGGGCTTGCATTGTTAAAACGCACCTAAATAAAAAAATATAAAATGCTCCACTGCATTTATGGTCTTAATTCCTTTCATGCGTTTCAATTGCTGTTAAGTCGTTCTTAATGATGGTTTCACTTTATAGATATGAAACAAAAGTCAAGTCATGAAACAGGTAATCTGATGATATTTGTTTCTCCAATACAATAGACTGTACAATTGATTTCTGTCAAATTGTTGATGTACAAAAGTTTGTCACAAATTAAACTGCAGCTGTTCAACATAGCACGCAATTTGCCGCTTATGTTGCACAGTCGACAAAAGCAAAATAAATATGCTTTTGAGTTGCATTGCACAATACATTTCAATCCAAAAGAAAATTGAAAGCTGTCGTTTGAGTATGACAATTCGATTGAATGATACGAGTAGTTGTAAGAAAGCAGCACAAGCTGATATTATAGGATGGTAAAATGCTAGTTGGTATTTTCATTTCGAGCCTTGGTAAAATTGCTTAAGTCAATTAAGCTTTGACTTAAGGTAATTATCTAATAATATATTTTTGTGAATTCATATCAAATCCAAGTTAATAGTAAACAAAAAAAATTTATACAAGTATATATTGTATTTATCTTAAAGCTTTTACAATTGCGACGCTCACAAACTGTCACAGCCCATAAAATTCAATTCAATACAAAAAGCAATTTGCCTTGTCACGCCCAAAACTCATGCTCATCACGTGCCACGATTTACTGACAAAGTTTCAAGGGTCGACACTCAAAAACTGTAACGAAAGCAACTAAACATTAGTTTAATGTGCCCCCTGCCCCACACACTGAGGCCATTGATAACTATAAGTACTCTGTGTTTGGATAGCTGGATAGCGCAAAGTTGAACAAAAGTCACTTTAAGCAGCAGCCATTGAAATTTCCGTTATGAGAATGAACCAACAAAAAAAAAAAAAAAAGGATAACAAAAGCAGTAATTGAGATGAGACAAAGTGGAAGACTAGATAATACCCTTATACATATGCAAATGCCAACCGATTGATTTCTGTAAATGTCGATAGTATCGATAGGTTTTTTGCCTTCTGATCTTGATTAATTTTAAACAGAAGAATAGAAACAAGATTCCGACGCTTGTAAGTATAATCGATAATAAGTATAACTCGCTTTATGATTTTATAAATAATTTAAGATCTTTTTCTGCATTATAAAAATTAAAAAAAAACCTTTCATATATATTTCTTTTCTTTTTTTGACTTTAAGGTAAATATGAGTGCATTCATAATTATAGGTACTTTAGTTACTAGGTATTAAAGGTACTAAAAGCAGTCGGGTATAATACAGATTTTGAATGCACCTATCGACAGTAGCAAAGGCACCAAAACTCATTCTCGACAAGTTTCTTAATAAAATTGAGCTATTTCAGTAAAACTAACGATAGATTCAATTCTATTCATTTACCATCTACCCAAGAGTTTAATTTTTCTTTTGTTAACTCTTGTGTGCTTGCTTACAATGTATAATATACCCTCTAAATACCCTTTTGGGGCATAAAAAATGACAAAAAGAGTTGAGCTACTGACCAAAAAAAATGGAGCAAAAATAAATAAAGAAACAAGAAAAATCGGAAGGGGGCAAAGAAAAAAGAAATCACTCGACTGGTTGGACATTGCCAGTGTTTGTTATTGCTGTTCATGTTGTTACCCTTGTTGTTGTTGGTAGAGAGAGAGAGAGAGAGAGAGGGAGCGGTGTTATTTATGAGAAATTCATTGTCTTGTCTACTCGCTGCCCTTTTTATTTCCGTCTTTGCCTTTGCCGAACAACAGAGTCAAAGGAGAGTTGAGGCTTTTGTATGGCATACTTTATGCGAACGGCGTTATCAAACGTTTTCCGCGCTGTTACGCCTAACAATACCCTTTTTTCTGACATTGCAAGAGGTATACACTCAATGAAACCTATCAATGAATGATTTTGATAGAAATCTTATTAAAAATTTAAAAACATAAATACTTATACAGCTAAAAACTGAGAACTGAGAACTGTATGAGTGTGAGTATGAGAGATTGTCTCAACTCATGTTATCACTTTTGTTGTTGATATCGACACATCTATCTGTGTGTGTGTGTGTGTATATATGTGTTAGACTGTCTGTTATCAGTTCAGAGAACTCAGTGTCCATTGATGGAAAATTTGAGCACATTTTTGCAAACTGAGTGCGTTTTATTTTGTAGCTTGAGTGAGTCAAAAAATAATGTCGAGCGCTTGGAAGGCGCACAGCACGGCTCAAAGCGAGCGAACTGTTTATACTTGGAAGCGAATGTTAACGACAACTGACGAGGAGGACGACGAGAACGAAACACTGAGACTGCCAATTGTTGCAAACGCCAGCCAGCCAGTCAGGATAACAGACTAGTCCTGTGTACCTTTTATTCTTTTTCAATGTATTTTTTTTTTTTTTGTTTTTTTTTTTTGAGTGGAGATTGTGAGAGTTGAAAAGCTTCGGCGACACATACAAAATATGTATGTACAAGCATTTACTTAAAGTATTTCAAAACGATTCATTTATATTTTGAAGTAATATACTCGTATATTTAATTAACCCTTGGCTTGTCATTGTCAAATATCTGCGCACGAATGACAAAAATTGTCCCATAAGTGTTTTATGGCTGGCGCATGATATTGAAATATGAGTACAACTCATACATGCCACATGCTGTTCTTGCTGTGCTTATGTGCTCCAATTCCCACACACATACATACACGCATACATAAATAATAGGGGCAACAATAGACTGGCAAAAAAAAAAAAATATTTGCAACTTGTTTGCTTTCACTTTCGGCTTTGGCTGCTGATTAGAACGGCTTTTGATCTGTTCTGATGAAAATCTGT
Organism: Drosophila falleni; assembly: GCA_035045575.1. Taxonomy (NCBI): domain Eukaryota; kingdom Metazoa; phylum Arthropoda; class Insecta; order Diptera; family Drosophilidae; genus Drosophila; species Drosophila falleni. Next base: position 336,742 of record JAWNOV010000009.1, read on the forward strand.
TAACCAAGCGTGCAACACTTTGCGGCAAGTGCAGCAACAACCCTAATCAAACATAATGAGCAATTAAAAACTTTTTCTACATAATTTCAATCGTGCCACCTAGCGAACCGGCTGCCTACCCACCTATTTATTGCCTGCCACACTGCGTGCCCGTAAAAAAATAACAACAACATCTACACCACATTGCGGGGTACGTGTTCTGTGGCACGAATCGAGCATCAAGAGCAGCAACCATAGCAGCAATGATGGATGTACGCTTTCACAGGACTTGTTTGCCACATGTTGAAGCAGAAACTGAGGAAAAGCCAACGCCAAAGCCACTGTTGCCACTGTTGCCACTTCCGTGCCTGGGTTTTGACATTTGGCTGGTTCATAGTTGATTGCAAAAAATGTAAGGCAACTGATTACTCAAGAATTTCGATTTTTCAAAGAATTTCAAAATTAAAATTAATATTTCTTTTTTTTTTGTTCGTAAATTAAAGTAAATTTGTATTGCCCAAATCAATCTTAAATATATAAATTCAAGTTTCCCTTCAGAATCCTCTACAAAAGCAGTTTTGGAAATAATAGTTGATGATTTGGCTGTTTTCTAATTATTTAAATCTTTCTTTTAATCTTTTAAATAAACTCCTGAGTCTAACCATACGTGCACTCACATTTTACCCTGTACTATCCGTTTCAATGAGGAATAAAAGGGATTCAAATCTTATATATAAAAAATTGCAAAAATGAAAAAAAAAGCAGCATGGCTGTCATTGTTTCTTTATAAAACATTTAATTAATTTTTGGTAGGTGTACCAAATGAATTTCACCTTATTTGCTCAACTACACTAAGCAACAGAGAAAAAATTACAAGATCCTAACCTACTTTTTTGGATAGATTTCGAGCCCCATATGACAAAAAACATTTTTTTTAATTGTGAGATTTTTTATAATTTTTGAAATTCTGGCATTTTTTTCGTACCTTTTTTATGAGGTGCGAAATTGACAAAACCGATTTTCAAAAGCTTTTCTTTTCCTAAAAGTTAATAAATGTATCTTTAATTTATTTATCCAATGCTTAAGATTTAAACCAGTAGTTTAAGTGACATTATGTTTCGAATTAAGAAAATTTTGAATTTTTCTCTTACTTTTTTATATATTTTTTACTTTAAAATTCGAAGAAAAGGCAAAAAAAAGGCATTACATTTTCTTTTCTTTTTTTCTTTGCATAGCTACAATTAGATTTAGAACCGTATTTATTTGAAAGTTATTTACACGTACAAGCCTTTCGTTTTTGTAAAAAATACCGCTCACCAAGAATTTCTATAGCTCTCCATTATGTTTATATCAATATGCATTTTTATTAGCTGTAATCGTGGTCATTCGAGCTGAAGGACTTGCGGTATTTTCTGGTCAGCACTCTTATGTTATCATTTAACTGATTTGCACAAACTTCGATGGTCGAAAATTGCTTTAAAGATGTAAATATCTGGCGACACATAAAAAAATACTTGAAACCTCATCATTGATATTTCAAAGATAAAAAGCTCTTCTTCGGAATATCTCTGCTTTGATTGTAAATAAAGTTCAAGAACTATAAAGTTTTGTTGAACTAGTGAAGTTGTTGGAAGGGTGGTAAGGGGTTCTCTTTGAAGTTGCGACGAGGAGCGGAACAAAGCAATCCTATTGTGGTAGAAACTTCTTTGAAAGAGCATTCAAATTGCAGCCTTTTGCCATCTACATATCTTTCTATCCATCTCTCTTTCTTGCACATTCCATTTATCCCTCTCTGTCTGCCTGTCTCTGTCTGTCTTATCCCAAGAGACTTGTGTTACATTTATGTAGCTCTTATGAGACTGTCGGTCTGTCTGTCTGTCTGTCAGTCTAACTGTCTGTCTATCGGTTTGACTGCCGCTGTCTACTTCAGCTATCAAATCAGAACTTTACCTTCCTCTCCCTCTACTGATGTTGTGGGTAACCAAAATGTAGTAAATCGCCAAGTTACGTTTAGTGCAACAAAGTCGCGTATCATATGATGAACATAAACTTGAAAAAAAAAAACAGAAAAAGAAAGAGAAAGAGTAGATAGAGAAGGCCAAAAAAAAAGAGCAAGCAAGAAAAGGTTAAAACAGTGAAGAGGTGTGCGAAGGTTTTGGAATAGGGAAAAAAAGCGCCAAGCTCAACAAAAATTCGATGCTGGCGACGAGGCAAAGTTGTTAAAATCAAATAGAGACGAAACACAGGACGAGCAATAAAAGTGCGTAAGGAAAAATAGAAAATGGCAAATGCTAAAGCAAAAGCGAAAGCAACGAGAAAAAGATGCTGAGAAGATGTTGAGCAAAAGAAGGAACGATGACGATGTCGAAATTAATACGAACAAGTAGGCGGTTACAGTCGAGCATGCTCGACAGTAGGATACCGAACAGGACTCTGAACGAAGAGTTGATTTTCGATCGATTGTTCCAGGAGATATGATTTTTGGCTACAATTGTGGGGTAACGAATCCCGGTGGGTTTGGTCTCACAAAAAAAAATTCCCAAACTTGGGGGGGGGGGGGCTTCTGAAAAATCACATTAAAACTTCCACAGTGAAACGAGAATCGAGAAACGAGAAACGAGAATGTATTCGGAGGGAAGTTGAGTTGAGCGTTGTCAGAGCGAGTTTTTTGGGGGCGAAGCTTTTTAGCTGGGTTAAAGACGAAACATATTGTGCGTAGACGCAAGAAAAAGGACGAACAGGACGCACTCCCAGACACACACACACACACCCAGACACACACACACAGACACAGACAGTCAGTTGCACAGACAACGTGTTTATGTTTAAGTGTTTTGGAAACACAGAACGCGCGGCAATATGAGGGCAGCTATTGTGGAGTTTTGGGCACAACTCTCTCCCAAATCTGCACACATACACACACACACCTACAGGGACACACATACACTTACGCATGCACACGTATATGCTATATATATATATATATATATACATATAAAGTGGAGCAATTTAGACGACTTTATGTGTATTGGTGTTTTGTGCTTTCAATTTGTGTTTTTAGCATTTAGCTGTGTTATATACTCAAACACACACACAAACACACACACAAACACAGACACATACATATAAAAGTTTTTATGATGTCTACACTGTCGCTTATCAGCCAGGCAAGACGCAACAACAACAATGGCGGAAGGAGGAGAAACCCGAAACAGTGAGCAATGTTGGTAATAACTTCGGACCGGACTGATTTTAATGAAGATAGGTTAAGCAGAATGACAACTGGGGCAGGTCTACAGACTGTGTGTGTGTGTGTGTGTTTGTTTGTTTGTTATTTACTTAGTAGCAGGTGAACGTTAGCCGCTGTTGTTGTTGTTGCTATTGAACTAAACTGGACACTGATAGATGACAGTGACAAGGAGTAGTTGAAGAAGAATGTAGCCAAAGATGGGAACATGGCAAATGGCAAATGGAAGACAGAAGACAGTAGATAGAATATAAAAGATAGGAAACTACACACAGCTGCAAGCTGATGAAAACAATCAGTTACCAATACACGATTACACTTTCCAGCATAATCAATAAAACAGAATAAACCGAATATAAAACAAGAATTAACTACTTTTGCAATTACCAACAGATTTTGTCAGTATTTCAATTTATGAAAAACAGAATACACATATATCAAATTCAATTTTCTTTTCTCATATACAACTTTCACATTGCATTAAAATTAATATGTACTTGTATAGTAAAACCACGGTTGCCTTTTTTTTTAATTTTTAATTTTTTGGTACATTGCAGTCGTTTATTTTAAAATTATTTTTGTCGACTTTTAAAACTTGTTCTACTTGCTTCCTATTGTAATTATATTTGAATGAATTTAATGCAAAGCAGAGTAAATGCGTCCGTAAGCGATTCCTAAAAATAAATTATTTCATGGGCTCATAACATAAAAAATCAATGAATTGGTATGTAATTATGTGTTTTTTTTAACTTTAGAATGTCGGACCTTTTAAATCTGTAGAAAGTGTTGCCACAACATTTTTAAAATGTATTATCTTAATGACCTTAGCTTGTACTGTGAAACAAAATATGCTGAAAAGGGAAAATTTAAAGTGCTTTCACAGGAAAACGAATTGAGCCGCCTAAAGGCGTTTCCCAGAACTTGTTTAAGAAATTTGCTTGGATATGAACATTTCTGTAAATTACAAAGTCGAGCTAGCTCATTGGGGTTACCGAGCCTTAAGAGAAATTCAACTGCGTTTATTGATTTTTGTGCGGCCTTAAATTAATTTAATTTACATTTTACAATTAATGTTTCTCGTTTAAAATTTTGCAGGTGATTTACGGAAAATTATAAAGCATATTTTAATCATATATTCAAATTAAATATCGAAAGTTCTTTTCAAGTGAAATGAGATATAATTAAGATGATAAATTTCAAATTAAAATCCGAAATATAGTCAATCCAAAGCACTGTCAAAAAAAAAACATGCTCCCGATTTTTCTCAAGGCAATTAAGAAATACTGGATTTAGGAACGATTTTTCGTTTTACTTTAAGCAAATACCTATTTTCAGTGTTCTGTACAATTTTTGGTTTTGGGTTTGCCGATTTATCCTCATATTTTCTATATTTACCAATAATATCCTCAATACATACTTAACAAGTTGAGCGGTTATAATCGTACAATTTTGACATGATTATAATTTTTCGCCCTTTTAAGTAGGCAACACTATTTTGCCCATACAAGATTTATCAACACTATTTTGCAAATACAAGCTACCCCAAATGTTTCATCCATTTTAGATTTTACATAGGCCACAGAAAACAAAAGCTCGTATATTTGAACAACATTAAATATCGGATTTTTTCTACATTAAATAAAATTCTATGCACAAATGTAGTGATAATTATATATGTATCCGCAATTAAAGTGCTTTAATACAACTTTTTACGAATACCATGAAAAGGTATTTTTAGACCTCAACAAATTCAAAAAACTGTTGCCTTTTAAAACTTCAATTTCGAATTGTATCGTTCTAGGCAACTACATGATATTAATTAGCTAAGCTATTTTTGAAACTTATTAAAAAAAATAGAATTTGCGCCGGTATCCAGGAACCTACATAACAAGTTTGGTGTCTCTGCTTTTATAGTTTCTGAGATTGACGCGTTCAAACAGACGGACAGACAAATTTTAGATCGAAATTTATATGGAAATAGAAAGTCGCCCCAAATGAGTATCAAGTTGTCAATAAATCGGTAAATAGCAGATGGAGTTAAAAATATCGAGTTTTCTCAAAAAAAAATTTTTTCTTACTAGAAAACGCTAGAAAACACATGCGTTCTATTATTACTAATCTTATTTTTCTCTTATTCTTTTCCTATTTTCTTCAAACTTATTTAGTAGGTTATTTTGTCGTTCATCAAAAATTTAAAAACCAAACTTAATTCTACAAATTAACTACAATGAGCAATCCACAATGAGTTGGTAATTTTTTTTATAAATCGATCTAATCAACTACATAGATAGTTCAAGTACTCGATATTTTTACATCACTAGTAAAAACAATTAAATAACAACAACTGAAAGTGCTTTATAAAAGGTGAACTTTGCCTTCTGTGTCGGCGTCGTCAATGAAATTGATTGATGAAAAATCAACTTGCCACACAACAGGACACCGAAATACAACAACAACTAATAGTCAGTTGCTAGTTGGTGTAAAAGTTTTCTTAAGCATTTTTTTTTTTTTTTTTTTGGCCAAATTGAATGATAAGAAATGAGAGAAGGGTCTGATTGAGGGTGTGGTCAGCATAAAAGTTCTCGACATGCGACTACAACTGATTGATAACAGTGTAAAAGTTAATTGCATGTGGACCCGTAACCAAGAGCCACCCAGACAACAACTTTCAACAATTTCGACCAGTCCAATCGCCCGCAAAAAGCTTGCAGCATTTGTTGGTCCTTCAAATATTTTGTGGCCCAGAGCAGAAACCACAAAAGTGCAATTTATGTGCGAACATTGAAATCTCGACACAATGAAATTGCAATTTAAAGTTGTGTGTAATTAAATTTTAATTATCGCAGCAGCAGGCGAGAACACAACTCCGAAAAAAATGAAAACAATTAAACTAGGAGATTCCTTCGACTCAGACATACCCTTTTCACGGCTGGAATCATTTTTACTCACATGCAGACACATTTAAAGGTAATTCTATAATAACAGAATGTTCAAGTTATTTTTAAAATTAAAAAACATTTGATTTTATACGAATTGTGCACAGAAAAATACATTAGATGGCTGGTCAGATTCGAATAATGCGCATACGACATGTGAGCTGTGGGCTCTTTTATGCATTTGGGCAGCTTTAGTAAGCGTTCGTCTATGTAATAATTTTATATCTGTAAGGCTGAATAGTTACTAGCGAAATGTCTGACATTTGTGGAAAAAAAAGTGTTAAGCATTTTAAATTTCGCAAAAACTAGCAAACAGAAAGTATACAACTGTAGTTCTTTCTTCAAAATATGGTAGAAACTGTTAAGCAAATTTTTAGCACTAAAATTTATAATTTAAAATTAAAAATTTTAATTATTCTTGTGTCATTCTTAGATATAGTTTGCGAAAAACAAAAAAATATTTAAAACGTTAGAACAATTTAGATTTATACCTATTAAACCAAAAAATTTATCCACCTCAATATCAAATCTTCACTCGCCAGCACCCCTATCCACCGCGAACCTCAAATTTCAATAAACAATAAATTTAGAAATTTCTACATTTAAATTGTCCACATCAGGAATCACCGTAACTGAAACAAGCTACCACCTTTTTTTCTAAGAGAAATCGCGCAAATTTAAAATAAAATTACACAAAACTAAATATTTACAAAACTGTTTCTATTATAATAGATACTATATAAACTTTTTGTATTCACTATATTTAAGATAAAACTGTATGTCAATAATCACTGGATTTTGTGAGTAGCGCAATAAAAATAAGAAGAATTCCAATAAATTAAATTACGGATCCTCTGTGCGAAAAACAGAAAAAATAATTATTGCTCTAGTAGCTTTGAAACTACTATTCAAGAAGTTTCAGTTATAATTTTAAAACTATATACAAAAAAATTATTTGTTTAATTTTAAGGTGAAGAGAATTTTTATTAATATCTGTTCTAATATAGGATTATAAGTTTACAAGATAAACAATTTTGTTTAAAGACAAACCTTGGTTAAAAAATCAATATTCTTAATATTTTTATCAATTATTTTAAAATCAATTAAATAATTTTGTAACAGTTTTTAAATCGATTTATATTTAGACTATACGAACTAAAGTCAACAGTTGCTAAGTTGATTTTCATTATTTCTAATTTGGTTGTAAATAAATTCCATTAACACAGTAATACATTTTAAATATAAATGTTTGACATTATTTTTACCAGTTTTTCTTACATAAAATGTTTGCGTTATCCTTCGATTTATCGAAAGGCGCAACAATTTACACGAAATTAAGAGGCAAAAAATCATAGCATACTTTTAAGCTGTTGCACCAAAGTCAAAAGTGGAAAAACCGCAATAAACCCAAATGTTTGTTTGAACACATGAATAGAGAGTGATAGAAAGGTCAGATTAGTTATGAAAGAGTGTTTACCTTAAAATTGTTAAAAATGCATTTTAATTGGTTGGTTTAATGCACGTGCAAACTGATTAAATTTATTTTTTGATGCAATTAAAAATTGCTCTTGCTTTTAGTTGCTGGTTGTTGCTGTTGTTATTGTGAACACATTTGAGATGAAGTTTAGCCATACATACATATACACATCCACACACACACACACACCCACACGCAGTGACAGAAACGCATACACACACACAATACACATACACACACACACACACACGAGCGCGCGCGGGAGACGCCAAAAAGGCAATAGAGAAGTTTATTGTTGTTGTTGCAGGGGGGCACGAGGCACGCACGTATTTCTAATACTGTTGCAAGCACTTTGCTTGATGTTTATAAATATTTTTAAAATTTTTGTATTGCTGCATAAATTTGAGTTATTTAATTTTAATATATTTGTGGTATGGTTTTTTTTTTTTTTTATTAATTTTGCACAAACTGTTGGGCGCTGTTGAGACGCTTAGACGAGCGCCAGAGCAAACGCGGCAGCTGCGGAAAAGTGCGTCCTGTCTGGTTGTACCCTAACGACTTAATGCGCTCAAGACAGCTTTTCACACGACCATGGACCGGAGCAGAGACAGGAAAACCACGCAGGCACAGGCTGGCAACGGTTACAGGACTCGCAAAGCTGTGAACTGCGAAGCTTCCAACACGAAGATAGATCCCACAATCACAAAATCACTCACTCAGCATCATTCTTTCTCTCTTTCACACACGCTCATACTCTCTCACAGCAGCCCATCTCTTCTGTACGCTGTGGCTCAATTTGAGTGAAAGCTTCGCTCACTGGAATGTTTACAGTTCAGCAGAGTAAAGCCGACAGCGACGCTAGCAGCGTGAGTGGCTTTTGTTACTACTGCTGCTTATGCTGCTCTGCTCAGGCTCTGCTCAGCCTCTGCCTTGGCTGTTGGTCAATGTCTCTATACCTGCGAAAAATAATGGATATTGTGAGTGAGTGTGCTTGTGTGTGAGTGTGTGCGTAGAGCTTGCTGCTCGGCAAACTTTTATTAATGAGCGACAAGTGTGCCCAGGCTACTGCAGCCACGCTCAACATGTGCGCACCAGCACACCCCGATGACACACCCACCCTCTCTTCGCTACTGCGCTCCACGCGATGAAAAGAAAAAGTGTTGTGCCAAATATGACACTGGGGCCCGTGTTGAATGCCGCGCTTGTTAATGACTCTCTAATATTTTAGAGCTAACCAGCAGCTGTCCCGATTGATAACGGTAAAATCTCAAAAAACGGTTAAATAAAATGAGCAACAACGGGGTATGGCACAGTGGTCCAAATATTATTAAAATGTGCACTTTAATTGCACAACTTATGGAGTCTCGAAATTTGTTTGATTTTTACAATAGCAACAATTAAAAATATTCTAGTTTGAAAAATGTTATTTGTTCATTAAATAAATAAGAAACTATTTCAACATATATATTTTTTAATTGCATTTTTTAATCTTATAGTTTTATTTTTATAACAGCAATATTTGAAAAATATTTAAGTGTATACCAAATTATTATCTATTATATTAATAATAAGCTATTCCCACATAATATAGCTATTTTATTTTATTATTGCGCTTGCTGTGAGAAATATTAATGAGCATAAGGAAAATTTATCAGCGAACTGAATTAACAAACCGCTATTGCTATTTAATATTTATATAGTTATTAAGTCGTTGATTGAGTTCATTATCCGCATATTACCCTATAAAACTAGTCAAGAAATTACATATGTAATATTTATAAAATAGAGTTAACAATGGTTATTCGTATTTCGATTTATAATGAAAATTACCTGTCTGAGAAGTTTAATTTGTTGTTGCAGAATAAAAATCAATAAAATTGAAATCAAATATACCTGTTTATATACCCTTACATATTTACTAATTTTGTAGATAATTTTATAAAACTACCTAACTTTGATTTCTTTTCAAATTCTCCTAATTTAGTTTTTGAGAAATGGCAGAACAATTGATAAACCGTAAAAATTTATCCATTTTTATTATATTTCTGTTAACTGAAACGTGAAACACGTATACCTTAACCCCATGCATTTTAAGAAACATATGATTTATACAGTAGTAGTATTTTTAATCTCCTATCCAACTACTGTTTGCAGTAGACAGAAAATGTTTAACTATTAGAGACATCAATTTTACATTGATATTTACCAAAAAAAAAATGTTAAGCAAATAGTATGATTCCTAATTCTGAATAATTTTGACGGGCGATGAATAGATAGTTCGGCTTCTGTAATATGGTATCATTCATTTCAACGATTACTTATTAAATGTCCAATGTCCCCAATTAATTTAAATCATGTTGATTATAATTATCCTTATGCCTTAAAAAGTACGTGTTGGCTTTAAGTTTTTTTTTTAGACATTTTGCTTAATAAAATTTGGAAACACTGCTTAAGACAGCACACAAAACGTCACAGGTGTTTTTCATAAATTACTATGTGTACATTTACAGATATATTCGACCCACTGTACAAACTGTTTCAAACCATAAACACTTTATTTAATTGTTGTTGTTGTACTGACCGTTTATGAATTTATTTTGTTTACAGCTTATAAACATGAATTATGGAAACCAATTAAATTAGGTGCATTAATACGAACAGCCTGCACTGTCGTTGTTGTTGTTTTAGTATTTATTGGAACTTTGTGGGCGTTAACTGAAGTGTTTATTAATTATATTTATAACTTATATACTGAAACTATTGGGAAGCCTCTGAGGTATTTAAATGTGTTTATTTTGGGTCAAATCACAGCTAAACGCGTATGCGACTAATTCTAATTGCATTAATCATGTCAGAATGCTTTGATTTATTAAATTAATAAAAGTAAAAAATGCAGCGCTTAGACCTTTTGCAATTGTACAAAACGCTCCCGCTTATATTGGTCCTGGTAGCTGTCCACAAATTGAAGACGTCCTTGGTATTTAAGATTCATAATTGTCTTGACCAGAGGCGGATGCTCATTGCCCAGTTCCAACCAAAGTTTGCCTCCAGGTCGCAAATGCAGGCAGGCCAGATCAAAGACCAGGCTAGCCACACGTAGACCATCCGAGCCGCCATCCAAGGCATTAAGGTTCTCATAACTAAGAGATACAAAATTATTTAAAATCTTACTGATTGATTAATTAAAAATCTACAAAGAACATACACAACCACCTCGGGATGCAAATACTGAAACTCATCAGTCTTTACATATGGCGGATTTGATATAATCAAATCGTATTGCTCATCCTGCAACTGTTCCGGCATATATTTGTCCGCCTCCATGGTGTGATTGTACACCTTGAAGCGCTCCTGCAGGCCCAGTAATTTAGCATTCTCCCAGGCGAGCGCAGTAGCCGCTTTGCTGCGCTCAATAGCGGTGGCATCCACCTGCGGCAGTTCGTGCAGCATAGACAGCGACATGGCACCCGAGCCACAGCCCACCTCCAGCATATCCACGTGCTTGACGTTCCTATAATTCTCAATCACCAAACGCACAAATTCTTCGGTTTCCGGACGTGGTATGAAAACCGTTGGCGCCGTTTTCAACGTAATGTCCATAAAATCCCATTCACCAATGATGTGTTGCAGCGGCATTCGGGCGCAACGTGCCTCACAAAACCGCTCAAAATCCGCCAACTGTGCCGAATCAAACTTTAGCTGGGCAAAATCATCGGGCACGGTGTTCTGCATATAAAGATAATTTGGAACTAACTGACAAACTTGGTTCTGTCTAAGTACTCACGAATTTCTGTTTCAGCACATGAGAAACAATGCATTTTAGATTGAAATCGGTGTCTTGGACGCCGGCGTCCTTCAATTTCTTCTCCCAGCCATTTAACGCCTTGTTGACCTCAATTAATGTTCTAGCAGTGCTTGTTGTTGATTTTGATGTTGCTGTGCCGCTTAAATTGTTGCTAACTGAACGCGTCATCATCAGCAATGGTCGTCTTAGATATTTAAACATTGTTTAATTCAGCTTATTACCTAACTATATATTGAATACCAATTTTGTACTTGATTGCAGGCCCACAATGCACGACACAGCTGACAGTAGGGATGTCGAAAAGTCATTGATATATCGATATATCGATAGACATTTTTTGTAATGGTCTATTTTTTGGCGATATTTTTTCTTGGCGATAATATCAATATCGATATAATTATGTGATATTATTGTTGTCGTCAATATATTTTTTTTGGTAAAAAATTATAGCAATATTATACTTTGACAAAATGGATAACACTGCATCTAAGGGCAAACGGTGTAATAAAATATGAAAAATTATTATAATTAATTATTTATGCAGGATTAAAAGCAGTCGGCAACGAAAAAATTACTAAGTATAAAAATTAAGTTAAGACTTAAAAATAAAATTAATATTAAATATAAATTATGGACAGAAAAAAAAGTCATGCAAAATTTCATTTTGTATGGAAATATCAAAGATCTAATTTTTTCTGCTAAATTCATCATAAATCACCCCCTATTTGTATTTATTTTTTTTGGATGAGAACCGTATAATAGACATTTACCAAAAAGCTAACAGTTAGGGCTAACTAAGAAAAATAATATTTATTTTTTAAAACATTATCTTTTGAGGTAAAATTACAGTTATGTTGGATTTTTTTATTTTTTGACCGAGTACTCAAAATAGATCGCTTATTCGCCACCTCAGGATGACCTTCAAAAAATTGATTTGTTTTGATAAATACTCATGTTTCTAAATTTTATGATCGGTACTTCTACCTACTATAGTGTAAGGCCATTTCACAACCATATTACAAAATTAATCAACATAAAAAATTCATTCAAACATTTAAAAAAATAACATGCCTTCTTCATACATTGCACACATTCCAAAAGAACGTGTCCACATCAAATGTAACGGATTTTTACTAATTTTGATATTTTAAAAAAATGTATGTTCGATATTTTTCCTGCGATCTATACTGTTAATAAAGTTTTAGAAAGCTAACAGTTAGGGCTAACTAAGAAAAATAATATTTATTATATTTATTTATTTTATTTATTATTATTTATTTATATTTTTTTAATTTTTTGACCAAGAGTGTAATTGAACTAAAGCTTATAAGCATACATATCAAGGCTGGTGGATGAGCTCTAGTCGCAGAAAGGGAGGGCAAGGAACTGGATGTGTCACTCATAAATAATTGCCTAATTGTATACATATTTACTAAAGCGAATAATTTATTTTTTTTAATATATTTTTTTTTATTTTTTTAGGTCTGTGATCGCATATATTAGCTTATGATCATTGTTCTTTAATGAATGAAATGTTTTATAATATTTCAAAAAAATTTTATACAATACAATATATATTCAAATGAGAGTGTAAGTAAGCTTAGTAATTAATATTCGAAACTGTGAAAATCGAAATATTTTTCCACACCTCGGAATGCACAAAAGATCTGCGGTTTTTTTTAGTTGGATCTTATCTTCACCCCTCCCTCTTCGACCAGTACAAAAATTAAAATTAAAAACAAGTGTGCGGCTACAGTCGAGCACGGTCGACAGTAGGATACCCGAGAAACCTTAAAAAAAATTATTTATGGGGGTATAGATATGAGAAAAGAATCAAAAAAAATTAAAACGGAGAATGATAAGGGATGATTAAACCAAAAATAGGACGAGATAATATGAATTCGGGGGAGAATTAAAAAAAAAAAAAAAATAGGGGGGGGAGGATAAGAAGATAAATGGGGGAGGATACAGGGAATATATCAACAAAAAAAAAAAAAAAATGGCGGGGAGAAGGAGGGGAAAAAAAAAAAAAAAAGGGGGGGGACAAACCAGTGGTAGGAGGCAAAGCGGAAGCGAAAGGAAGAGGAGGCAGGAAAAAAAATAATAATAATAAATAATAAAATAAAAATAAAATAAATAAATAAATAATATAGATAGAAAAAAAAAATAAAATGGGTAAGAATGGGGTAAAGGGGACTAAATAAAAGAAATATATATGAGAAAAAAAAAGGGGGGGGGGAGAAAAGGAGGGGGAGAGATTATTAGATGAGGGGGGGAGGGGGGGAGGAGAGCGGGGGGGGGAAGAAAGGAAAGGGAAGTGGGAGGGGGGAGAAGGAGAAGGAGGGGGGGGGAGGGAAGAGACAAGAAAGGAAGAAGAGGGGGAATTGAGAGAAAAAAAAAAAAGAAAAGAAAAAGAGAGGAGAGCGAGAGAAAAATAAACAAAGGAGAAGGAGAGGAAGGGGAAAAAAGAAAGAGGGGGGGGGAAAACAAAAAAAGGAAAAAATAAAAGAAAAAAAAAAAAGTATGAAAAAAAAGGAAAAAAAAAAAAATAAAAAAAATAATATTATATTTAAATTTGAGGGGGAGAGGGGGGAAAGGAGAAGAGGAAGAAAAAAAAAACAAAAAAAAAAAAAAAAAAAAATTAAAAAAAAAAAAATTGGGAAAGGGGGGGGAGGGGGGGAATAAATAATAAAAATAAATAAAGAAAGTGAAGGGGGGAAGAGGGGAGGGGGGGGAGGAATAAAGGGGAAAGGATGGATGGAGGGAAAGAGGAAGAAGGAAAGAGGGAAGGCGGGAATACAAGATATAATACGATGGGAGCGAAAAAAACAAAAAAATAAAAAGAAAAAAAAAAGTGGGGGGGGGGAAAAGGGAAAGAGAAGGGAAAAGGAAAAAAAAAAAAAAAGAAACAAAAGAAAAGAAAGGAAGAGAGAGAGGGACGAGGGGGGGGGGGGTGAGGGGGGAGAAAAAAAAAAACAAAAAAAAAAAAAAAAAGGGGAGAGGTGAGGGGAGGAGGAAGAAAAGAAGAGAAAAAAGGGGGGGGGGGGGGGGGGGGGGGCGAAGCGGGAGAAAAAGGAGGGAGAGGAAGAAAATGAAGGGAGAAGAAATAGAGTAGAAGAGAGATGAAGCGAGGAGAGGGGGGGGGGGGGGGGGGGACAAGGAAGAGGGGGGGAAAGTGGGAGGAACATGGACGGAGAGAAAAACAAAAAAGAACCAAAAACTAAAAGAAGAATGAAAAGGAAGAGAAGGGGGGGGAGTTTTTTTTTTTAAATATATTTTATTTTTTATTTTTTTTTTTATTTTTTATTTTTTTATTTTTTTTTTTTTTTTTTATTTATTTTCATGTGGGCTTGTAATGTTGTGGTTGGTTTTTTATGTTTTGTGTTTTTTTCTCGTGAATTTCAGGCCTGAAAATATATATTTGATAAGAAAGGCGCCACATGGAAAGCGTTCATACTTGTCATGAACTATTTTATTTACTTGATAGCCACAAGTTCAATATTAAACGGAAAAACGTACTTGATCGATTCCTAAAAACGCGGGTTAAGTCAGGTCAATAATTTATATATTTGAATAGTATGTTTGTGTGAAATGAAAAGTATAAATAATGCATGTAATTACAAGCTTCGGGTAAGAATTTACTTTTTCTTAACAAGTGAAACATTGTCTCCGTCGGTTCTCTCAGACATTCAGAAAAGTTCATGTTTAAATTGTTGTGACTAGTGCAATAATCATAAGTTTCTCACAACTTGTATCACTAGGATATAAAATAAATAAAATCTAAATCGGAAACAAAAATGTTGGATAAAATACTTTGTATAATATGTATTATAAGTACATTAAATTCGTATGCTTATGCAATTCGACATTTCGACTATAATCGGACAAATTTTCTTCCGACAATATGTTCGCAAATATCCGACTTGAGGTAAGATCTTAGATATCAAAATTTTTTTAAACTAACCGCTTTCTTAGTGCGGAACAGGAAAGGCAAGGAATACAGATAAATGGACTTTCTAAGTCAATGGATGCTCTGGATCGTCACGTAAAGTTTATAGATCAAGTTGTTAAGACAATTGACATTCAAAATTGTCAAGAAAAATTGGCGGAAGTTGTTCTTATGGCATCCGATATAAAACTTCTTAAGACGGAGCAGGAACGACAACAAGAATTGATAGATGGACTCGTTAGGAAATCGGAAATTCAGATACTTAAAGCCGAGCTGGAGCAACAGAGAAAATTAATAGATGAACTAGTAAAGAGCTCGGATCAATGTAAATCGAAGAATCAGACACGCAGTTGTACAGAGGCCAAATCTAATGGGATCATTGAAATACTCCTTCCCAACTTTAGTAGTCAACCCTTTAAAGTAACTTGCGATGCAGAAACTTGGGGTGGTGGATGGACGATCATCCTCAGAAGGATGGACGGAAGTGTCAACTTTTATCGTAATTGGACTGAATACAAAAACGGATTTGGACATCTAGATGGCGAATTTTTTATAGGCTTAGATAAATTGCATGCATTGACTTCAGAGAATAGGCAGGAATTACTTGTTCTTCTCGAGGATTTCGAGGGGGATAAAAGATTTGAGACATATGATGAATTCACAATCGGCAACGGAATCAACAGTATAAACTACACACTCTGGGAAAAGCCAGTGGCACTGCTAGAGATTCACTCTCATTACATCACGGCATGAAATTCACCACATTTGATCATGACAATGATATTTGGAAGGAGGGAAACTGCGCCCGACAATACAATGGCGCTTGGTGGTACCAATATTGTCACCAGAGGTATAATGAAATGCTAAGTGCTTTTTAAAGCTTCGTTCACCAACTTATTATTTTTACAGCCATTTGACAGGAAGATATAATGATGTCAAATCTGGTAAGGGCGTCATTTGGGATAGTTTTCGGGGTCTGAAATATTCCCTTAAAAAAACAATTATGATGATACGCCCTCGAAAGTTAA
The DNA here is from genome assembly GCA_035045575.1 of Drosophila falleni. Taxonomy (NCBI): domain Eukaryota; kingdom Metazoa; phylum Arthropoda; class Insecta; order Diptera; family Drosophilidae; genus Drosophila; species Drosophila falleni. Next base: position 353,163 of record JAWNOV010000009.1, read on the forward strand.
CTTAAAGATTTTTAAATGTTTTTCTACAAAATATTTGTATATATTGAATACGTCTTTATCTTGATAGAAATTTTTAATAAACTGAATTGACATTTTATCTATATCTGTTTATCTATATCTCTTCCTTTCTCTGTTTCTTTCCCCTCCATAGATGAAATTCGTCTTATATACTTTTTTAATCTTTGCTTTTCTTTTTGTGGAAGGTGGGCGTGGCTTAGTCAAATGTATTTCTGAATTAGTGTCAATTGTCAATTTTTCCAATAAATAGCTAAGGCATTTAATTGTCTCACACTACAAATATTGAAAAATATTCAAATACTTAAACTATAAAATCAATTTATTTAGTTGCCTTTTTAATATAGGCGTACATTTTATACAATATCTCCCAAGGGGGATGTGTAAAGAAAAGAAAAAAGAGGAAGGGGAGGGAGAAAGGGAGGAGGAGGGAGAGGGGAGGGAGAGAGGGAGGGGGGGGGGGGAGGGAGGTTGGGGTTTATTATTTTTATTATTGTTTTTATTATTTTAATTTTAATTATTTATTATTTTTTTTAGTTTTTGAATTTCTTATTTTTTTTCATGTTATACAAAAAATAATAATAAAATATATGTTTTGGACTAAGAACAATTAAAGTGTCAAATTCCTCAAGCAGGCTATAAAATTTAAGAATAATTCAAGCCCTATTTGCTAAATAACTTAAGCGCCAAAAAGCAACTTTTACAGGAGAAAGTTTTTGAGTAATATGGGTGTGTTTGATGATGTTTTTATGTTATAATGAAGAAATAAGTATAAAGAAAATTTAATATTATGAGATGGGTTAGTAGTTACGAAAAATTGAAAAAAAATTTTATTTTTATTTTATTTAATAAGAGTGATTGACCCTGATATGTTTTCATTTTATATGACCTTGGCCTTGGTTTCAAATGCATTACAGATTCTAGTGTAAGTATATAAAAAATTTAAAAATAAATTGAAATTTAAAAATGAGTTGATTAATTTCTCGACAAATTACGATTTATAATCGCTCGACTTAAGTTTATCATATGATTCATTTATCGGTTTTTTTGCCATCCCTAGCCATGAAATATAACTTACGGCAGTTTTGGAAAATTAGCCAATAGCAGTGTTGACAATTTGGCTATTTTATAGATAGTTCTGGCTATTTTCTAAAATAGATTGCTAGAAAAAATGTTTTATGACTATGAGCCGGAAATATGGCTATTAACAATATATGTACAACGTCTGTATATTTAGTTATTTTTTCGTATTCAAATTTTCCCAAAACTTGCAAGCCGTGCCTTATCAATATAAATTCAGTTCGAGCTTGCGCAATTTAAATTCACCAAAATCTGTACAATAAAAACCAACAGTTTGTACTTTTGTAAATGAATATTTTCTAAAGCTAACTTAAAACAATACAAATATGAAACATGTATATTGCACAAGTTATAAGAAATTGCACTTAGGCATCTGGATCATCCACTTTGGGTGCCAGGTAATATCTTATGTAGCCGTAATCTTCAATGGGATATTCGACCAGTAGCGGTACATCTGCAGCCATTCCAATCTTGACCTTCTCCGAGAGCGGAGTCGCTCTTGTAAAGGTGTTCAGGTATCGTCCGGCGAATGAGAGTGTAACAGGTTCCTCAACCGTCAGAGTAACGTCTCCCTTGGCCGTTTCACTCAGTTTTATGTTGGCTGAACCCATTTCTCCGCTGGCAGAGAATTGAATGCCATCCTTGCTGCATGCTATGACAACGGACTCGCTGAAAGTGCTCAGATCCCTGCAAATGCGGGCAAATTCCGTGGCGGGCATGTGCACCACACAGGCGTATTCCGTGTCGGGTATGCCCAGATGCTCCTGCTCCAAATTGAGCAGACGCAACTCGTAATCCGCTGTCCGCTCCCTGCCAGCGGACTCGAAGCTGAACTGCACTTTGTCCGCCTTGTCTGGAGCGCTGATGGTGACAGCGTCATCACCGCTGGCGCACTTGAGCACCTTGGCCAGAGACTTGAGATCCAATCCCAACGATATATTCCGATCGCAGCGATACTTTTCAAAGCAGTCGCTTTGCAGAGACATCGCCACCAGCGACACATGCGAATTGTCCATGGCTTGCAGCTACAAGATTCCTTTGCCAAGTGTTTTGTTTTGTTGTAATTTCCCGAATTGTGCGACTTACCTGAATCCCCGAATCGCTGCAGTCCAATGTGCTCTGGCTGAGAATCTCCCGAAGGGCATCCACAATCTTTTTCAGCAGCGTTGTGCTGCCCAGACGCGCCTCAAGCATGATTGCAACCTCCCCTGAAACAAAGTACAGCTGATATTAATTTCACAATTGAAATAAATAAAAACATTGCAAATACTTATTGTCAATGGTCGACTATAAAACTCCCTCTAGTTGAATACTGCAAGTGATGGGACTTACATTGACAGAAAATTGATTGAAATATGTTCAAGTTCTGAAAATTGTAAACACCAAATAACTTTGAAACTCTCATCGGAACTCATTTTACAACATGTATGTATCATTACTAATAACAAAGCAAATGATAAAGTCGGCAAGCCTGTTGGGAAAGCCGGAATATACTACTTTGGAAACTAGGGCTGCAAAATCATCGATGATAAGATTAATATTTGAATTGTTCTGAAATTGATAAATATCGAACATCGGTGTACTTGGTGAACCGTTGTAGAATCATTTAATTATATATATTTGTTTAGATTATTATGGAAGTCTTTATTTTTGTTGATAATATAAAATTATTAAAAATACAACAACTTAAATCTTGATTTTTATACCCGATTCTCGTAGAGCAGAGATACATTTCATATGTGGGATTGTATTTAGCGAGGAGATAGAAATTTTTATTAAACAGCCGGGTCAATATAGCCATATCCGTCTGTCTGTCTGTATAACCAACATTATTTTTATTATGTGTTTTTCTATGATATTTATAATATATTCTAATTTTCTGATGAAACCTTTGTTACATTAATAGTGCTAATAATCGATGGAGACACTATTGAAGTTTTTGCAGCCCTTTTGCGATGTAAACAACCGTGGTGAATTGTATTTTAACACATCGTAAAGCCATCAAAAACGATACTTCGAACTCAACTCACCTTGCGCTGTTAACACTGCCTATCGATATCACTCCACTCATCGATATTAGCGTTAAAGCGGACAGCTGTTAAGGTAGCCACACAATTGTTATTGTTGAGATTTTCCAATTTTCTAATGAAAATTAATTAATTTAAATTGTTTGTCTAACAATTAAAACACATTTAAAATGTTTTAATACCGACTGCGCTGAAAATCACAATGACTGAACATGGACAAGAGAGTAATGAGATTATGATACCAAGCGCAAGCGATTGGCGTTTATGGTGTCGACTTTGTGCAAAGGAAGATCTCCAGGGTAATATAAATGTGTTCCTTAAAAACGAGCTGGCTGCTCCAGGAGATCGGGTAGGAGATGCCAACGGAGCAGTCAGCGACATGGCATTGGCCACAGCCATTGGCAAATACTTCTGGGTGAATGTGAGTGCATCGGATTTAAACAGGCGAGACATTAAACATTTTACCTTTGTAGATAACCCGCAATGAGGAGCTGCCGGAGATGATATGCAGTGAGTGCCTGACATTGGTCACATCGCTGGTCAACTTCTCGGAGCGAATATCCCGTGTGCAAAAGCTTTATTGCATACTGCAGACTACACCCAAGGAATCCGTTAATGTGCCCGAGTTGCGTGCTAAATTTGGACTGTTGGAGGAGGAGCCGGAGGCGCTAACCGAAGTGCATTATGTGGAGGAGAAGCCCAAGCTCAACGAACTGGAGGATGTGGCTCTAGAGCTGGAGAATCCGCTCACGCCGTGCGTACGAAACGTGGATAGATTTGAGGAAGTTTGCAAAACAGATGACAAACTCATGACATCATCGGAAGCAGTTGAGAATGATGAAGAAGTCGCTGCTGAAGGAGAAGAGGAGGAGGAGGAGACGGAAGACCAAGAGGAGAATGAGCCAGAATACGAAGATGCAGACAAGGAGCTATTGCTGAAGCCGTCTGATGCATACAACAACGATGACACCAATTCCTCTAGTGAAGTCCATTCGAACCCTGCTAAAATCGAGTCCAGCCACATCAAATCAGTGCATCAGTGCAGCGAGTGTCTACGTTCCTACGCCACCTCAAGTACCCTGAAACGTCATGTGCGTCAAGAGCATGATAATAGCGATAAGGAAGCCAAGCTATTGCCATGCAAGCATTGCGAGAAGGTGTTCCGCTCACGCTATCAGCTGCAGCGTCATATGCAACAGCATCTGCCGATGACCAAGCGCAAGTTGTATCCGTGTGCCAGTTGTGGCAAGAAGTTTACAACGAATGCCTCTGCACAGTCGCATGCCCAGTATATGCATCAGGAGGATCGTCCGCGTCCGGTCATCTGTGAGCAGTGCGGCGTTGCGGTCACCTCAGTGTCTGCCCTCAAGGAGCACATGCTGATCCACACGGATTATGCTCCCTTCGAGTGTGATGTGTGCAAGAAGTGCTTCAAGAGCGAGAACCGATTGAAGCGCCACAAGGAGACGCACGATCCCCACAAGTACATCTGTCCGGAGTGTGGCATGCAACTGAATTCACGGCCAACGCTTAATCGCCATCGTCTGGTGCACACGGATCACATGCAGCACAAGTGCGATTATTGCGGCAGGGAATTCAAACGCGCCAAAGCCCTCAAGAATCATCTTGTCCTTCATACGGGATTGAAGCCGTACTCCTGTGATTTTTGCGATCGAACCTTTGCCAATGGCTCCAATTGCCGCACGCACAAGAAGAAGTCACATCCGGAGGAACTGGCTGCCCAAGAGGCCGCTGGTGGTGGCAAATCCTACAATCGCAATATCCCCAAACTGGAGGCGCTCAAAGCATTGTGAGTATAAAATTAGGAAAAATTAACTATCGATTTGAAATAACATGCTGAAAGATCTTAAAGATCTTTTATGGTTCATGGTTCATAAATAAAAATTATTACTTATCAAATATTAAATTAATTTTATATAATGTTTTTAATAACAACGGATGTCCAACTCAAAAAAATATGGTTTTGCAGAGAACTCTTTTAAAATTTTCAATTTAGTACTACTTTGGATTCCATTGAACTCTTTTTGCAAAACTATTCTATGCGACAATAAGTATATTGTTTAGGAGACTTTTATTATATTTCTCACTCTAGGGTGAAGAATTTGGTTCCAAATTTAAACTGCCCATTATTGTTTAACTTAACTTAACTTAACTTTTTTTAAAATACAGAATGCTCAAAATTTACATTTGTATATTTGATGGTGCTAAATTGTCATATAGTTTCTAATTTTTAATATCTATAAAATTTACTATAAAACCTTTGGCGCTCAATAAAAATAAAGAAAAATTAATTAAAAATGTTAAAAAAAATTAAGCCAATGTATTTTATAATATATATTCCTTACGATCATTTCGCAAAACGTATTTGATATTTAAAAAAAATATACTTAGATTCTGGTGTAATTAATCCTATTACCGCCAGAAGATTTCACCAGGATGTGGGTTTGAAGTTCTAAAACAATATTGCATCAAATAGTAGATTTTTCCAACAAACTTTAACATACTTTCGCAAAAAGTGGTTTATTTAAATAACACATAACAAAAATTCTTGCTTATGCTTATACATTGATTGGTAATCTATGATTAGGATTCATTCAAACTAAAGGATAAAAAGTTTTGATATAATTAATTTTTGATTCTTTGGGAAAACATTGTAATTGAAAGAAGAACCGTGTAAGACCCTAAGACCTTTTAGCATTTAAATTTATTGATAAATCGCGGACAATTTTTTTTATTAATTTAAATTTCACTACTAGTATTAGATTTAGAGGATGTAAATTAATTTGAACTTTCTTATTTACAGCACCAAGAACAAGGACAACTTGTCGCCGGTTGCAACCAAACAGAGCGGCTGCTTTGCCTTTGGGAAAAAGCCAAAGACCCAGTTGAAAACGGATGCCCTGGCCAGGCCTAATCCCGCCCAGACTGCTGCAGTCGGAATGCCCACAATAGAGCATATTTATAATCTATAATTAAATTATGAAGCAAACACATCTAGTGTTCTGGAGAATCAGACGGAGCAATTTACACAGAATGTGTATTCCTATTAATCTTGTTTTGGGCGCGCATTTTGAATGCGGATCTGTGAATGGAGGAGATGAACTGCGCAAGTGCCGAGCAGTGTCAAAGGCTGGTCGGTAGTCACCCCTATATTTTAAGGGTAGTACCGAGTGACCAATATCCTTTATGAAGGAATTTAGTTCAGTTGACAGCGTGCGCTTCCTCGTGTCTGCTCTGAATGGGAATTTGTTGAAATTCATTGAAAACTAAGCGTGTAAACTGTATAGTTTTTGCCATAGTGAAAGCTATGCAAATTTGTTTAAATTGTGCTAAGACTACGTAATGCCAAAAATGCATTAATTAAAGTGTAGAAAAACAAAATTGGAATTTTATTTTTGTTTCGAGCTGAAAATAAAAAAGCCCAAAAAAAAAATCGATTTCTCACCAATGAAAACAAAGTGAATTAAATACCGCTATTTAAGCGCAAGCAGCACAAACAAAGTCCAAATACATAAAAACAAAAAAATTCTAACTGTTCAAGTGCCCAAAAGATTTAAATAAAATCTAAAAACAGCTTAAACAAATGACTAAAATGAAACATCAAAAATAAGCAGCAAGTCAAACAAAAAGCCGCACACATTGTAAGTAATTGGAAGAGCGCAGTGCTTAAAAAGTTGAGCACAGCAATTCATTTAATTGTAGTACATAAATTGTTGCGTTGTTTAGCAAAACAAGAGATTTTGTTTAAACAATTAGCAGAAATCTAGCAGCAGCTGCTTTTTTGCCATCCCTGGTGTCTTTGCTTAGCAGTGCCTGTTTGAGTACTTAACAGTGCCATGTTGAGTTTATGCTTATGTTAGCTTAACATTAACATAAAACCAAAAACAAAACGCAACAACAACGCGTTGTGTTCGCGGTGCACAGACGCTGCAAATAAAAAGTGCGAATTTTTACGAAAATTGTGTGCCAGTAAGTTTTCAATTAATATGCATTAATGCAATTGAGTACTTTGTGCTATTGTTAACATTTTGTGGCCATTACGGCTGTGTCATAAACAGCGAGCAGCTGCCGCTGTCGCAGTCGGCGTTTTTCACTTGTTTTTACGCTCGTACCGCGCTGTCGCTGTGTGCGTGAATTTGTGTGAGTGTGTGTGGTTGTAGTGTATACTACTATGTGAGCATATAAAAAAAATCGATTTACTAGTAAGTTTAGAGTCTAATTGTGCATTTAAACAATTAAATTGCGGTGGTATGCAGAGACAAAGCCAGCGCCAGCAGCAGAGATAAGCATGTGTGGCCAGATAATTGTTTTGTTGTCGTTGTCGTTGTGTGTTGTTGCTGTTGCTGATAGTAGTTTTTGTTGTTGTTGTTGTTGTTGTTGATCGAACAGGTCCAGACGTGTGGCGTAGGCGGGCCAGTTTATGTTGTACAACAACAATAACATAAACAACAACAAGAAACCAGCGCGCGCGCCAGTCGAAAGTTGAAGCAACAGTGCATTCTAATTGGACTATGTCCCCTTCGCTTCCCCCACTCCCCGCTCCACGCCTTTAGGGAACGAGGCGAATAACCACAATAACCGAAAACTGCAGCAGAAACAGAAACTAAAAACAAAAAAAAAAAAAGGAAAACAGGGCTGCAAACAAAAGTTTTGTGACTTAGCGGTACTTACTATCTATTGCTTGTGCGTGTGTATTTGTGCTTGTGAAAGCCGCGAACCGAATTATCCTTTTGGCTTGACCTAAATTGCAATGGCCTCAGCAGCATTTACTTATTTTTATTTTTTTCTTTTGCCTGCGTCTTTGTCTGAACTTTATTGGAGCGCTAGTTGCAGCTTCAACACCACCTCCCTCCCACCATCATCCCTCGTCTGTCCAACCCCTGGTTGTCTTTCTCCCTTTCTTTTTTGTGCTGTTGTTATCATTTAATGTGCGGCCAGTTAATTGCTCCTCCCGTTTCTTCTTGCCCCCTGGTTAAAAATAACTTTGCTGAGCTGTCGCCTTTAACTATTTTATCAGTTGAAAGTTGCTATTTTTACTCCATTCTTTTCGAAATTGTTTGCTTCTCTCATTTTGAAAATTAAAATTCTTGGCCCATGCTCTTTTTTGCCTCTTTCACCCCCCCGACTCATTAGTCGGGACAATTATGAGCCTGTCAAAAGTAAGAATTTCCTTATTAAAATTGCTTCGTTACAGACCCCAAGTTAGAGTCAAAATCAATAGGACTTCTGAGAGTTGCTTATTTTCAATTTCCTCTCTCTGCTCCCAGAAATGACTTTTCATTTTCGGCATCTAAACTGAGAGATTTTTGTTTTATGGTATGGTAGGTTATGGGGGTGCAATTTAATTAGTTGCTAGGCAATTTTTAAGATTTATTTTGAACTGTTTCTTTGAGTCGCACATGGTTTTATTTTCTGTGGAATTTTCAGGGGTTGCTAGTTCTTTGTTGACTAGGTTTATCAATTTTCTCCCTTAGCACATAGTATCCGCGAGGGTGATAAGTTTCTTAATTTTTCTATTACTATTACTGTCAAATTAATGGGTCGTAAATAATTCAATACATTTTTTTCACTAAATAAGTAAAATTATTTTAATATGTTAAAGTTATTTATATTAATTTCATTAAAATTAAACAACTATTGTACTTTCAACACATACATTAAAATGAATTTGCAATTTAAAATTATATGTAAATATTATAATTATTAAAATTAAAAAAAAAACTATGTAGTCGCTTGGTCAAAAAACCGTAATAGTATAAAAGTTTATATACTGTAGCGTTAGAAATACATAATAAAAAGTATTCGTGGTGTACTTAAATTCAGCGTTTGAAAATGCTACGCTACTCCGTAGTTTTTCGATTTGCTCTGGCTACCGCTCTCACTTTTGACGAGAGCCGTAGCAGAGCCATAGCCGAACGAAAAAATGTATTAGCTCTGCTATGCTCTCGGATTTTGTCGTGTTAAAATCTGTAGCAATAGCAATAGCACAAAACGAAATGAGCGACTATGCGTAGCCGGAGCGATAGCCAAAAAACGAGAGCGAGATGAGAGCAGAGCATACGCAATTGTTTTTTTTGCTACGGCTCTCTTGTGTATGTATTTGTTGTCGTTGCTGCGTTGCTGCAATTCGGCGATCGTTTGTTATTGCTGGTTCGTAAAGTTCCGTTATGTTTCCTATGATACGTTGCAGTTAGATAATTTTGGCACTTTTTAAAATCATTTCGAGAGTAAACATGGAGCCGCAAAAGAAAACCTTAAGCGTTTTTAAATATTTCGATGAGCTTTTTCATCTATGAAACTGGTGTTGTCGGATAACCGAAATAGATTAAGCCACGAAACCTTAGAAAATATACTTCTTGTCAAGCTAAATTCAACACACTTAGATAGTGCCATCGACAACCTAAGTTTGTTTGAAAACGACATCTAACCATAAACTTTTAACTATACGTATGAGTTTTTTTTTTTATTTTATTATTTTCTTGTAATTTCGACTGAATAAAACTTTATAAATTTTGTTATTTTGAAAATTTTTGAATTTTTTTCTCATAATCTCATAAGTTCTATCTCATAATACGAACCAGCAATAACAAACGATCGCCGAATTGCAGCAACGCAGCAACGACAACAAATACATACACAAGAGAGCCGTAGCAAAAAAAACAATTGCGTATGCTCTGCTCTCATCTCGCTCTCGTTTTTTGGCTATCGCTCCGGCTACGCATAGTCGCTCATTTCGTTTTGTGCTATTGCTATTGCTACAGATTTTAACACGACAAAATCCGAGAGCATAGCAGAGCTAATACATTTTTTCGTTCGGCTATGGCTCTGCTACGGCTCTCGTCAAAAGTGAGAGCGGTAGCCAGAGCATAGTAAAATTTTTATTGCTCTTGCTGCTACGGAGCAGTTTTTGCAAACGCTGCTTAAATTAACTTAAAACATTTAATTCTTAGATAAAAGGGTTTCCTTTTTGATTTAAATACTTATTATTTATTTGACTCTCAGTTTATTTAGATATCGTTCTTTGTTTTAATAATTGTTGAAGATAATATATTATGAACAGTTTTTATCTCAAAATTGTATTCCATAAATGCAGTGAACATTGTATATGTATTTATTTTATTTAATAAATGATAATAAGTATTATAAGTAAATTAACTTATAATATTTAATTCTTAGATAAAACTGTTTCCTTTTTGATTTAAATTCTTATTATTTTTTTGACACTCAGTTTATTTAGATATCGTTCTTTGTTTTAATAATTTTTAAAGATAATATAATATGAACAGTCTTTATCTCAAAATTGTATTCCATAAATAAAGCGAACATTGTATATGTATTTATTTCATTTAATAAATATTTTTACTTTTATCAACAAATTCTTATATTTTAAATTACGATTTATTTAATTTTTTGTCGATTGGCTTTAGTTGAAGCCGATATTTTTCGAATCCCCTTTTGCTAAAGTATCGTATTTTACAAAAACTAAATTGTTTAGGAGACCTTTATTTTAGAGATCTCGGACTAGGGTGATAATATCGCTTCCAAATTTTAACTTTACAATAGCAACAAATTGTTGATAAATAGTATAATTTGGAAATAAATTAGAAATATCTGCACATACGATACTTTTGTGAACATACTTAGTTTTAATAACTTTCTCATTAAATGTCATAATAGTAAAGAAAATTTATTTAACGTTTAAAATTAATCATGAAGATAGCTCAACATTTTTAGATTAACTGAATTTAAGTTTCGGCCAATTTGATATTGCTTGAGATTTTAAGACTAAGGTATTTCAGATAATATATTTGACTAATGCTATTTTAAAAAGGAAAATTTGTAAGTCCTAATATGTCGTAGTAGAAATACGTTACTGGCAGACTTATATAGGTTTTAGTTTAAGGTTATAATCTTTATTGCCTAAAACTTTTTATTGCCATCGCCGGTGTTGGAAGTTATTTTCGATTGAAGTAGGGCTATGGCTTACTTCAATCTATTTGGTGGGACTTATTTGGCACAATTCACAAATTTTTATATCTGCATAGTTTAATTAAATAAATTTTTCGGACGATAAAAATAATGAAGAGAGTTGGCTGCAAGCAAAAAAGGATGTTAGAAAAAATTTGCATCCAAAAATGTAGATTTGGAATGTACCTAAAAGTGGTCGTTAATTTCCCAAAATTCAAGTAACCCCAAAGTTCGTTAAACTCTTTCTGTGCATTCATAACTCCCATTACTATTTTTAAGCTTATCTTATTGGGTAACCTCGAATGTTTATTTCCTTATCACTAGTGTTATCTTCCTGTGCTCGATTATAATCTAAGGCAGCTTTAATTGTGGTAGTCACAGTTCCTATAAGTTTACGAATAATTTAAAAGCCCATGTAGAACCCACTCCATGTCATTGTGACTCGCTCTTAACTTGGCCCATAGTCAATTTGTTATCAATGTGTTTCAATCGTTTTGGCTTAGTTTGGCTTTCAGCAGCGCCTACGACTAAGCCCAAATATAAGCCACTTGACATACGCATACTTAAGGCACATCATATTGATAAGCTTTGGCCAAGTTTGGCAGGCTTCTGCTTTGCTTGTCTCTTTACAACTTATTTGCTGTTGGTTTCTGGTATTTGTAGCTTCTTTCCGCCAAACCATGGTCAACTTAAAGTATATTGCCGTAATGAGTAAATGACGTCTGTTTAAGCTTTTACCATACAGTTCGAACTTCTTTAACTCAAATCACCACTATTCAAAGAAAATGTTCGCCTTATGGAAAATTCGAGCTATGGAATTTGTATTTTTAAAGTTTGTTAAAAGAAACTACATATTTATTCATGTTAAATGGTGATCCTTTTAATTTTTATGCCTTGTTGAGCTGACGAAAATAAATAAATAAGAATGCTATGCACTTAAAGTTGACCTAGGTTTGAATAAAAAAAAGTATCATAGTTATTTTTAAGATATTTTAATTTAAAACATTTTAAACTAGATGTACGTTAGTCGCTGAAACTGATATATAATAATTTTCTGTATGCAAACTACAGTCGAAATTTCTCCACACCTCGAACAAAAATATTGACACGTGCTTCTGTAATTTGAATTTTTTCCCCAATAAATTGCGTTTTATTTTGTTTTTTGTTATATGCTACTGTTACCGGCTCGTTTGGATATGGCCTTTAACAAAATAAAAGCCCTTTATATAGAAATAAAAAAAAATGTATCAGAAAAAATGTACCAAACTTGGTTTAACAGCTCGCAATTTATACTATATATATATGAATTACAGTCGAGCTTCTCAAACTCGAACTTCTATAACTCAAATTTTTCTTTCCAAAATTAACAAAATTAAGTGACAATAGCGTTAACTGAAAAAATTACAAGCAATTCTGCTTCAGTAACTCGAACTTCCATAAGTTGAATTTCTTCATAACTAGAACAACAATATTGGCACATGCAAATTGAGTCAAATTTTTGGGAGAAATCACCAATAAATTGTGTTTTAAAACGCCTTAAAAACGTCGAATGTTTATTTGCATACCAGTAACTTTACACGTGATAATCATTACAGGGCTTTAAACAAACTAGAAGCCCTTTTTTAGATAACATTAAAAAAATAATTATCAGACCTTAATTTCCGATTTTTTTAGTTCTGTGTAGCTTAAATGAAAAGAGAAAATTTTAAGTTTAAAGTATAGCAAAGTAAGAGTAAAAGCCATTTAAAGTATATAAATTTTAGGAACTTATTTCTGATTTTATATGTTTAACTTTAACGATTAAAAAATTTTACCGTTCGCACTTCGAATGTCTGAGTTTATAGTCACTAGCTTCTGATATATTTTTTTTCGTCATCTAAAAACAGTTGACAAACGTAAAAATTAAAAATTATAAATTAGTGTAAAAAATGAATATTTTAAAATTATTTATTTGTATAAAAAATAATACCATCTATCTAAAGCTCCATAAACTGACATACAATTTTTTTAAAGTTTGTTAAAGGTCCATAAGTAGGTTCCAAAAAAAATTAACTTTACTATCTTAAACTTATTTTCTGCTAGCATAAAAAAAATAAAGTAAATAAATAATTGTAATTTTTGTCAGTAATTTTAAATGTCAAATTTATACTTATAATTATAACATTACAATTCGATGTTTTTTTCTGCTGTCATAAAATGAATGCTATCTGCAATTACCCTTCAGCTTTATGGCATTAAAGCTTTAAGCTTTAAAGCTGTGTAGAGTTTCGTCATGTGTACTCTATTTAGGTCGAACAGCTTTTTCTGTAATACCTCATTCTATGCTAATGCAACCAATGGATTAGTATAACATTTCAAACTCGATTGTTTGCTTCCAGTTTAGTACATAAGATTCTGAAGTTTTAAACCTTTATATACATATAACAACTACAAACAATGTTAAGCTTCAAGTGTGTCTGAATTTTTATTATTTTTGCAGTAGGCGTCTTAGCGAAAATTAAAACAGGTATTCAGTATTCAAACCGTCTTTTTTAGCAATTTGTTTTATTACTTAATTATTTATTTATTAATTTTATTATTATTATTATTGTTTTTGTGGATTCAACTGGATTAAAACTTTCGAAAAGTAAGCTGTGCTGAAAACCAAGTGAAAACATTTTGTAGAGTGTTGACCTCCGTTTACTCTAGAATTGATCAAGCTTTAATACAAAAATTCTTTAGAGTATAACTATTCTAAATCAATACATTATATGTTCATTAATTTTTTGTATGCCACTATTAAATCTTATACTATTTTACACTTGCGAATCTTATATAATGATATACTTCAATGTATTATAACATTTTTTTTACCATGATATAACTCTATTGAGCATTGGTATACGTATACTATTCTCGCGAATGTTAATTCCGAGAAAAATGTCATATTGCTTTCGCATATTAGTTTATACCAACTGTAGTCAGGCGTAAAACCTTATTGAGTTCTCAAATAGAAGTTTTGACCCTTATTGACCCAAGAAAATATTTGGTGTAACTGCTAATAGATTTCACATATACAGTATAACAAAAACTATAATATTGTAGTATAACGAAAATGTGTACTGTTTTCGCATATTAGTATATAACAACTGTAGACAGGCGTAAAACCTTATTGACTTCTCATATAGAAGTTTTGACCCAGGAAAATATTTGGTGTAACTGCTAACAGATTTAACATATACAGTATAACAAAAAATATAATATTGTAGTATAACGAAAATGTCATACTGCTTTCGCATATTAGTATATATCAACTGTAGACAGGCGTAAAACCTTATTGAGTTCTTAAATAGAAGTTTTGACCCAGGAAAATATTTGGTGTAACTGCTAACAGATTTAACATATACAGTATAACAAAAAATATAATATTGTAGTATAACGAAAATGTGTACTGCTTTCGCATATTAGTATATAACAACTGTAGACAGGCGTAAAACCTTATTGAGTTCTCAAATAGAAGTTTTGACCCAGGAAAATATTTGGTGTAACTGCTAACAGATTTAACATATACAGTATAACAATAAATGTAATATTGTAGTATAACGAAATGTCGACTGTGATATTTGTTATACACGTATGATTGGCACATATATGTTATATTTTTTTTAACAGATTTTGTATAACAACTTTTATACCAAACTGGCGTATTACAGTGTAGCCCAATATGACATATTGTCATATTTATGGAAACGTTTCTCGAGTTATTGTGTTATACGTTTATAACATTTTAACCCTTCACATGAACTCTCCATTTCCACAATAATAAACATACCCCACTCTACAATTTTATTTTATTCCATAAAGGAGAACATTTTCACTCACTTTACCATAAAACCTACCCCATGTTTGGTAGAATGAACTGAAAATATCAACCAATTCACAGTTTCAGGTCGTGTTGCCCCTCTGGCAAGGATTTGAGTCACAATATAAATTAATGAGTCAAATGTGTCTTCACTCGCTGACAGCTAAGACCCGCCTTTGCGCTTGGCTTCTAAAAAATGGCACGCATATAAATTGCACGTTATTATCCTTGCAACTGCAACAAACGGACGCCTCCCTTGACGACCACATTTTTTCGCAACCAAAAAAATAAAGAAGAAGAAAAACAGAAAAATTAAAAAAATAGAGAGCATATTGTAGTAAAATGGCAAATAGAGAAAAACCAAAGCTTTTACTTTAATTAAATGCGTGCGTGTTCTGGCAAGTTACAATTTAGAATTTTCGTCTTCATTGTTGTTGTTGTTGTTGTTGTTCTCCTAGCTGTTGTGTCTGTTGCAGTTGCTGATTAACGGCAGCTGCTTTGACGCTTTGCTTTTCTTTATTCAACTCCCCCTCCACTCACACCGCAATTGCCAAACCCCGAATGCTTTGCATAGCATACTTTTATGTTGATTGAGTAGGGCTTATCTGGAGTTATGGTGCTGCTCGCAAAGCCTTTGCAGTTATAACATACAACTCATATGATCCCCCTTTATGTCAATTGTAAGCAAATCAGCGCCGTGGCCCATAAAAAACCGCAGCCGAAGACAAATGTTATTATTAAAATGGCCTCCGCATATAAAAAACAATGGCCGAAACGCGTTATGCGAGGGCTGCAATAAAAATATATATGTATCACTGAAATATTTTCATTCACAAATTTGAAAGAGGAAATCTAATGTTTTAAATGCTTAAAAAAATCATTAAATGAATGGATTTTAATAAACTTACATCAACCGAACGGCCAACATAAATTGATTTAAAATTTTCACAAAATTTAATATGATAATATAATATACTAATATAATATAATGTAATGTACTAAATATGTAAATTTTATAATATAATGCACTAAATATGTAAATTTTAAATGTATCTTTTTAAATAAATTAAATATTCGGTCTATGATCGTTTTGGATTGGGAACACTGAAAACAGTTTATAGATTAATTGTGTTTGTCTTTAAAAAGTTGATCAAATTTGTTTATAGTCTAGTTTCTAGTTTAAAAAAATTTGTTTTAAAGATTCAGAAGATATTAAGAAATAAAATAAAATATACATAAAATACATATATAAAATAGAAATGTATAAAAATTGTATATGGGTAATTCTCTAATGTCATTATACTCATTTACTTATATTTACAGCAACGTGCATATTAATTGTTTAAAACAGTATTGAAATTTTATAAAAAACCCTCGCATGCTGATGCCCAGCACATATTTTAAGCAATAAAATATCAAGCTAAAAGCCCTTCAAAATGACAGTGAGTTGTTGTTGTTGTCGTTGTTGTCTGCTGCTGCTGCTGCTGCTGTTGTCATTGCTGTTGTTTCTGTTGTTGTTGCTGTAAGCGCCTGCTATAAATTTGAAGTATTAAAACAGATATCGAATGGATTATTTTTAATATATGACCATGCATACAGTGCCAGGCGCCTGGCCCCAAAAACTGCAGCCTGGCAGATTGCGGGCGTATAGCGCAATTAGCCCTGACTGCAAGTGCCCCACACCAACCACCCCCCTTCGCCCCTGCCCTTTCCTGCCACACAACTTCTTGGTCTGTGTAGTAGGCAAGTGGCGCTACAAATTGCCATCAGTTGGATTCACATCCACATTCACATCCTTAACCGCATCCGCATCCGCATCCGCATTGGCATTGCCATTGCCAAGTTGATGCCGGCACCAACGCAGCTGGCATTTTCCGCTGCGTAATCCTTTTATTAATCCCCCTGGCTTGGTCTAAGATCCTTTACACTGCTGTTGGCACTTTTGCAAATAATGAAAAAAAAAAACCAGAAACAAAAAAAAACACACTTCTAAGAAGTTGATTCAGTTGATGGTGCTTGACTAGCGGATATCTTATAAACAAGACTGCAAACCGGACTTGTTTCGAACCTCGGGATTGTAATCATAATCAGAATGATGTAAATAATTTATACCTTAACACCCAATAAGTTTTGGTTCAGAGGAAAAAACAACACAAATTTCACGTTTTTCTTTATGAATGCTGCGCATTAACATATGTAATATTCCTTAAGAAAGTTGCAATCTGTGATTAGTCAGTAAATATGTCTAAGTACAGCTTTCTATGAATAACTGCTTTTAGTAATATAATAAGTAGAACTTGTGTCATCAATTGATTGCTTTGAAGCTTTCGAAATAAGACGCCTATAACAAAGTGAATCAATTAAAAGTTATATGTGAAAAATGCCATTGATATAAAGATATATGTTATATAAAGATATATATATATATATATATATATATATATATATATATATATATATATATTTTACAGAGGGAAACGCGAGAAAAGCGTAGTGTAAAAAAATTTTTTTCTTTTGTTGTTGTTATTTTTTTTTTTTTTTTATATATAAAAAAATAAAAGGGGGGTGGTTTTTTTTTGGAGAAGGGAATTTTGTTCCAAATTAATATCAAAAACATTTTGCGTATTGAATTCACTTTGTGTTGATTAATTTTAGTCAGATAAAGTGAAAAAAAATACTTTTTAAATACTTTTACAAAATGTACAGTAATTTTTGACAGTTTAATGAATTTAATGATTTTTTTTTTTTTTAAAGGAAGTGATAACCGGAAGTGGCCTTAATATAACTGTTTCATATAGTAAAAAATTTATAGGGTACCAAAAAAAAAAAAAAAAAAAAATACGAAGCCAACATAAAATTAAGATAAATATGTGGCTGCGAAACATACGCAAAACACTTTACTGGCTTCCCCCTCTTTTCTCTTTTTCTCCGCATTTTCTCTCTTCCCCTTCTTTTCTATCTTCTCTGTCGAGTGTGGATTGCCGCCTGCTGGTTAGTTCACAATTTGTTGCGAATGCTTAGCGAAGATTAAAAATTAATTGCCCTGGGATTGGGGATTGGGACAGGATGGCAAGTCAGAAGGAGAGATAGAGAGAGAGAGAGAGAGAGCGAAAAAGAGCAGAGAAGGAGGTCGAAGTAAAACCTGTAACTTGGCATATTTACGTTGTGTTGCGAGTAATTTGTGTTGATTATTTTTGTTTGCGCAACAGCTGCGCAACAGTCAAGTGCGTATTTCTAGTCGTATGGTTTTTTAATAAAGCAAATTAATCAGCGAGCCTTGCGCCAAGTTAAGAGCCTGTAGTCACCTTACAACACCAGCGCCAATAAACCCCTTTTCATCCCCCCTAAAGTTCCCTCGTTTCATGTCCATCTCCATCTTCAGCGTTGGTTCAACGCTTTGTGCAAGTTTTGAAGAGCGCGCAGCATTAAAAATTCAAAATGCACTTAACGAAGCATAGCGCGTAAACCGATAGCCAGGATACTCAACACAAGGATAGTAGCAGCCAGGACACAAAACATGGACAAGAGAAACGCCCCTAACATCCCCTCAGTCTCAGTCTCACTTCCACTTTCATCTCCTCCTTCTCCCATTTCACACGGCCAGTAAGTGAAACCCTTTCGTGCACTACACGACCAACGGCATTGTAGATACTGTGAGTCACTTTGGCAGATTACGGTAAACCGCTAAAAGCCAACTTTGATGAAACACTATTAGTATCAATGGACTTAAGCTCGCTACTTAGTTATAGATAGAAAGTAACAACATCAATGACTTACCAATTTCTCATTTAATTTATCTAGTAGAGCGCATAATGCAAAGACTAACATTTTTAAAAATTATTATTTGGCATTATCGGTTCTAAACCGAACTTTCCTGAACCTGAACCGAATCATGTGAACCTAGACCCGAACTGATCTTTCATATTAATCATTTATAATATTACGTAGCTATTTAAAATATTAATTATAAAGTTAAGTTGAGTTTGGTAATTGGTTATAATTTTTTTTTAGAATTTAATCATCACTTGTTGAATATAAAAGGTGTTGGTTTATGTAAAACGTATCTAACTGAAATTATATTTTCGAAAGATTTTTTAGAGTCCTCGATTCGAGTGATATTTTTACAGTTTTACAATTAAACATAATTTCCATACATTTTACGCTAAAATATTTATCAGTTGGTTAACTGAGTATACAAATTTATAAAAATAATTTTTTTTGTAAGTATTTTTTTTGTAACAGTGAGAATATTATAATTGATTGACGTTTTTCAATCGAATTTTTATTTAAACAAAATATTTAATTAATTAATATTTAAATTAGAAGACCTTTATTGAATGCATGTTTTAGGGCATTTACTAAGTCAATGCAAGCTACACTTATCGTTATACGCTCCTTTCTTATTTGTTACAAATTTTTTTTTAAGTTTAATACCCAAAAACTCTCGGACAAAAAATATTGTAAAATCTCTTTGAGTTGGCGGCACTTTATCAACATTAGCGCAACTTGTTTCACATTTTGCTTTCTCGTTGTCCTCGTTGTTGTAGTTGTTGTTTGTAT
Source organism: Drosophila falleni (assembly GCA_035045575.1). NCBI lineage: Eukaryota > Metazoa > Arthropoda > Insecta > Diptera > Drosophilidae > Drosophila > Drosophila falleni. The sequence continues at coordinate 372,675 of JAWNOV010000009.1, forward strand.
GTTATTTTAGCCTTTTTCACGCACCACGCGACAGGGTTGAAAAGTTAATTCAATTAGCTTGACTCTGCCACTTAAGCTGGCTTTTAATAATAAGCAGACAGTTAAGTATTTTGCCTGGATACTGGCAGACCGTCAACCCTTGGGAAGGCATATACATTTGCTATAGCAGAAAGAGAACAATTTCATATAAAATTTCACAATTTTGTAAATTTAATACCCCTTAAAAATGCAGAAAAGAGGTATCATAAGGCTGCATATATTAGTAAAAATTCATTAGGAAAAATAGGCAAATATTGTTTAAAAATGGTTTAACCTTCTTCTTTTTGATATATAAATCCCTTTAGGAAATCAAAGCCATTGAAAGTTGACTTTTTGAAAGGGTTTACATAAGGAAATTAAACGTATCTTACTATCAAAGAAGAATTGTTTTACAGCGTGTTTGATAGTCGAGCAGTGCTATTTGGGTTCCTCTTCTCACGTTTTTCCACGGAAATTAGCAACTAAACAACTCAAAACTTTGGCAATTAAGCAATGAAGTGTTAAAAACCATAGCTATAGCTCTATAGAGCCAAAGGGGGTGATGTCGCATAAATCATAAGGCCCAAAATGTTTGGCAAGTGTGTTAAATGTCAATAAAACGAATGCTGACCCAAAAACTTCCCGCTGTTTAAATGTCAGAGTCCACACTGCGTATGCGTAATAAATGACATATTACCCTATGCCATTGCTTGTCTCTGTGTGCGTGTGTGTGTGTGTGTTTATGTGTGCTTTGGGGGCGTATATCTGTTTGTGTGATTGCGTGTGTGTGTGTGTGTGTGTGTGCATTATTTGCCTTGTGCAATTGCACATAAATCAAACAAAACAACTCAATTGAAATACTAGACGCAGTAATTTCATAATTATATTGTCATACGCGGACAGAGACGCGAACTAGGTCCTTCTTCTCCACCTCCTGGTGTCCATCATCTTCCTTCTGCCTCCATGATGATCATTAAAGCATTGCATACTTTTGGTTCGCTGGCGCCGTGAGACTTTGGGCGCGTTTTCATTGCCTAATGAGTAAATCGTAAACTAATTGCAAGATAATTAATTTTAATTATTTGTGTATTTTACTCTTGCTACACCCTACCCAGCATATCGCCGCCTTTCTGCGTGATATAATCAACTGGACACACGGACCATTAAAAGCACATTAGCTTGTTAAACGTCGGAATTGTTGTTGATGGCAGCGGCAAGCTCAACTCAAACTCCCAACCAGCACATCTACAACAATAACAGAAACAGCAGCAACAACAACAACAACATCAGCAACAACAACAATAATAAGCATTAGAACAACACACGTGCAACTCTTGTTTTGTTGTCTTTAGTTGTTCATACATCATTATCATTAAAGCGTTAAATTGTTTTGTTGTTTTTCCCCGTTGTTTCTATTGTCGATGTGTTGTTGTTGTTGCTGTTGTTGTTGTTGTAAAAAGATGAGGGCATTGCGTATTGTGGGGTATTATGGGCTACCAGGCGGGGGGAAAGTTGCCACGTTTAAATGATTTGAACATTAAGGTTTTGCACAATTCACTTGGACTGAGTCTCATAATACAGTGTCAAGGGATTCCACACAGCTGATGAAAATAACATGAGCATTTGTTAACGAGTTTATTTGCTTATTACCAAAATTGCCGGAGTGCGTTAATATTAACGTAATGGCAGATGGTCTGCAGTTGACAAGACCAATATTTTTCTAATTTAAAATAAAATTTCTGGGAATCTTATTTGCTTAAAATAAATAAAATATTAATGCATTGCCCGACAATTTTTAAGACCCTACGGAAGGTATTCATAAAGCATATATTAATCTTGAGCATGGTAACGAGATAAATCAATATAGCCAATTTATTTCGTTTTTCTCCGCACTATATAGTCTATATAAATATTACTTTCTATTAATTCTTGCCGACACCAGTCGATTCTGTTGCTCCGTTATTTGGATTTTCTCATAAAACTCAATTTGAAAATCATGCAAAGCATTTTTAATTTTTAAGGTCTATTGATAAAGAAAATTACTGTTTTTCAATTTTTTTAACGCAGAAAAATCAAATAAAATAAAAGTAATGACTATAAAGATAAACCAAACAAAAATTTTTCATAAGCAAAAATTGAAGTAAAATAAGTTTAAAGTTTCTTCTCTACAATCAATATTTAGTACGTTTTTTTCATTAAGAATTGATACTTTACGATACCAACTAAGTATATAATTTATTTAAATTTTTTTCAGTCGCTTACCTCTTATCATTTGTTCTTAATAAAAAATGATTAAATATTTATGTATAAAGTTTTTATTTTAATGCTGATAAGATTTATGCAATAAAAGACTAATTATCTTGTGAGCAAAAAAAGATTCCAACTATAAAATAATTCCTATAATTAATATTTCGAGTTACGGAGACCTAATTTGTTTAGAAATTTGGGGAGCCTACATATAAAATTTGGTGTACCTAACTCAAAATATTTCAAAAATATAGGCGTTTATACAAGATCAAGAATACCATATTGGGGTCTAAGTCTTTTTCTCGCTGCTCTGCTTTTTTTTTTGACAAACATAGTAAACCCTTTGTACTCTTTAAGTACAGGATCTAAAAATGACCCAATGCAGAGTTCCAACTGTTTAGCTGACGTTAATTTTGTTTCATTTGAGGCGACGGTAACAAATTAGCCACAAGATGCGAAACTTTCTGGTTACATATGCAATTTTTCTTGTCGTTCGTTTTTGGCGATGTTTTCAGGAACTTTCGGCAAATACATAAACAAATACACACATACGGTCAGATACATACACATGTATGTCTAACTTTACATCTACATGTACATATATTGTATACTTTGTACATGTCAGCATTAAATATTCATGATACAGTCAGATATAGTAGGAGTTGGGGGAGTTAGAATGGGAGTGGTAATGGGAGTAGCGGGAGTGAGAGTGGGAGGAGGTGTGGCCGAGAGAGGGGAGAGGGAGGGGGGGTGGACGGTTAGCTGAGATGCAGACATGAACGTTACATCTTCATACGCAGCGCAAAAGTATGCTACGTTTTTATGCTTGCCCCGTTCGTCTGTATTAGTTTATTTGCCGTTACACGCTCAGTTTGCAAGCGATGATGGGGATGAACAGAATGTGACTACAAGAGAAGGTAAGAGAGTGAGAGAGTGAGAGAGAGCGCCATTTGGCGCTGCCATTAATGTAGCCGCTAAGTGGCAATGTCATGCTAGGCTAGGCCCACCGTAAAGGCGGTGCGGACCAACCGCAAAAAGCCAACGGAAGATTTCCGGCTAAAAGGGTGCGTGCCTTGGCTAAAGCTCAGCTGTGCTGCGGTGCGGTGCGGTGCGGTGCGGTGTGGTGTATTTGAGGGTCTGTTGGATGGTCCAAGGCGGAAACGCCTTTGCATATTTCATAAGCAATTACTAAGCGGCTTTTAGGCGTTGGCATTGCGTTGAGTATATTTCAAAAAAAAAAAAAAAAAAAAAAACACAAACAAAAACATAAGAAAAATTGGCTCAGTTGACAACACAACACGCCCGCAAGCATTCAACGCATTTCTACAAGCATACACTCACTTTCGCACATACACACATACAAACACACACACACACACACATACACATACACATACAACAACTGCACTTGAACAGAAGAATGCCAAATGGCTGGGCACATAATTTATGATTACATTTTTATGACTATACTCGTTGCCTCTGTCTTTGGCTTTGTTTCTTTTTTAAGTCATTGCTTCCTATTATTTTGTTATTAAATTACACGCAATTGCCTTTCCTTTGCGTATGTGTGCGTGTCAAGTGTGTGTGTGTGTGTGTGTGGATGATTTTTATGACTTTAGCAAAGTTCAAAGTGACTGTCGTCTACCGTCGTCGAAACCTCATACTCGTCAACTTTCTTCTCCCACTCTGATCACAATGCCATTAAAAGTTGATTTCATATTATTAAATTTGCGCGGTTTTGTGCCATTCTGGTTTTTGATTAATTTTCTTATAAATTTGTTCAATGTATTTAAGATGTTTGAAGTATTGCGTTGAAAGTCGCATTTGAAAATATTTATTTTTATCAATGGAATTTTAAGCTTACGAAAATTACCTTAGCTTCTATCAGTTTTTATTTTTTTTCATACAAAATGGTCTGTTTTTAAGTTTGAATTTAAAAGCTGTAAAATATTCATTTAACTTGAATTTTACCTAATATGACAATATGTTAAAAATTTTTTTTCTTTTAATAAATATTGGCGTGGCCTTTAATTTTTGTACCCTGAGCCCATTAAAAATGGGCAAAAAAGGGTAAAATGCGTTTGGCAGGATGTATGTAACAGGCAGAAGGAGGCGTGGCAGACCCCACAAAGTATATATATTCTTGATCAGGATCCACAGTCGAGTCGATTGAGCCATGTCCGTCTGTCTGTCCGTCTGTCCGTCTGTCTGTCCGTCTGTCCGTCTGTTTGAACGCGTCGATCTCAGAAACCACAAGAGCTAGAGACTTCAAACTTGGTATGTAGGTTCCTGGATACCGGGCGCAGATCAAGTTTGTTTTTATTTTTGGATCGGACCACTATATCATATAGCTGCCATAGGAACGATACATCGAAAATGAAGTTTTAGTATGAAAAAGTTTTGTGTTTGTTGAGATATCAGAACCAAACTAGTAGATTATGTTTCGGAGCTGGTATTATACATCCTGACCAAATTTGGTTAAAATCGGATAACTATATCACATAGCTGCCATAGGAACGATGCATCGAAAATGAAGTTTTAGTATGAAAAAATTTTTTGTTTTTTGAGATATCTTAACCAAACTGATAGAATATGCATTAATGCTAGTTTTGTACATTCTGACTAGATTTGGTTCAAATCGGCTTTATATATCTATAGCTGCCATAGGAACAGTTGGTCGAAAATAAACTTTTATTGAAAAGTACCTGGGCTCAGGGTATCCTACTGTCGAGCGTGCTCGACTGTAACCGCTTACTTGTTATTATACAATTTTTAAATAAAAAAAAAATTGATACGTTTTTATTCTTGATTTAATTTATTGATTTGATTTATTCAATTTCTAAATAACAATTATAACCTCATATTAAAAATTATTGTTATTGTATAAATAATATATTTATTTATAAATAATGAAATTTCGTTCGGTATTAGATAAGTACTTCTTAAATAGTTTAAAATCCTGTTTTAAGAGTAATATTTGACCAGCACTTGCTCACATAAAACAAGAAAGCTCGTTAACTAATTTGCAACAGTACATCTTGAGTTTAAAGTAAATTCCCAATAAGTTAATACCATTTGTTAAAGAGCACCACGTCTCGAGCCTTCCCCGATTTGATGGCATTCAATTTGGATCCATTCAGTAGTTTTTTTGGGAAGACATGCTCAGTCGATTATCTTGTATCTTGTATCTAAACAAAGGCCGACAATTATCTTAATGCCAGGTGGAAGAAATTAATGTGCTGTAAGCACATTTCAGCACAATACCCGGTATAACTAACGAATACGACGAGTGCTATGGTCATGGACTTGGGCCTGATGGTAGATGACGATGTCGCACTTAATCTGCGATAAAGACGGCCCTGTCTTTTAGTCCGTTCTAGGCAAAAAAGGTATCTGCAGACAAATCGCTTTCTGTGCTTGGTAAAGGAGCAGTTAGAAAGAGATAGAATGCGAGTGTGATAGAGAAGAGAGGTGAACATTATAAGAACTCTTTGTGGTCCCTTTTTTCGTTGTCCTGTGTTGTAAATGTTGTTGTTGTCTTAGCTGGGTGTCATCTATTTGTATTTTTATGTGCTTAATGTCAACGAAATAATTGAGTAACTCTGTGGTGTGTGTATGTGTGTGTATGCGAAACAGAAAGGGAAAGCAAAAAGGTAGCAAAGTGGAGCCATTTTAGCTGGACGGGGGGGAGATGTTTTGGTTTTGGACAGTTGGGCTGCTGACAGCTTGACTGAAATGGAAAGTTAATGTTTCTATCGTAACAGGGCGTAGGGATGGAAAGATTGAGATGTCATGAGGTGAAAATCGTATCTCTATTTTGATATTCAACGCTATTTTATGTTATCACGTGCCAAGTAAAATATGTGGAAAGCAGATGTTCGAAGTGATTTTTATTTTAATTGCAAAGTGCTTTGAAGTGTAAGTAGCAATCTGAAATAATGCAAAAATTTATTAAGCTTTATTATTATTAAACTAGTGGGACGGAGCTACAGTCGAGCATTCTCGACTGTCGGAGACCCCATATTTACTATAGCATGAGCAAAGACTGCTTAAAACTCTTACTTGACTTTCACCCGATCGGTCCTATTGCAGCTATATGATACATGCGCCCGATTTGAACCAATTTTGGTCAGTATATATAAAACCAAAATAAATGCATATTTTATCAGTTTATTAACGATATCTTAAAAAACAAAAAAGTTTTTCATACTAAGACTTGATTTTCGCCCGATCGTTCATATGACAGCTATATGATATAGAGGGCCGATTTGCACCAACTTTGGACATGATGTATAAGACCTAGTTATATGCTTACTGTATCAGTTTTGTTACGATATCTCATAAAACAAAAAAGTTTTTGTTACTAAAACATTATTTTCGACCGATTGCTCCTATGGGCGCTATATAATATAGTGGTCCGATTCAAAAAAAAAAGCAAATTTGACCTGCCTGCATACCAAATTTGATGTCACTAGCTTTTCAATTGTTCTTTTATTTTAAGTTGATTTGTGAAATAAGCTTTTGACCTATCAAAAGATTCAAACCATGGAACTGAAACAATTATAATAATGTAAATCATATTTAAATTAAAAATAATTTTTCTTGGCGTGTTTTTAAAATATGTATACAATAACATTTAATATTTAAGAAGGAAAATAAATAATGATAAAAATGACTTGTATTTAATTATATGTCTGTGTTATAATTATCAATTCAATCAAAATTTTAATTTAATAAATTCCCCAGTACGTACTGAATTTTAGTTTTGACTGATCTTCTGTTATTCTGTCAAAAATAATACATTGTTTAAACTCCGTTTAGTTATTAACATTATTACTTTTAATTTGAAAGCCAGTTTCAGAAATTCGGCTTCTCAAAATTGTCAATCTAATGGAACAGAAAGAATAGATTCGACTACCTATTAAAGAAAAGTGCAAAGAGAATGGAAGTAAACTGACAGCAAAGTTGTAGCTATTTTCATTTTTGATTTGTTGTACGATCCTACGTAGTACGGTGAATGTGATTTGGGCAAGAAATTCATATAGCTACTGTTTCCGTCATTTGTTTTGGTTTTTATGGAAAAACTCTTTAGTCTGCTTTTAGGCTTTATGTCTTTTCAATGCATTGGAAAACAAAAAGCAGAAACGAGCAAATTTTATGTGCACAACAGCGGTCCACCTGTTTCGCATACAAAACTAGTGAAAACACTTTTCTCGGCATTCCTCGTTTCGTTTCGTTTTTTTTTTTCACAGATATTATATTTTCGGTTGGCATGGTGCGTGGGAAAACCAATTTCCTTAGCGTAGCACTTACCGCTTTTTTGGTAATATGACCATTTTATGGCACACGCATGTTGTGTATGTCTCTACCTGTGTTTTGTGTGTGTGTGTGTGTGTGCGTGTGTAGGTGCTAAAGCTAAACACGTACTAGCATAGCCTAAAGGTAGTTTTAGCTAGCTCTTGGTACAGCACCACCTGCCGTACTTTTTTTAATGAAACAATCTCAGCAAATATGATATTTTGTATGCAAACATGCAAAATATTGCCTGAGCCTGAGCCTGTGCACACTCGTAAAACGAAATAAGCTAGCGGGCCCCATACTGTGCCCCATTTTGTGGTGCGGTGTTGTGCTGTGTTGTGCGGTGTTGTGCGGAGTCTGTTGCTGTGAGTCTTGTGTGGTTCGGTTGCTGCGTCTTTCGTCAAAAGACAAACAAACAAATATTTGCGCTGACAATAAGTTGAGCGAGGCGCAAACGCAAGAAAAAAAAACTGGAATTAAATTCAATGCTAGCGTGTTCCAAAAATCAATTTCGTCACAATTTTCAATTTGAAGTTGGCTACCAAATTATCTTCAACAGTTTTTTTATTTACACGAAATTTCTACTATGATGATAACGAATAAAATAAAAATATTTAGTCGACATTAAACCATTGAAAATAAAAATACTTTTCTTTTTCATTTGATGTATAAAGAAAAGAGCTTAAATCGATCATAAAACTGTTTCGATAAACAACTTTCGATTGGAAAAGTCTCTTTTTGCAATTAATATTGAAAATAAAAATTCGTTTCTTTTTTCATTTTATGAGTAAAGGAAAAAGCTTTAATCGATCATAAAACTGTTTCGAAAAACAACTTACGATTGGAATTACGATTACGATTTGCAATTAAGATCTAAAATTTTTTTAAAACACACAGGATGGAAAATCAAGAAACGTTGTATTTATTGATAAATGCAAAAAAAAAAATATATATATTTTTAATATATTTGTTTGTTACATTCCATAAAATCCTATATATAATATTTCTTTGCGAATTGCAGCAAATTCAAACAAAATCTCTTTTGAGAACACTCCAAAGAGACAGCTCTCCGCGAAGTCAGCGGGCTGTAAAGCGCATAGAAAGGAGGAGAAAAGCCTGCCTGCTTTTTCAATACATCAACGCATTTTGAGCGGCTTTTATGAAAATTTAATGTTTTTAGTTGGCAAACGCAAATTGTCAGCTGCATTTGAAATGAGCTCGCGTTGATCAGATTGTGCTGAGAACCCTTTGATAAGTAAATATACAAATTTTTCTTATCAGCTCAGTAAGGACACGCATATACTTGAATTTATGTGTATGTGTCGATATGTGTATTAAATATGTATTGTATATCAATAATTCAATATTTATTTTCACTTTTGTCATTTTTTCTTATTTTGTGCTCAGCCGTAAGTCGTAACAAGGAAATTTAATCTTTTTCTTCTTACACATTTCCCCACCTGCTGTCAATTTTCGTTTATATTTTTGTTCTCTATATAGTGGTGGTTGTTGTGTTTTTTTTTTTTGTATTTATTTTCGTTTTATGGACGAGCCCTGAAACCCAATTAGTTGACAACGACCAAGTTGACGGTGAAATTTGACAACCGAGCAGCGAAATCAATTGAAAATTGGAGTCCAAATTGTATTTTATAGCAAACGAAATGAGAGCATTTATTTTTTTTTTTATTTTCTTTCATTCTTTTACCTTTATGTCTATTCGCCAAGTGGTCTTGAATTCTTCGTGTCGGACAATTGATAATCAAATCACAAGTAATGTACAGTGTATATTTGTCCTTAGCGGCCTCAGGGATAGTTGGCAGGATAACGTGAAAAACTGAAGTGTATTATTAAGATATGTTTTTTTTAAGGGGCTGTTAGTTTTTGAGTGTTTAAAAAAGCTATAAAGATTTGATAAATTATGTGTATATTGGGTAAATTTGAGGATAGATTCCATTTAGATGCCATTATATCGAGTCATATTTGCAATAATGACGTGAGCAATAATAATTTTTCGAAATTTGTTTAAATATGCAAATATGTTCAAAAATAACAACAGTATCTCCTCCCAAAATATTAAGTTTTATTTGTATACAGTTACGGAGTAATTGGCCTTACAATTATAACGTAAGCGACACACGACATACGACACACAAAACTTAAAGAAAAAAAATATTTTCTGTAAAATAATGCTCGTTATAAAGAGTGATGAACAGATTTTGTATACAAGTTTCTAATGTAATATACTGACTTGAAATGTACATCTCTCTAGTATCTTGTTCGCAAGATTTTTATATAAACTGTTTATTTTCATGCTGCAGGTTGAACTCTTTTTATATAAACTTTTTATTTAAATATTTACAATTAAATCTCTTTTTTTATTACACTAGTTACTAGTTGTATCATATGGAAAATGCCATTATATTTGTACTTTCATTAAACCAACTCATATCCTTGGCAACTTTGTATCTGGTATCTGTTATCCTGTAAACTATTGCCATAGTCACTAATTACAATTGCACGCTGTCTTATTGTCCCTTCACTTTGGTCAACTGCTGTTGCTCCATTTCCACCCTGAAAATGGACATGAATGTCTTGTAGCCTCCAAGGAGTAGACAGTAGAGAATTCCGAGCTGAGAAGCTCAGCCTAGTAGAGTACAGCTTGGTTGAGTTCCGTTCAGTGTTTGCCAACTAAGCTGTCAACAAATTAACTGTAACGCTCTCTGAGCTGGCCAACATACATGGTCATGTTTTGTTGCCTAGTTTCTGGCGTCGTTGGGCCGTACACATGTGTCGTAAATTGCATGCCCCAAAGGAGCTGCTAAAGCGCCTCCAGCAGCTGCTTCCACTCCACATATATTGAACAATTAGCAAGATGGCTAAGACCCCCAACACCAAGCCCAACAACACCAACAATAGCAACAAAAGATGCTCTTTGGATGATTTAAATTTGTCTCATTTTTTCATGTGCGCTTCATCCAGGGTATTTAGATTTTCTTCGGAACAATGCGACGATAAAATGGTTTAATTTAATTAAATAAATTTAACATTTAATAAAATCCTTCAGCAGATGGTAAGAAATTTAAAGCCATTGGTGTCTTGGTTTCTGGATGACTAACAAATGCTTTGGAACTGCTTTTGTATTGGTTAAGGTTTGACTAAAAATTTCAAAATTTCAAAAATTTCACCATTTTTATATTTAAAAGGCACAATCCATGATGCAATTTATTTTAATCTAATTGGATTGAGTTAAATGGCTGAAATTTCCATAGTATTTTCGTTCTATAATCGGAGTCTTATAAAAGTGAAACAAAATACACAACATTTGGAGACTTTTTTGTTTTTAATATTTCATAAAGGTGTCTGTTAAATTTGAAGTGAATAGAGTATCACGGATATTTAATCTCTGACAATCCTCTTCATACTTTTTGTTCTGTATTTCATTTTTTTTTTGGGGGTTGATAGGATGGGAGTTTGGTTGGTTTTCGGTATAAACGATATACATTTTGTATAAATAACGGCGCTACGTGCGGTAATGATGGCGACACGTGACAAGCCAGCGAAAAGGCGCTGAAATGAGATATTTTTCGGTGAATATTTATTATGGGGCCTGGGCAGGTGTATAAATTTGCATGAGCTACTGCGATATGCCATATGTGTGTAGGAGTCTGAGTGTGAGTGTGTCAGTGTGTACAGTCAAGGGAGAAAACAGTTCACAAAGCACTGCATAAACAAATAAACAAACAAAACATAAATTTTTGCACACGACAATATAAGTACAAGGAGGTGGGCTCTGCAAGCCGGATAGCCCTCTCTGCGTTGCGGTGAAGTGTGAGGTGAAAGGCGGGGGGGATACCTCCTTATGCGGTGCACGTTCCTTTACCTTGGCGCCCGTTTCCGTTGTATGCCGTCCTGCTGGGCGTCTTTGCCAGGTCTTGACATTGGCTTTGATAACAATAATAATAATAAGAAGGTATAATAACAATCATTTTGTGCCCATAAATGCCGCTGCATGCCTCGACCTGACCCGTCTTTTACCCCTGTTCCCCCATTTTCTCCCTCTCTCTTCCAAAACCCTCTAAGAAGTAACTCGATTCTTTTTTTCTCTTTTTTTTATTGACTGGCAGCTTTGATGGAAAATTGGTTTATTTATAGCAATATTTTTATATTTATTGTTGTGGCATATAACAATTTTTTAAAGAAATAAATAACAATATATTTGAAGAGGCCTTGCATCCAAAGAGATTTCCAGCTCAAGAACTGCAAAGATATAAAGAAATGAGAATTTATTGTTAGCATTAAGTTTGTTTATTATAAATATTGGTTGACCTTAAAGATAATCGAATATTTTCTTATTTTATTTCTTTTTCTAGCTGATCAACTCGTAAGTTTGAAGAAGCACAAAAGAGAGCGATATTATGGCGAAATTTAATAACGTGAGTAAAATATTTTTATAGCTGACTAAATACTTAAGAACTCATAACAATAATCATTTATAAAAATATTACACAATAAAGATATGCAGTTTTTAATATTCTATTTTAGGTAATAATAAACATAAATTAACAAAAAGTAATAACAATTTTTACGATATGGAGTTTTTTCACAGATATTAAAATAATTACATTAAATGTTTTACTGACGTTTTGGAAAGAAATGAACACTCTTATGGCCTTGTTAAGTTAGTTGTGTTTGACTTTATCGTTACTGACTTTGAGGAAGAGCTGTGGTAAATGTGATGCCTATGTTGTTTATACTGCTTTTTACTTTAAGCCTCATTTTTTTTCAAGTCCTAGTTAATTTCTCTGATAAATATCGGAGAGATATTTTGACTTAACACGTCTGATTATATGGTGAATATATATCTGTCAAACGCCTATTCATTTAATTTAAGTCACGTTCATTTTGAAAGAGTAAATGCACAAAACTTTGTAGGATATATTCGCTAAAACATATTTATTTAAATCCCTTTGGCATTCTATTTCACATCGTTATAGTGCAAAGACTTGGCAACGTAAACAACCTTCAAAAAATTGGTATTAATTTTTGCTTTATGGTATAAAGTATTTTCCTGTTAACTTATCATTTGATCATTTAAAATATTTGTATATTGATCCCTATTCACTGATCTATTGATTACTACTAAATCTCCAAGCTCTAAAGGACTTTTAAAAAATATCAATATTGTAATTATTATTTAGTTAAGTTTCTGCTGATGTTGGGTCTTTAAAAACATCTTTATTTGATATTTCAATGATTTAAAGGTAATGTCTCTCTTTTTAGTTAGCAGTGCAGACCTTTGAATTACAGTTAAGAGAATTAAGAAAGAATTAGCTAAATTTTTATCTGTTTAATGGTTAATATCATGTACATTACAGAAATTGTTTTTATTTTATCATGGCAAATAATCTAACATTGCACACAGAATTATCAAAACAATAGATCTGATCGTTGTATACAAACACACATTAAGTCACATGCATTTACAAATATCTTGATTTTTTTTTAGAGAATTGTTAGCTAACATTAAAATCTATATACATTAAAAATATTATGTGCTTATATCTTAAGCTTTAGAATTGCCTTTGAATTGTATCTTTTTGATTTGTGGGGTAAAGGTGTGCGGATTCCAAAACTTAAATGATACCTTATCTACTTCTGGAATATAGAATTTACCAAATGTAGTCCAAGCGCAAATGCTTTGACTGGACTTCTGGACGGACAAACCGAGGGACATGAATAAATCAACTCGAGTGTTATAATAAGAGTTTTAATCAAATTAACAAGCTAAAATTCAATATAAGCCAGATAATAATACCGGAACCTGTAACAGAATCGTTAAACGAAATGAACCGTTTTATTTTGAGTACCGGAACCGGAACTGTAACCGATATAAATTATTTTTTGTAGAACTTTTTTGATTTGCTGATTTCAGTATGTACCATACATATCATTTTGCTTTCTATAAAAAAATAACTTACAACTTAGGTAAGGTTAGTCTCGATAAAATAAGTACAATATGCACAATTTGTTAAAATATTGTTTTCTTTTTATTTATAGCAAAGGAGTAAACCAAAATTGAACCATTTACCGAAATAGTTATTTCGGGACGCTCGGGAACCGAAACCAGAACCGATGTTTGTTTCTGTTCAATTTTCTGCTACACAATAGAAAAATTGCAATGATTTGATTTTAAAACTACTACCACTACTGTTTAAGAAAAATTTAAACCGTCCACACTTGATTTATGTGCATGAATTAAAATAGGTTTCACCTCACGCTACCTGATTAAAATATCCAAATCATAAGCTAGGATGTTAAAAGTAAAAAAGCAAGTAAACACTGACTACAGAAATTATTCTGTTATAGTCTTAATTTCTGAATGTCCGTTAAAGCAAACAAACGCAAATACTAACACAGAATTAGTAAATTGAGCCTGTGCTCCGATCTCATATTAATAATTTTTGTACTCATTTTAAGACGTGAAAGAGGTTTACTTGTTTCAAGATTCTTTGGTCTTATATTATAAACGTTAGTACTAGCTATACAAATTTGTATACTTATTTTGACTAATTCGTACTTATGTGAAGTATTAATTTTAAGTATCGAAAATACTTCATTTGAGTTCATTCGAACTTAATTTAAGTACAGCTTTTTTTGTGAATAAGCTAATCGAATTTAACTATATTTTATGTTTAATTTTTTTTTAAATCCTTTGAAACGTTTTTTGGATTTCGTTTATTTATCCTAAATAGTTAAAGCGGTTGCAAATTAATGCTAAAACTGCTTGCTTTTATTAGAATTCTAATTATTGTTAGATTTAGCTGAATAATGATAAAACTGTTGGTTTTCTTAGTTGAAATGTAATAATTGTTTAATTAAATTGAACTGGAATAATTCAACAGAAAATGTCCTCAAGAATTTGCGTTTGGATAAGACAAATGATCCGCACTAAAGTGATTTAAGTACATTTGCATATTCATGTTCATGTCCACTTGCCTTGCCTTTTTGGTCAGACACTTTCTGTGGCCTCAGCTCATTTGTCAAGTGCTGTCAAATCTTTTGGCCACATATGTACGACGTTTAGAGAAGCTTTCGTAACTGGAATCTATGATTTGACCATTAGTCGTTAGCTGTTTGTTACGTGCCAATGCAAAATTGAGGCAGCTTTTCAAGTGTCTAGACTGTCGGGCAAATTTGATTGCAAACAGTCAATTGATAGGTAAGAAAGGAAAGAGAAATGTAAAGAAAGGGGATAATTACTGTAAGCATGTCGAATGGGACTTTGTTTTTCAACTGTTTGACATCCATATGGCTGTTCATAAAGTAATCTCATCTACCCAAATTTGTGAGAATGTGTGCTGGTTATATGCGGGTATCTGTTCTTTCTCCTCCTTCCCCTTTCCCCTTTCCACTCACTCCCAGTGTATATGCTATTGTCCACACACTTGCAGTTGTAACTTTTGGGGCCAAAAGGATATCGGTTGGCACAAAGGCAACAAATTAAACTGTTCTATTTGCAAATGAATTGTGCGTGTCTGCCCTGCGTAATTTCGCAGAAAACTTTTAGTTTCATCCTCTTACACTGTTCCTCTGTTCCTTACCAATCCCAGGAAATATTTAGGCAAATAGCAAATGCTGCAACACACACGTTTCAATGCTTCAAATAAAATAAGTAGCTCAAATACTATAAAAGGGAACAAAATGAAAGAAAAGGATTCTTCTGTCTTTTGTATACTCTCTGTGTGTGTGTCTCTTTGAATACGTGTGCGTGTGTGTGTGTAAAACTTTTGTGAGGGCTTTCTTCTTTTTTTTTTTTTTTTTTTTTTTTTGGCGTTTCATACGCTCAATTGCTGTTGGTTAGCCAGCACTGACTGCGTGTTCTGGTCGACAGTCAATTGAAAATGAAATTGCTAAAACTTGCCTGCAAGTCGCTAAAAGCATCCATGAGTGTGTGTGCAAGTGTGCGAGTGTGTGTGTGTGTGTGTACCGGCATTTTGGCTCAAAGCAACGTGCGGACAAGCATGCATAATGAGCTGAAGGTAGCTGGGATTGAAATTGGTAATCGAGCTACTCGAGAAGCTGTGTTTGCATGCGGGCCAAGAGTTGTTACCTCAGAAAATTAATACTAATACTAGACGCATAAAAGTATGCAACATCCAATGCTTAAAGTTACGTGCCAAACTTTTATGGTATCGGTGAGAATTCTACAACAAAAATTCCCCCCGTTTGATGAGCGTTAACTTGCAACTGAAGTTGCAAGGAAAACATTCTCTCTTGTTGCTTATCACTGACACGTTTTGTTGTCGATTTTTTTTATAGATTTGTTTTTTTTTTGTTTTTTTTTTTGAGTGCATTTGCTTGTTGCGTTGACTGCGCAGTTTACAGATTTTTACGATTTAACTCTCGTGTTTTTGCACATGAATGAAGCGAAAGTTTTCATTATTATCACAAAGTGACAGATTGTTCTTTCAGCACAAACAGAAAAACAAAAGGATCAGCTGCTGAGTGCGCTCTGTACTTAAAAAGGATTAAGCATCATAAAATGCAAAAATAATGTGGCTATATAACGAAACAACAAGAACCTTTTACGACAGCTTTTGGTACAACTATAAGAATCCATTGCCAGTTTATGAATACTACGTACTTACAACTTCAAATGCCTAGATAACGTTAGAAGTTATGTTAATATCTAACAATGTGGTGTGTAAGGCAAAAGTCTTTAAGGGGTTTATGGGGAAAAAAGTTCCACATTTGTTTAGCTAAAGTTCCAAAAAAAAAACCAAAAATATATTTTTAACTGATGCATAACGTTTTTTTTTTAATCTTAACTCTGTTTTATTGTTAGAAAACAGCAGGAAAAACAGTTCAAATATATATAAAATGCAAAGAAATTACTTTTCTTTGAAGATCAGCTTTCAATAATCAAAAATTTAAAACATATTTTAGAGTGCGTTTTTGGATAATTTGATAAATTTGTACATTTATTTGTAGTTAAAAAATTAATTTATACCCAAGCTTATGAGTTTTGATATCAAAACAATATTTAAATAAATAAAATATTATTTTGATAAGAATTATAGACCGTAATTTTGTTTGTTAATAATAATTTACAATATTTGAATAAAAATATTAAATTTATTAAATATAACAAGATAATCGTCTCGAGTTATCAAGACTTTTGAATTTAAAACATTTACAAAAAAAAAAAATAAAATAAGTAAAAAATAATTTTTTTTATATTTAAAATTTTAAATGTTATAGTTCCACAAACTTACCGCATTTTATTTAACTTAGTTAAATTTGGGATTAAACAGTCGCTTCAATCGTTTTAAACCCTTCATACAAGCTCTATACATTTTTCAGTCTACATTTGGTATTTTAAGATTTTTGCACCTAAAAAAGAAAAAAAAATATTGAAAATAATTTAATTTTTAAGTCTTTTCATTATAATAAAAAGCTGTGCATTTAATTAAACTGAATTCGCACATTGACTGTAATTCAATTCGCTTTTTTAGAATATATAAACTTAGAATAACAATTCAATACATTTTAAAATCTAAGAATCTTGTTAGGTAAAAAATTATTTTTAAAAATTAACTTTTCTGCACAACGTTATTTACTTTACAAAATTTGTATTTATAAATTCTTAAAGAAATTTAAATTTTAGAAATTTAAGCTGTTATAAATACATTTTTAAAATTATTTTACTTTATGCTACTTTATTTTTTATGGCCAGCCAAATATTTTGAGTAGAATGTGTGTCAGAGATAATTCTGTTTGACTTTTCATTTGGTTGAATGAATGTGGCCATTTGACATTTGCATTTTTTTGGCTTTCAAAACGAAACCAAAATTCTAGCTTGTCGTTTTCACATTCGCATCAAATTTGAATATATATATATACATATATATATGTATTTTTTTTTCTTTATTTTTTGAATTTTCGGTGGAAAATCGAATGGAAAACTTATTTGCTTGCTTCATTTTGGCAATCATTATAGTATACCCAGTCATCCAACAAATGAACAAAAGGTATTGATAAAGAGCTAACCAAATGTGTAACAGATACATTTTTGGGAAACGTTTTTAAGCCTGCTCGTTTTTAAACTTTCTCTTTTCTCCTGAGAGGTTTTACATATTTTTAATATTATTTAGACCTGAAATACTCACAGAATTATTGCAACACCTTATCAAAGTTTGACTAGTTGTAAAATTCGTTTTCAACGGAAATATACAAACACATAAAATAATACACATTTGTGCAGAATATCTCTTAGTCGCGTTCATTTGTACTTGCTGAAAAATGGCAATTTAATATGAATTTCTCTCGACCATAAATCGCATAAATATCCTCCACTCAATCACGTGCTCAACGGCGAGAGACACTAAAAATTTCATTTTATATATAAATTTGACAAATTAATCAGTTTGATTTCTGCCCACGCACTTTAATTGGCCTTATGAATGGGCACACACACACACACACACACACACACAGTCATACACACTGACACACCCACACAACAACTGAAATCGCACATAAAGATTTATCACGCCTACAACTGTGGTGGGCCGAGGATAAGCACAAGGACGAGAATAAGCACAAGGACAAGGACTCAGACGCCTAATTCAAACATTCGAATTTACGTTAAAACCTCATAAAAATGCGCGCGCAAAGAAAAAAAAAATTGTTATGAAGTTCATTTGGTCTTTTGGAGTAAGGGAGAAGAGGATATTTATACTCACATGAACTGTGCAAAGGACTTGCTATCAAACGGCAGCACAGCATCCTGCGGCGCTGCTGTTGCTCCTTTCGCAGTTGCTTATGTATTTTTTTTTTATTTGTGTTTTTCCCACGGTGGCATTGTCGTTTACATATCGCCCTGCAGATCCTTCATTTGCGTCTGTGTCTGTGTCTGTGTCCGTATCCGTGTCCGTGTCCGTGTCCTGGGCGCTTGCCACGTTTGCCGTCTAAACGATTTACGACACTTTTGCCAACTGCTTTGCCGCACACATTCGCAATATTGTTTCTACTAACTGCCGCGTTTGCCACTGTATAAGTGTGCGTGTGTATCTTTGTGTTATTAGCATTAAACAAAACCAACACACACACACACACAGAGAGAGAGAGAGAGTGTTACAAAAACTTGGCAAAAACAGCAACGAATGCCGCACACGTTCCTTTTTATTATGTTAAATGTCTCCTGGGGCCAAACAGGACGCGGCAGGACAAGTTCCAGTAGCACAGCACAACGGTAACTTGTGCCGTCTGCTTTGGTTTTATTTTTCTTGTTTTTGTGTCTTTCCTTCTTTAAGCTGTTTGCTCTGTTGTAGTTGTAGTTGTAGTTGTTGCAAATGTTCAACTGTCACTGCCTCTGTCACATTTCACATTTCTTATTCATTCAACTTCAGTTACGGGCGATACTCGCCACAACGTATTTTATTTAATGCTCGCGCCAAAAAGTATGCTGTACAATTAGCCGACGCAGCTTTTTTTTCTGATCTTGCACCTGCCGCTTTTAACACACAGCACGCCGCTTCAGTCGAGACTGACGATGTGTTGCCCTCAGTCTGTGCGAATTGCCAGCTTCGGTTAATTCACCTACACACGAACGACGAGCCGAAAGCAACGACGCGTCGCAGCGCGTGGTTTTGCCGAAAGCCTTGCTGTTGAGTTCGGCTGAGTTGAGTTGAGTTTCGTTGAGTTGAGTTCTTTGTATTCTTCGCTCTCTGTTGTGAAAGGCTCTCTTTACAGCTTGAGTAAGTTGAGTGGACTTGCAGCTGTTGAGTTTTAAGCTTTGGTACTGCTCTTGAACCAATCTCTGTGTGGATTAGAGTGACATTTAGCGTAAAGAGTGTTATACTTCGGAGTGTCATTTGTTACTCCTTGTTGCTCTCTAGCGCAATTCCCACTCGAGTGACATTTGACATAAAGAGTTACTCTTTTGAAAGTCGCATTTGCTACTCATTTCAGATGGTTTTTTTCTCTTTGAGCTATCTGAGTAAAAACTTGGGGTTATCTTAATTTGAGCATTTGAAATGGTTAGAAGACTTTGAGCACTTTTTCCGACTCAATGGCTCTTACAATAGCATCTTTGGTTTAACTTTGCAATTTTAATAAGAGCCGTTTTGAGTTACCAATTGGCGTTGAGATTTGTTGAGTCCTAAGCTGCAATTGAGAGTTAATAAGTTCAAGTAATGTTTGTTTTAATATTTTTAGTAATGCTACTTATTTAAATGCTTGATTAAGTACATTAAACTGGTATATTTTTTACAATAAAATAAAATCATTTTAAGTGTATTTCTAACTTTTTAATCAGATAAAAAGACTAATTCATATAATAAATCAAATGCATTTAAATGTATTTTATTTGAAGCACGCTGACAATTTCTTTTAGACCTTAAGATATATTTAAAAGATGCGTGGCCAAAGAGAATACAACTTGAATTGAGTTTAATATCTCTAAACTTGCCTCTCTTTCGAGTCGCTTTGTCAGTTGAGTAGATACGCTGTTTTGAGCTTATTGAATGTTGAGTAAACGTTAAACAGTAACTCGGCTCACATTCTCTTTAGTTGCATGTTTTAAGCAATGATGCATTCTCTCATTTACTTGAGTGTCACTCGCGATTTCTGTTTTTGCCTTTGTTGCTCTTTATTCGCTTTGAGCTACTTTGAAAGTTGAATCTCTGTGATTCGTTTTGACATCGTTTTGAGAACGAAACTCACCACATCAAATGCCGAACTCACGAGCGACAATTTCCGCTCGTTGCGACTCGGCACACACACACACACACACAAACACAAAGACGGACGCGGACTGCTCGCTGCGGCGGCTACTGAGCCTTGGCCAATCGTAAAAGTTTTGTACGTATTTAGTACAATTTCGGGATTTGGCAGGATGTAACGAGCCTGTAAGAAACTGAGCGCGCTGTGTGTGACAAACAAATCAACAACAAAAACAACGAAAACCATAATACAACAACTTAAAAATTCAAAATATTAAATTATTATTAATATAAATTGTATGAAAATAGCAATATAGAAAGTGTCAAGAAGTCCAAGAAAAAGTGATTTTTGAATGCAAGTGAATATTAAATCCGTCAATCGTCTTCGGCTTGCCTCGGTCACTGTTCGTTATACCCCTCACCCGCAACCCGCAACCCGCTGCCCTTCCCGCCACGCGTCGTCGTGTTTACCGCGTGCCGGTTAACGGGTTTTTCTTTGCCTTTAAGGTTTTTTTATTTAGCTTACAAATGCCGCATAAACTAATACTACACCTAAATCCAGATATGGGTTCTACAATCAATACGAAAGCTGGTAAACAATATTCATATGCTACCGGAAACAGATCTCTCTGCGTTTGATGTGTGTGTGTGTGTGTGACCTCCAAAATAATTGACACAGTTATAGCTGACTTTTTTTTTAATGATGAGATATAGGTGGAGTGAGCGTAAAAGAGAAATAAATAAAGCACTTGGAGTAAAAGAAGATAAAGAATACCTAATCTTACATTGTATAGCACAAAGCGACAACTCATTAATTATAAAAAATAAAAAAAATTAAAGAAGAAAAAAATAATATATTTGCTTAAGTTCAAAATTTTCTTCTAATTTTTAGAAATGAAAAAACAAATTAAATGTATGTACTCTGGGACTTTAACATTTAAATTATATATAAATTTAATAACTAAAGAGCATAGAGGATGATATAATAATTAGCTATACAAATATAAATAGTAATATAGCTAGCAAAATGAAAAATAGATCGGGAGTATGCAAAAAGAATCTAAACTGAGACTTTGAAATATAAAAATGTAAATCATAGAGAAACCAAATTTGCAAAAGGGTCGTACGTTTGAAGTTGAAAAAAAGAACAAACTTACTCTAAGAAAAGAAAACTCAATGTTAATCGAACTAAAAAAAAAGGTTGAAATAAACGTAAAAACTTGAATGCGAGTAGAAATCTTTAGTGAAACATGAAACATATAGGAATGGGAATAGCAAAAAGGTAATAAGAGTAGAAACAGTGAAGGAAATAAAGTTTGAGGCTGGGACAAGAAGAACTACCTTTTTTCACTGAAAGAAAAAAAAATGTTTAATGTGAGTCGTACTGGAAAATAAGACTGGGCAATCTTTTCTATTCAACATCTTCAACTTGAGCATTCCGCTTAATTTGCTTATGCAATTCCAAACAGAAATTTTTATGAAAATGAAATTTAATAATAAAAAAAAGAGAGAAAAGCAAAACGAAAATTCTTTTAAAAAGTAGCTCAACAAACGAAACGATTTTCACAGCAATTGGCGTTAGAAGTGTAGCAAAAAGCGTGAGAAAGGGAGAGAAACAGAAAGTGAAAGAAAGCGAGCTTAACCCAAAAATCAAAATCTGTGCTAGCTGTTGTTTCGTGTCCCATGTCCTGTGTACTGTGTCCTGTGTCCTGTGTCATTGTACTGCTGCTAGTCTTGGGTAATAGTGTCGTTTCCTTTATTTGAGCCCGCATTGACTTTTATGTTATCTTCTTCTTTCTTTTGCTGTTGTGATTGTTGTTGTTGTTGTTTTGAACGCACACACAATTGAAAATTCAATTGATTTACAAAATGAAGTCGCTCTCTTAGTTCATGTGTGTGTGTGCGTTTTTTTTTTTATCTATTTTCATTTTTATTTTTACGAGCGGAACAACAATTTTTGAGCTGCTTTCGGGTTTTCGGCTTAAAGCGACCGTTAACAGTTTTGGCCGTTTTGTAGTTGTTCTTTTCAATTCAATGGGACTGTAGGAACTAGGGACTTAAAGAAAAGGGGAAGCGGGAATTTCACGCCCCAAATTTCCGGCTTTTGTTTTGTGCGGCGAAACTAGCATCACGTTTGCGGCAACTGCGACTGATGGCAACCAAAATGTCTTCAGTGTGTGTGTGTGTGCATGTGTGTTGTGTGTGTTAGTGAGAACGATGCGGCCTAAATCGTTTTAGGAGCAGTGATTCCTTTTTTTTCTTGTGGGCCAAAGACAGTGAAATGTTTGCCCTGGACATTAACTTCAAGTTCGTGAAAGACGCAAGAGAAGAAGAAAAAATTGGAACGAAGTAAAGTGAAGGATGCGCTATAGATTGACACAGTTTGGGATTTGGAAACTGTGGCAGGCATCTGCTAAATGACAGAACTTGGCCGATGGCGCAAAAAACTAGAAGTTCGTTAATTTTACCGTATTGATTTTCAACCTGATTGCAGTTCCATTAACACTATATGCATAAATTTGGCACTAAAAAATGTGCTCTGCATTTTGGTGTGAAAGCCAAGTTGATAAAAACAATAAATATATGATAATCCTATGCCAATTATAAATCAGATTATAATTTAGAACAAAATAATGATAAATCAGATGATTTATTTATTAAAAGCAAAAAATAATGTTTTTATGCATTAATTTATGTTGAAAAACATGTTAAAAGCTGTCGGGAAAACTTTTTAGTTGTGAAACTAAAGTTAGAAAAAAAATAATAATTTTAGAAATCAAGCGAAGTATTAAAAATATTAACAAATGTACACGTTAAATTTACAACGAATAGTTAAAACAAAGAGGTCAGGGGGAATTGAAAGAGTTTAATGGATCCCACATTTGTTGAGACCAGATTTTCCTACAGGTTTTCAAGCATTTCTATACAAATGCAACGCTCAAATGTATGCTAGGGCATTGTTAGCAAATGCTTTTCATATTTAATCCGATTTCAGCTGCCATTATAAATAGCAACTGACTCTTTAAGCTTTAGGGTTTGTTACCGGTGGGGAGAGGGGATATTTAGTTGGCACATTAAAACACTAAATCCACAAGCTTTGTTCCTTTCATTTTTGCTGTTACTTTGTAGCTACTTTTAGTATTGCATCCTTTCATATCCTGGCTTCCTTGGCCAACTGTGCTGTCCTTATTTGAAGAGCATTGATTGCTTTGCATGGAGATAATTTGCAGTTAAGCCAAAGAAAAGCAGCTCAGTTATGTTGAAATTGTACATTGTTATGAAGTTTTTCTCACAGTTTCCTCAACTGAAGGATGTTTTTGAAGCTAAGCAGGGTGTGTGTGTGTGTGTTGTTGACGGAAACTTTTACCAGTACATTACAATAATTAAGTTGCTTTAAACCTGAAATCCATAGGACATTCTCATTCCTTCATTCTGTCATTCTCATTGCAAATCTCTCCCTCTACCAGACTCGCCCAAGTATTTTGTTTAAGAAACTTTCCTCGTTTCGGTGTCAAGTGTTTTTATTAGACCCAAAGCAAAACCAAAAAGAATATATACCTAATAGAAAAAACGCAGCAGCTACATAGTCAACAGCTGTGGCAAAAAGAGAGCAATTTTATTCCACTCCAACTTCCATCTTATACAAGAAAGCTGTCGCCTATTTTAACTATTTCCCTGCATTGTGTGTGCTTTTATGAAAAGCTGTTGCTTTTTCTTCCCCCAAACAAGTTTCATACTCATGTGTATGTCTATCAAAATGGAATTTAAATAAAGTTCTGTGGCGTGCACGCAGATTTTTTTTGGCTTGCTTTTAAAGACAAAACTCAAACTCTTTCTCAAAGACATAACACGCATACGCCATGTGTGACAAACTAAAGTTCTTTGCAAACATTGCTGCTTCTGCTTTTGCTGTCTCTTTGCAATGTCAACATTACACATTGATGACATTTCTCCTTTGTTTTTATTGATAGCACAGCAAATGCTTTATCAGATGTCATTAGCTTAATTGACAAAAAGTCAGCAACGTTTCTTTTGGCTACGCAACTTTATAAATGTCAAACGAGTAAATAAAAGAAGAGAAACATAATACATAAATATGCTTTAGATATATCAACTGCAGATGACATCAGTTATTTTAGTTTATTATTACTTTTATTAGTTAAAAATAAAAATACTTCTGACGTTGAATAGACAAACTATGACTTTTTTATATATCTAATATCTAATATTCGATATTCTCACATGTCTACTAAACTCATCAGATGATTTGTTTTCTATTCATATCTTTGGCTCTGCAATATATTTAATGACACTTTAATGCTGTCTGTAATTTCAGTATATCTAGTCTAGTTTAATTGCATATAATTTAACTAGAAAATATTGTAAAGCAAATATGGATAATTTAATTTAAGTTTCTGAAAATAAGCATTCAAACTCGTGCCATTTTTTCTCGTTTAATAAAATGGCATAGTCTAAAAGAATTTGTTCATTGTATGAAAAAAAACCAATAATTTTGTTTAATTGTAAAATAAGTTTATGGTAGGCAAAGTTGGTGATTCTACAAAATTTGAATCTCTAATATTTAAGTTGGGGTATTTTCAAATTCAATTGTCATACATATGCCTAAAGATTTCTATTCAATATAATATATATAGTTATGACAGCAGATTCAAATATTCTTCGAGCGTTATTTGTCCTTATTAATAGTTCTGACTAACTTAGTTCTGCTTTACTCCTGAAATTTAAATTTTATATAAAAATTTCATTGGCCTTTCATATTTGAAAAAGAAACTCAATAAACTATATATATATAAATATATATATTTTAACTTATTCAAGTAATACTACATATATGTAAAGTGAACTTCTGTATTCTTCTCCTTCCCTGTGAAAATATCCATATCAAGTGTACTCCTTTGTTCTTTGAAAAGTACTCATCGTTGAATAGTCAATTTTAATTGACTGGCTACTTTGAAGTGTTATAAATCGTAAGAACTAATCAAGATCTGCAGGCAAATTTGTTGATAGCCCCATTGAATATCTGCATATATGCATATATATGTGAGATGAGTCCTTGCAACATTTCAAATCCTTATCTGCGTTCGATAATGACAGGCCGTGTGGCATAAAACCCATTAAATCACCGACGAGTCGGATCGGGGGAGGCACTTGAAGTTGGCCACCCTATTAGTACATTGTAGGCGGCTGAACAACCAACAGATGTTGTTGCTGTTGTTGTTGTTGTTGTTGTTGTTCTTGTTCTTGTTCTGCTGTTGCTGTTGACGTTTGCAATTGGTGTTGAAAACTTTAGTGGAAATTGGGTAATACGCTCAACGATGACGATGATGACGACTGCAGTCAGCATTAAGTGTGCCCATCTTCCTTTCTTTTCTTTTATATCTCGCACTCTTTCACTCTGTCTGGCTCACTCTATACCTTGCTGTCAGTAACAAAGAAAAATTTTAATTTTTGTAGAATGGGCAGCTCCGGTTTTGGGGTCTCCATTTGTTGGTTCGGTTCGTGCCTGTGCTTACAGCAAAAGTGCGATGGTAAAAAAAAATCCAATTATTTTAAAACTTTTGACAACTGCAACAACAACAACAACAACGAGAACAACAAGAACAAGCACTAGCAACAATGCAAGGCTATGAAAACAATAAGAAAGGCAACAACGAAGCGAAGGAGAACAAAAAACAAAAAAACAACAAAAAAAGAAGCGAGCTGGCAGCCATTATAACTTCACTTGAAAAGTTTAATTGATTTTTACAAGTGCATATAGAGCATAAGGCTTATATCCATATAAGTATATATGTATGTATATATATATATATATGTATATATATATTATTTGATGGAGCTAAAGTACGTGTGGGCATGACCACGCCCACCTGCGGCTATGGCCTGTTTTTTAAGCCAGTGCTGCAGTTTAACTTGTTATTCTGCTTGTAACTAGTTAAACTAAGTGGGCAGCACTTCACCTTTCTACCCTTTCACAGTCCCCAGATAGCAACAATAACACGCAGAGGCAGCTGAGTAGAAGAAGAAGTAGGGGAGGTAAGAAGAAGAAGAAATCAAAAGTAACCAAGCTCATGCAATTGCGCAGTGACTTTTTATTTACCTTTTGGCAGTGCTGCCAACCTGTCTGTCTAATGGAGTGTTCAGAGTTTAGAAGTTCAAACGACCCTCTTGAGTTTAAGGCATTTTTAGCTAATTTTAATTGCCACAACAGTTGTTGAAATTCTGTTATTGTTGTTGTCCTTAGAGGAGTGCAGGTAATGATAGGCTGTTGTCCTTTCCTTTCCATTCCTTTTCTTTCATTTCTTTTCCTTTCATACTGTGCCTTAGGACATGCAATAAACTAGTTTCTAGCTGATGAAAATTGCTCTGTCAGCCGTTTACTTAAATTTAAAATTGTTATAGTTCATTTCTTGAGTTACTTACGAAATGCAGAAATATCTTTCATTGTCGTCTAAATATAGATATTTCGGAAAACATTCGATTTCATACGATTTTCCAATAACTAGTTGAAATACTTTAATTTAAATCATAAACGTTTGAATTATTCGTCCCTAAAAAAGGACTGCAAGAAAAATAGATTAAATTTATGCCTCCAACAAAATCAGATGAAGAAGAGAAATATTTAGATTCTTTAGAGCGATCTAAATATTAAAATCTTTAAAATCGATTTTATGCATTGAATGCAACGAAATTTGAATATCGTGATATTAGCTAATCTACAAGATAGGAAAAGAAAGAATTTAGCAAATAAAATTAGGAGCGGTTTCTATTTTACAGGTCAAAGAGATTCCCACACAATCACACACACAAAGGGAGAGAAATAATAGAGAGAGATCTGTGTCTGGTTTTGTGTCCTTTTGTCATCTAAAAGGATGTTTCTCAACCATTTACTCTCTTTTTTATCTTGCAGGCGGCAACAAAACGAAAATCAACAATTAAATCAATTTTTAAAAATATCAATAATTAGTAAAAAATATAAAAGAATATAAAACTGCATATCTTTATATTGTTTAAGAGTTCTTCTTTAAGTATTTAGTTCAACTTTAAGCAGGTAATTTTTGTCGTATAATAACAACAGCTTCCCTCCACATGAAAACAACAATGATAACGCTGATGATCCTGCAACAACGACAACGAATACAACTGGAATTGCTACAACAACTGAACAAATGATCGCATAATGCCAATACAACAAACAACAATGCAAAATCTATGCCTACAACAACAACCGAAACAAAAACATCGATGGGCGTGACAATGAAATCTTTTGGTTTATCGATCAAATGCTGCTATATAATGCCAATAATGTAATGATGATGATGACATCGCATTTATTAACACATCTTGTTATATCCGATGATTTTCGGCTTGCGAAAATGTATTTAACAAATGATTGAACAATCACTTTCAATCACGAACGTTCATAAAACTAAATGCTAACTAATACAAAAAAACAAAAAAACGAAACACAAAAAACTAAAATAAAACACACACACAAACAACACAAACACAATACATACAACTGCTGAAAACGTAACAAAACTCTCTTTGCTACAACACACGCCGAACCTTATAAAACGCTCTCTGCTACGACACGCAACTCAACGGAACTGTGACTCACACAAACACACACTTGTATAAATATAAATATATATTTATATTCCTATTCCTATTCTGCATGCACAATTAGCGCGTGCAACGTCGCGACGACGAAACAAACATTTGAAAGAGAGAGCGCGCGTGTAAAAGAGAGTGAGTGAGAGAACGAAACGAGCGAGCGTCAGCCAAGAGAGTAAGTCTGATCAGCTTGGCAAATCAATAGAGAAAAGAGAAACGATTGAGCAAGAGTGATATTAAAATAGAGCATTTGAACTTGTTGTTGTTGTTATCAACTTTTTTATCATCACCAACTGCAACCCCCCTCCACTCTGTATCTCTCTCTCAACGCATATATAAATAATGGGTCTGCAGATGGCAGCCACTTTTGTTGCAGCCACCTTCCTTGTAGCGTTGCTTATCTGGACACCAGCGACCGTTGATGCAGTCCGTGAGTACAAAAAATTAATATAATTACTATGTATCAAGTACTAAATTGTACTAAGTGGTACTTGCCACTTAATAGGTATGCATAGATTTAAGCATTGTTACAACTTAAATCCAAGTTAATTACAATTAAGTTAAGTTACTTATAAGTAAGGTAATACTTGATTTTAGTTTTAAATAATTATTACAGTCTTATCAGCAGATTTATTAGTAAGATTTATTCAAAAGTTGTACGTTTTGAATACAACTTTCCACATATTTGTTATGAAATCATAGGGACAAGAATATATAGAAAATGTCAACAGATCTTGTTTGAGAAAATTATAAGTAGATAAAGCGTTTTAGTATAGGTAACAAAAGCTAAAAATATATTTGATAAATTATTTAAACAGTTAAGGAAAGAAGTAATTTTGTTTTTACTAACGAACTTGGTATAAATGAAAAAATGATAAGCATTACAGGATCTGTCTGCTTAAAATTAAATATACAATGTTTTACTTATTTTCCCCATTAAATGATATTTAATTTAAGATTTAATCATATTTATTTTTTTAAATTATTATTATTTTTTGTTATTAGCTAAATAATAGTATTTAATTGCAGATACCTAAATATCAGATAAATAATGTACATTTGGGTAATGTCTCTAATTATTGTATATATTTTAATAATATGTATTTGTATTCAGTTTGAGGAATTTCTCGAGCGATCCTATGTTTTTTTAAGAATTTTTGTTGATACAAATTTGGCATTTACTTATGTAAATATAAAAAGTAGAAGCCATTTTTAATTACTTGTTAAAATGAGTCTGTCAACCAAATTTGTAACAATGCTTTTGAATTATACGGATAAATTCTGCAAAAGCGCTGAATTTGGTAGATATGAATATATCCGGAGAATATCCTTTTCAAATGCGGATAATATATACTTTTATGCTGATTCATAATAAAGTAAATCTACATCGTCAGACAATTTATTCACAATCTTCATTTTTTAGGTAGTGCAAGATAATTCTTCGACTTTTGGCTCAATTAACCAAAAATTGTAAATTTCAAATTACTTTTGCAAAAGTTCCACACATGTCTCTTACCATTTACACACACACACGAGAAGATAGTGAATCTACTTTTCTAGCCATATTTCATCAGTCAGCGCAAGGTTTTTGGAGTAATTCAGTAGTTGAGAAAGGGGAAAACGGTTGTAGTTTAAGGGCAGCTTATGGCTTAGCGTAGCAAAAACTTTTACTATATGTTAATTATGGCGCTGTATTTATTTGAAGCTTAATATAGCATGTGGCATTTATATAGTTTGCTCGGTTTGCCAGTTCCCTAGTTCGCAGTTTCTGTTTTTAGGTTTAGCGATTTTGGCTGAAAGAGATTTTGGTGCTGCTACCTACTTTTCGATGTTGCCACTGTCGCTGTCTAAGCGAAAACTTTTCAAATTATCGTAGCATCAACTTTTTTGTGCCCTCATCTCTCGACTCTGTCGTGAATTATTGCGATGGGCTGGAGACTGAATCGAGCCTGCCCAGGAGTTGCGGCAAATTAATTAAAACTTGTTGCGGAAACAAAAAAAAAAAAATAAATAAAATAATGTATATAAATAAATATCAAAATGAGTTGCCGATATTTGCGTGGCGCGTTACGCATTTTCTAGTAGGTGGGTAGGTGCAGGTGGATGGGGTTGGGGATGATACATCGGATGGTTGATGAGAATTGGGTAGGGGTGTCTAAACCGACACAATTGCCACTACACTGGGCGTTGTATCATAATTTTAACAAACGACAAATTAGCCGGCAAATGTTTCCGTCTGCAAAAAAGGGATGATGGAATAATGGTGAGGAGGTGGTTGTCTGGATGGTGGAGGGGTTGGGGAGGTCAAAAAACCATTTACATGCAACAGCAAACAGTTTTGCATATGTTTTTAGAATTCCCTCAAACTCTGCCTGACGTTTCCACAAATGTTGTTGTCTAACGGTTTGTCGCTCTGTCAACGCCTATGGCGCTGCAACAAGAGTTGCAACTTGTCCTGCAGCAGGCTGCAGCGGTGATTCGGCAGGGAAGCGAGGCAGGGGCAAGTTTTGCTGAAAAGCCGCAGCCCGCAACGAGTTGTACAAACATTTCACGCGGCAAAGTGCCGCATAAATTTCAATTTAATGGTTTATACGATTCTACACACACACACACACACAACACAGCACAACACAACACTCATACACACACACTACACTCTCTCCCACAGACAGGCAGACAGTCAGTTAGAAAAAGAGGTGCGACAAAACTGTGCAAAAAAGCTTCTCTCGCCCGACAGGATGTACAATGTGAATGCCTGTCTCTTGTTGCTGTTGTTTTTTTTTTTTTGTGCTTTTTGTTTTCATTCCAGTTTTCGTTTTTGGTCGTTTTTGCTCTATCCTGGCGCTTGTTTATTAGCCCAATGCAATGAAGCAACCGTGTGAAAGGTGCGCTCAAAACAACAGCTCTCAGGACCTTGCATATATATGAGCAACCTGCTACTTGACACTATTTTCATGCACTGTAAAAATACGCAGATCTAGTGGTACAGCTTTAATTCTAGTTTGATTAAATTAATTGTATATATTATGCAACATTTAACGATTGTTAATGAGAAAATTTTTATTGATTTTAAAATTGATCGCCCCTTTAAATTTTTTGTGACCATATTATTAATTTCTGACTTTTAGTATTGAAATCTGTTCTAGAATACCAATGAATACTGAACACTAGTAAATTCTTAAAGATAT
Source organism: Drosophila falleni (assembly GCA_035045575.1). Lineage (NCBI taxonomy): Eukaryota > Metazoa > Arthropoda > Insecta > Diptera > Drosophilidae > Drosophila > Drosophila falleni. The sequence continues at coordinate 403,786 of JAWNOV010000009.1, forward strand.
TTTGCAGCTCTGCACGAATATTTGGAATTATTTTAGAATTCCTACAGACTTGGTCTTATGTAATTAGCCAAAAGATGGAAGTATTTATGCGTTTTGGCCGTTTCGTTTTCTTTGCTGTCATTTTCAATTGTCGGCGATGGAGTCAGATAAATGTTGATTTATATGACCCCAGCCCTCCGGGGCTCATGAACATTAATGTGTTGACATTTGGGACCTCTCTCCAAAAAGAGCAGAAAAAAAGAAACTAACAGCATTTGACTGTAACCATCAGATACACATACACACACACAGACACACGCATAAAGTGGGGGCAGTAGTAATGAAAAGTAATAATATTAAATTAACAGAACTCTCAGGAATTGTTGCCGCTTTGCTTGGCAGTTCGGTGTGTGTGGAAACTGGGAAATGGGAAATGGGAAATGGGCCCGGGAAATGATACTGGGCCTGTTTTTTTTTCCACTATTTTTCGCTAGGCTAAGGCAGTAACATCTTATTTATGGTCTCGTTTCTCGTAAAAATTTGTTATTTAGATTTATGGCGCTTTGCTCTTTGTTGTTGCCACATTTATTTATCTGCTTTTTTTCTGTTTGTTCTTACTGATGCCACTGAAATTTTAGAGCCACTTTGCTTGGTCACTTTGCCAGAACAACAACAACAACGAGAGCAACCACATTAACAACTACAGAAAAAGCAAGTGTGATAAATGCCAAAACATTATTATTGTTGGCAGTTAAGAGCGTGTGCGATTACTTCTTATATACTTGCGTATATGAGCATGTTTGTTGATCTAATGATATGCGGCATTAATAAAAACGCATTCGCATTTGTGTCCCTCATTTGCTTAGCTTCTGAAAAAAGATGCATTGTGGAAAGATGACCACACCATTTTCAAGGTTCTTTCTTTGAGCTTAAGAGTCATTTCGAAAAGGTGTTTGCAGGCAAGAGTACTGCTTGAAAATTGCCCTTATTATAAACTTAATACTTTTCAAATTATGTTTCATTGCTTAATGCAAATATTGTATTTTTTTTTTAATGAATGTCTATATTATATTCATTATCATTTGCTCCACCAAAGAATTAATCTTCATAGAATTTTAAGGAACTAAGTACTCTTTTAAATTTTTTAAATAAAATCGCGTAATGTGTTTAATTTTCTTCCTATTTCAATAATTTTTACTCACTTCGAAATTGAAAATGGGTTTTTAAAAATATTTATAAGTTTTAATTGGAGAAAAAGTAGTATAACTAAGAGAAGGCAAAAAATATTAAATTATTTTACATTTGTTGCATGGCTTGGAGAATATCCTAAAGAACACAATCAGATCATTAAATATTTTAAGTACAAAATGACGGTTATTTGAAGATATAAGTAAAATAAAATAAACTTATGGAAGTTAAAAGAGGAGGTAACAATAAACAATAAAAAAAATATATAAAATAAAGAGATAAATCGTTATCGTCTTTTTGAATTTACAAATTTTAAATATCTTCGGGTTTGAAATAAAATCTTTTTTTATTTCAAACACAATGACATTATGCAAATCTCGGCTACTTCAATTTTAAAATGCCACAAATTGCGGCATTTCACTGCTGCGTTTGCTTATACTATTACTCTTGCTGTTGCACACATTTTTATACCACTTGCCGTCAGTTTAATTAGAAAAAATGTTAATTTAATGCTTCGGTGGTTCGCTTGGTTTCTGTTGAATTGAGTTTCCTGGTCAAGTTGATGTGCCTCTGCGAGTGTTTGTGCGTGTTTTTTTTTTGTTTTTGCCACTTCTGTCTATTTGTTTGTTTCCACCTAACCAAGCTGGCATGCAAAATGTATGCCATACACATATACGTATACGTATACACTCACAGGCAAAGCCCAACAACATGTGCTGAGCAGAGCCATATGTCCGTGTCATATTTTGCTTGTAGCGAACAATTTTCGACACAGCCAAAAAAAAAAAATAAGTGAACGTGCGAGAACTGTTTGATCTAGTGCTTATAAACCAGATAAATACCCTGTTAAATGTAGTCAATGTAGTATGATATCAGTCGAGTAATTTTGATAATTAATGTCATGGCTAACGGGATAATATAAAAGTAGTAATACTGTAGCTTTAGGAATTTGTTAATAAATAAATAATTAAATTTAATTATAATTACAGGAAGAGAGAAGCAATATACATATTTTTGTAATGAGATTTTACTGAGTTTTCAAGCTAATAAATCGAAAAGATAACCTCACATATAATCACAATTTTCCTATATTAAAAACATTTAGTTAAATAATCTAATGATTAACGTAAGTGTGTCTGAATCAACAATAAAAAATTTAAATTAGCCTTATAATTTAAGCTGTGACTTTCTCGGTTAATGATTGAAAAAGCAGGTTCAATTAAAAAAAAAATTCAGTCCAAAAATTAACATAAAATCATAAATATCAATAAAAAAATGCTATATTTTTAAATTTGCACTTCAAAAACCATAGTGGGCGCCATATAAATTAAAAATAGTATTAAATAGAATTAAAGACTTGTTTAAGCAGAAAAGTTCTTTAAGACCTCTGCTTTATTTTGTGATAATTAAATATTCATTTAAGAGCCAAAAGAATTCTTGTTTTTACCATAATTGCTATTAAAAACATTAAATGCGTTTTACGCGGAATTCCTTATTTTTGGGGTCTGCTTTCTGTCTATTACCCTTTGCACTTCTTTAACTTGATATTAAATAGGAAGATTAATACAATAAAACAAAGAAATTGTAAAATGCTTTCTTGAATATTAAAAACTTTTTAAAAGGCTTGTCCAAATATAGTAAAACTTAAAAACTTACTTTATTTAAAAATGTTGATTGAATTGTCTTGAATAGCTAAAAGCTTGTGTGTGAAAAGGGTATATTACATAAAAAGATGCTATGAAATGGGTCGCATTTGGTGACCTTAGACCTTTGACACATCAAACATATTTCACGTGCCCTTTTCAACTGCAGGTTACAGTGCTGAAGAAAAGTCCTCGCGTTGCTTTTATTTAAAAGTGAAATGTTGTGTGTGTGTGTGTGTGTGCTAAATGATTCATGACTCATATGAGTTGTGTGCCGTTGGCAAAAGTGCTTAACTTGTAATTTGAGCGTTACGTGCAAATAAGGCCACTGAGGCCGCGCTGGTCGCCGTTTAGTGAAAAACTCTCCGACCAACTCACTGAAACAGATTTGAGTGCATTTTATTGTAGTAGTTTGTAGTTGCTGTTGTACAGCCGCTGCACATGAATATTGCAGCTGATGAACAGAAGGTTTCGCCCTCAACTTCTCCACGGTGCTGCGCCTCTGGCTTTTCCAGCAAAGGGTCAAAACTTTTAATTAATGTTTATGGCTGCACTGCGGTGGTTTGGAAGCTCTTTAAGTACAATTTATTTATTATTTTTGTTAGGATCCAGAGGGCCAACACGCTCCAGCCGGCTAAGAAATCCCAAAAATGGCCCAAGCAAGACGCTCTCAGCAGCCTAAAAGCAGACAACGCAACACAACGCAGCGCATTTTTTAATTAATTTGTTTGTGTACGCCTCCTTTGCTTTAGTCAAGAATTTTGTGGGTTATTATTGTTTTTATTTTCGGGTTGGGGCTTACATTAATCAATTAAGGTGCGCCAGCAGCTATAAGTACATGAAATTTTAATTGCATTCCTTCAGAGTTGCCCCAGACATTACGCACACTTTTTTTCCTTTTTTTTTTTTGTAGACGGTGTGCGTGACAATAAAGTTCATTTATTTCACTTTGACAATGGTTCAGGGTTACATCGCAAGGTCTGAGGCTCTGAATCCCTTTGAAACGGGTATGAGTCGTACACACTAGACTTCTATGGATTTAATTTTACTTATTATCTAGAAATTTCTGCATTAATTGATAAACATATAAAGTTTCAAGGATTAGAATACTTAATTATTTTTAAAAAGTGGAAAAACTGGAAATTTATAATAGAATTAAAATATAACATTTTCTATTAGAATCTGTGAGATTGTGTGGTATAATATGAAATTTATGTCTTGTTCAATGGTCAATAATTTTCTCATTTAATTGAGCGTTTGACTTGCTTTTAATTATATACCTCCAAATTGAACATTCATTAAGTTACAGAAAATGATTATATTTGAATAATTCAAGAAAAATAATTGATTTTTAATTACAATATGACTTAAATTCAGTGCAAATAAGGTCTTTAGGCATTTAGCTGTAAATACTAACTATTATTACAAGACCGACCAATCCGAACTGGTTAGACCCCGATTTATGCTATATACAATTTAGCTTTTGTTAAATTTACTTGTGAATAAAATCATTTAAGTTAGATTCATAAAATCTGTACTGTTAATCGTATCATATAATATAAAAGAATATAAGTTAATATGATAAAGAAATTAAGAAAAAGTGGAATAATAAACATTTTCTATTGTATAGTAGTATTGAGCCAGGACTCAAACGAAATCCTTGGACTTAAAAGTTTAGAAGCTGGTTCACGAATCGATTCAAAACATTCATATAGAACATACTATACGTAATTTTCGAGTTGATTTTCCCTCTGTAACCATTTTATTTTCATCAGTCCTTTAGTCACGTTTGTGTGCAACAATTTTCATTTACTCATATGGTACTCATATGTATGTTTTATGGTATGTTACTATGTTACAAGTAGATGAAATATTCATACCCAAAAATTTCATCGCCCATCGTTGATAATCCTCTCTCCACTCTCCACTCTCCCTTTCTCAGCAACTTTTGCCATGGTGGATGTGGATGCGTGTGTGTTCATTTTATTTTTTTGGACTGTTTCTTTGGCCACGCAGGGGAATAATTACAAAATTTATGAGCACGGCAATGGGCGTGGCCTCATAATTGTCAATTGATGGGGAGGGGCCGCAGCGGGTGCCTCATAAAACTGAAGTAGTTGCCAGTCATTGCTATTGTTGTTGTTGACTGTTGTTTCTGTCGTTTCTGTCGTTTCTGTTGTTGCTTTTCCGTTTGCATGTCGTGAGCACACGACACGCCAAGGGGTTAAGGTTCAAACGGCACGTGCAACGTCTGCTTTGGGGCACCTCGATTCTGGCTAGCAAATCGGGCATCGGGTTTTAATAAAATGCGCATTTTAATGTCATTATTTTTGTGTTTTTACTCTGACTTAAAGCAGCAGCAGCAGAAAAAGCAAAAGTGCAAAAGACGTCAACAAAGCGGGCAATGCAAATTGCGGGCATAAAAAAGCAACATGAAACAGGTGGCAAGGTGGCATGAGGCCACCTCTGAATGGAGGAAAAAAGGAGGTACGAGTACAAAGCAGAGAAAGCGAGAAACGCCATTCGCAAAGTGAGCTATTTTTGTATGCCACACAACAAGAGGGGCAGCAACAACAATAAGAACCTGCTGCACCCTCTCGACCATTTCTTTCTACCTGTTACCGTTTTTACTGCCTCAGTCTCTGCCCCTACTCCAGCACTTTGGCAGCCAGACAAAGCGACGGCATTGTCGCTTTTGTGTTGCATAGTTGACATTGTTGGATTTCCACAAAGGTGTACCCAAGCCAGCGTCAGGCAACAGGCAGCACTTCTAGAGCGGGAGGCACAAGCTTAAAAGGAGGAAGGTCACATACATTGCAAGATATCAGCACATTTGATTTGGTTTTTGCCTCGTGTTTACTTTACTCACACACACACACACACACACACACACACAGTGTCAAGGTATGTGTATGTATGATTGTGTTTCAGGTGCAACAATAACGTCGTTGGACACTTGCGACTGTTCATCTTCACACCTCATTGGTCGCCAGGTGGCGCCACTTGCCACTTGCAAAGAGCCAAGCACAACTTGTTTCTACCTCTCATGTTAGCCTCATTTCGTTCTCCCCCCTCCCATCCCCCTCACACTTTCTTTTACTCTGCAACTATCTATCTATCTATATCTCTTTGTTGGCATATTTACTTTGGCTCTAGTTGAACTTTGAGTGAGTTGACAGCTGCCGCAGTCAACTGTTTAAACTTTAAACCCTTTGATTATTTTATTTATTCAATTTATTCCAAGAAATTAGGTGTCTTTGACATTTTATCATTGTTAAAATATACAAAACGACAATGCACCACATTTTTCTTAAAATTGTTCTCTTAAAGTAATGGTAGCTTTAATTTCAGATTTTTATTATTTCACACATTTTAGCATATATTTTCCAAATTTAAACGCCTAGTGTATTTCAAAATATTCTTTGTTGATCAATCGGTATTGATAATTCAAATAAAGATATATTTTATAATTTTTAGGTTTCCATACAAATTTTTCTCTGAAACAATAAACTCAAAAAAACTGTGTGCTTTTTCCTCTACTTCTAAATATCTTCTTAAATTTTGAATACTTTTGCAATAGTTTCATTAGATTGTAAAAAACTAATAAAATAATAATAATAAACTGCATAAATCAACTTCTACTGCTTATATTGTTCATTTAAAGCATTTTCTCAACTTTATATTTGAACTTTTCTATGCTTTTTTATGCAACGTTTTTTAACACTTTGCTGCCAAGCACACAAATTGAGGACAAGTTTATTTTTTGTCAGCTCCTTTTCGCAGTCATGTGACCAGCACTTAAAGCACACGTCGCATCCCAAGACCGCGCATGCCACCTCAATCTGTTCTCTTTCCCCTGGCTGCCTCGTTTGGTTTGCATTTTGTGTATGACGCTCTAACTAAGTACTTGACTGGACAGACTGGGGTTGCAGAGGGGTAGGTGCTTGTTCATACTGCACCCATGATGCAAACTTTCCAATTGTTAAAACTTTGCACTTGAGCGATTTTTGTGTAGCATATTTTTTGGCATATTTGCGCGCTCGCATGTACCAAGCACTTTGCAAAGAAAACTTTTCAATGTGGTAAACACACACACATACACACACAGACACTCACTCTCTCTCACACACACTGAAGCACAGACACTGATGCACATACATTGCCGCAGACACAACTATTAAAAGCCAGCAGCAGCCGAAAGAAAAATGCATAAATAATGTAGGCAAGGCGAAGCAAAGCTGCTGGTAAAAAAACAGCCCGACCAACAAAAAATATGAGTTGCTGCATTTTCAAATAGCAAATATTTAATACCCTGACAAAAGTGATTTAATTTAAATTGTTGTTGATACATATAAAAGCAGTGCTACTTTAATTGAGCTGTGCCTATTTCAGTTAAGAATTGTAAATTTTCTGTTTCTATCTCTAAATTTATTTACTTTAAGGGCTAATTGTTTATAAAAATAAGTCAATTTTTGCAAACAAATTTTAAAATGACAAATCAACAGAAATTTGATTAAATATACGATTTAGATAATTTTATCTCTAATATGTTAAATTTCTTGTGCTTATTAGGAGTAAAATAAATTCCTCAAGAGGAGTATTGGTAGTATTGGTTCTTTGTATTAATACGTTTATTAATTTTTTTTATATATTTTTTTTATTTTTATTTATTATTTTTTTTTTTAAATTTTAATTTTATTGAAAACAATTAAAATCCTTTTTGTACTTAGAAACTTAATAATAAACTCCTTAGCCTTGCAACTTTACAATAAAAATTAAAAATTAACAAGGCTACAAACCTACAATATTTTGGATAGGTTTGGTAGTTTTTATTTTTTTTTTTAAATTGTTTTTATACTTTTCTGGATATCTTTTGATCAGAGAAGACAATGCATTTTTACTGTTTTAAGGCCTTAATGAAGTTATGGAGTGTAAATATTAAATTATACAATATTTACGTAAGAATATTTTTTCCGAGCCGAATGTGTTTGAAAATAAGAAATAAAAAGCCTTCGATGAAAGTAGATGTCTGCTTGCATAGCTAATACACCCAAACTACAGTCTTATACCCTTTAAAATAAAGGACACTGCCTGTGTCAAGTTGACAGTTTTTCTTTTTGGCTGGCGCAAGTTCTTTTCCACACATTATGAAAAACTTTCTTCTAGCGCGCACTGATAAACGTCCCCGTTGTCGTTTTTTTCATTCCCTTTCCCTTTTCATATCTTCTCACAGCACTCTATGAATGCGTCGGTGTGTGTATGAGTGTGCATCTAAGTCAACACAAACAGGCAGAGGAGCAGCAGCGGCAGAGCAGCAGCAGAGCAGCGAGTACATTAGGCAAATGCTTGGGTTGTGCTTGGAGTTTGGCTACGTGGGTTTGTGTGGTTTTGGTCGTTGGGCTTGGTTTAGGTTTGGTGCGTCTTTTTCTTTATTTCTTTCATTTTTTTTTGGCCGCTCGCCTTGCGTGTTCGCAGCACATTTTGAGTTACCTTTTGCCAAGTTGTTCGCTGTCATGTTACGGCAATTTTACGCCCTCGCCATTTCAGGGGCAGCAACAACAACAACAACAGCAAAAACAAAGCTGACGACCTGGCGACAGAGCTGCGGACGACTACAATGCTTAAATGTCAAAGCAATTCAAAAATTTTTTTCCAGCATTTTCTACTATGCAACGAAGTGTGCTTGCGCCTTGGCTTATGCAGCACTTTAATGCCCTGCCCCATGCCTCATGGTCGTGGCGCCTCCGGTCATCGTTGCAGTTGCCGTTAAGCCGCAAAAACACGCGTCCAGTTGCAGCAGCTGCCATCAAACTCAACCACTTTTGAGCCTCATCTCTGGCATTTTTAGACCATGTACTTAAAAATTATCAAGGGTATATAAGTTTGGTCGTATATCGTTTTTGGTTTGGTCTATGTTCTTCACATTGAAAGATATATTCAATTAAGATTATTAATATGATATAGCAGTAGGTCAAATAAGCTGCGAGCCACAAGTGATATCATAATAAAGTTCGACGTACAGAAAGCTTACTGTTTTGACTAAACAAAAGTCCATTCCGATTGCATAATATTCACAGAAAATATAAAAGAGTATTTTTTCTTACAGGGTCTCTTAAAGTTGAGCTTGCTCGACTTTAGCTTTACCTAATAGATGAGCAGCATTTGCAAAAATTGATGCTACAGTTTGGTCCACAGTTTCACTGCATGGCCTAAGCAATTTTCCATTTTTCATTGACTTCTCCTGTACCCCTGCCTGTGTAAATATATACCAGTTGAAAACTGGAAAACCTGAAAACTAGAAAACCTGAAAACCATTTGCCATTGAGTGCATTAATTTGAAATTATGCTTAGCTAGGCAAATATCGCACAGACCATGGCAACTTTTTCAAGAGTGCAGCCTTTGGGGGTTTGAGTTCCGGTTGCAATTTTCGGATTAGGGTTGGAGTTGGAGTTGTGGTTCGGGTTAAGTTTTGTTTGGCTTGCATTAAGCATTTAGTAATGCGGGCATTTTGAGAGCACTTATTACGAGTTGAATTGAGCTCAGTTGTGGTTATTGTTGTTGCTCAGTGAGTGTGTGGGTGTGTTTGTGTGTGCTACATATGCTGATAGCTTACAAAATTTAAATGTCTCATTATTATAATAGGTTACCAGATAAATAAAACATGAAATTTTATACCAATACAAGAAATTCAAAAATCCAATCAAATTCAATCAAATCACTTTTTATCACTGTACCTCTATTACTTCACTATATTATCGGTGAGAAGTAAGCCCAAACATGTTGGGAAAATCCCGAATATTTTAAGCGATAAGCTTAAAATTCATTTAAGAAGTTTAAAAAAAGAAATTATTTAATTAAAAACGCATTGACAATGGCTCGTTAAAGATTAATATTTAATGAGCATTGATTCAACGTCAAACACATTTAAAATAACCCTAATCAATCCACAAAAAATTAGAGTAACGACGACATTCAATTAAAAACTTTAATGCCGTTGATTCTGGCCAAGTGTCAATGGCATAAGTGCCTAAGCAAGTTGACTAATTACAAAGCTTGTCAGCGTTAAAAATACATCAATATTGAGTGTAAAAGAGAGAGACAGAGAGAGAGACATAGAGATGGATAGATGTACGAACAATGCAAGTCAATTAGAGCCGCTGTCAATGACAGACAAACACGTGCGAAAAGATGTATAAAAAAATTTTGAGGAAAAAACTGAAGCAAAAATTGTAGTTAAAGGCTTTAATCGTCAGTTCATTTAAAAATTAACAAACTTACTGTACGAGACAGGAAAAGTAGTCAAATAAACGGAAAGAGTGAGAGAGAGAGATGGATGCAAAGCAAAACAGTTACAACTGTCAGCCAAAGCAGCCAAGTTAAGTAAAACGGACTTAAAGTTTTAACAAGCTCCTCACCCAAGTGTCTGTCGAGGGGCACTGTCAGCAGCGTGAGTAGACGGAAACGTTGGGAGGGAGGACTGAAGGGGGAAGGGGACTCAGAGCGCCTGGAGGCGCGGCTGCGAGGCGCTAAGCCCCTTATGGATCCCATGCGAGACATGGAGAAGGAGAGAGTAGGGAGGGTCTTCTACGCTGTGTTGCTTCTTGCTATTTACTTATTTTGTTTGCATTTACTTAAATCGGATGAAAGGATTTGCTGCTTAGTGCGCGCGACTTTGTTTTTCCCTTTTACTCCGACTATCCCTACTCCCACACTCACCCTTACCACTCCCTCCGCAATTTTCCCCTGTTGTATCTATTGCTTGCTGGCAGCAATTTTAAATGAACTTTCCGTGCAAAACTGTGAGCATTGTGAGAAGCATTTCAATTGAGTGTGTCACAAAATGTTGTTAGCACAATTTTTGCACTGGTTTTTCATGGATTAATGGTCACTGGGATCGGATGAATTTGGTACGGCCCAATGTGTGTAACAGATATGATACTCTCCATAACAACAACCCCTCATCAGCTGTCACCAGGCAACATTGGCTAAAGAGGAGAGCAGAAGAGAGTTACAGTAAAAAAAAGGGATCGCTCAGACGCTTATAATAATGACAAAGGCACAAATCACTGGCAAAGTCGGCTGAAGTTGTGTGTATATTGTTGTGCGTGGTGCTTATTTGTAAAATCCTTTTTATGTAAATAAATTTCAGCAAGTCCATTTTCAACATATTTATGCGCCATTTTACACACCAGGACGAAATCTACGAACCCAATTCAGCCGACCGACTGTAGACATTTCGCTTGGTTTTTTTTTCTTATTTCTTTCATTCTTCTTTTTTTCTCTAAATCCCATTAAGAGAATTTTTACCCAAATAAGAAAAATGAGCTTTCAACGCATTAGAAAAGAAAATAATCAGCCCAAAAACCAACAACCAACAGCCAACAACCAAACAACAAACAACCAACAAGCCCGCAACAACAAAAACAAGAACGACAAACGACAAAAGCAAAAGTGTAAGGTAAATTTACTGTTGACATTTCATTTTGTTCATGGAATTTGTCTGACGGTTTATTTCTCTCTACTATTTCTTTTTTTTATTTTCTAAACTTTGTCTGTTTTCTTGTTAGCACCCGTTTTCTATTGTTTCAACGGAAATTCTCAAGTGTTGTTTGGGTCAATGACAAAAAATGGTTCAACTACAAATGGCATAACCAAAAGTGGGCTGTACCTTATACAGTGTCAACGGAAATTATTGTCAACGGCGATTGATAATCCTGAAGAAGTAACGGGTATTCCAAATACCTGAAATTTAATATTTTAGCCTTTAAGCTAGGCAAATTTTTGTCGTTGCTTATTATCTTTCAAAGATTCAAATTTTAAAGAAAAACGTAATTAAACGAAATACTTTCTTCGGTTGATATCCTTCCGATTGAAACTATCTTAAAGTACAAATTTGATTAAACAATTTTCGTTTTATAGGCGTTACGTAAGCGTTACGTAAAGTATCAACATAAACTTTGCAGGAAATTATGCGTAAATTGAATAAAAAGAGTATAGAGATAAGCATACTTTCGCATTAACTATTCTATCACTATTAACATAAATATCTTTGCTCTGTTTCGATAAAATATCGATAACTAAGCCTAGCTTGAAGCTCCTTATGCGTTGTTGAAAAATTTTGAGAATAATTGTGCAACCAAAGGTAAATCAGTGTTTTTTATAAAATGCACTAACAAAGATGTAATTAAAAGCTGTATAAAAGTTGACTTACTTCGATTTCATCTTGAGATTTTATATGATTCTCCAGTAACTTTAAACCGCCTGTTCTTAATCTTAAATTAATTACTTCTCAACCCTTAAATTGCTTGAAGAAAGTTTACTATTTGTCATCCTTAAAGCGCTGATCACAAAGCTGTAAAATCCTTAATAGCCTTAAAAACATTAAACCATTTTTAGGGGTTATCCAGAGTTGGTTTCGTTTGACCTTTGACAGACAGCGGCAAGTTTCTAGGTTACATCATAGAGAAAACTGTTCTCTTATCAGTTGGAAATGGAAATTAATATTTAATATGCGCACATTTTTATTATTTTGTGTCTTGTTTTTGCACCCGGTCCCAGGCGGTTGGTAGAGCTTTGAAATGTTAGACGCTGCTTAAGCCTCATTAATAAATAATGAAGGGAATATTACGGAGTCAGAAGTCGAAATGAGCGCAGAGAAGTGTGACGGCAAATTAAGGGTAAGGGAAACGACACGGAATAGAATGAAACGACAGAGAATGGTACCTGAAATTTGCACTAAAATTTTCAATAATTTCGATGGCTGCAGTTATTTGTTTGGGTTCAATAAATGGTGGGGCAATGGGGGGTGGTATCGGACGGCATTGATAAGTCAAAAAACTTTTGCTAGAACGCAAAAATCCCTAGAGACAGAGTAGGAGAGAGAGAGAGGAAGTGAGAGATAGAGAACGGGCTACAAATTTGTTGTTGTCTTGTTCTTTTTTTTTTGGACAACTGGGAACTGGGTTTTAGTCTGGTCGCAGCTTAAACGCAGACAAGCAAAACTTTTTGGCCGCAAAAGTTTTAACTGGTTGGTCGTCATACTTGTTGCCCCGCTACCCAGCACTGTATCTGTGTGTGTGTGTGTGTGTGCGTGTGTAATTGTGCTGGTATGTGTGAACAAGCTTTGCAAGCAGCTGCTAAGACAAACATAAATTATATGCCATTGTCCAATGGAGCGCGTCCGGGACCACAAAGTTGCCTCTAATGATGCCACATTCAGACGTCTATGGGGCCAAGCGGCATAAATTAGCCAAAAGCACACACAAACACACATAAACATACAGAAAGCGAAAGACATGCATACATATATTGGGAGGCAGGCAGCCGCTAGGTGGCGCTCCAGTTCAGCTCAAATTAAATGTTAATTTCATGCCATCATAATCACCGACGTCGCACAACCAACACACACATGACCTCATTAAGGCCAACCGCTGGCCAACAACAACAAGCATAACAACAACTGAAACAATCAGAAATAAGTTGGATATCGCTTGGATTAGAGAGTGAAAGACTTAAAAATACTCAGCATTTTTGTCAAGATTAATTAAATATTTTTCTTATTTTTGTACTATCATTCATTTATTTTGTTTTGATATTGAGAAGGCTGAAAAGGCTATAAAATCATTATATTGACTTTGGCTCTATGAAAAGTTGCAAATTAATTCATTAAATATTTTTTTAATTAAAAAAAAAAACCTTTATGTATAGAATGCACCTAGGCTTTAAACCGGTTCACTATTTGCTATATTTCTTGTAATATTTTTTTCCATATTTATTACAATTTATTGATTTAATAATTATGACTTAACTACTTTTTAAGTAATATACTACGGATAAATAAACTAAGCTTAGCTTCTGTTTATTTTATATATTCAGTGCTCGGAATTTAGCTAAAACATTTCCAAATCTACTATTGATTTTATAGATTTAAAACAGAAGCGTAAATCTGAAGAGCGTCAACAAATTTCTTAAAATGTAAGAATGTTCCTCGTAGTCCTAGTCTAGCATACTCTATTGACGCTAACCGCGCACAGGTATAACATCACGAACAATGCCGGGGCCATATTATAAAAGGCAACAAGGACCGACCACATATATAGCAAGCTCTCTCATTTGTTGGGCAGTTGCAGTTGGTTGGCAAAAGGGGGGAATCCGGGGGGATCAGTCGTCGTCTATGGCGCGGTCGCCACGCTCTGCAAATAAACTGTAAAAATGTTTACCGACAATTTTCTACACAATTTTACGCCGCGACAGCAGGACAAAAGGGGGTGAGATGTCGAAGGGGGTGGGAGGGTCTTGGCTAGGAATTTAAGCAAATTAGGGTGCGCATGAGGTCATATTAATGTGGTTAATTACAATAATTAGAAATTTAATTAAGGTGTGTGTGTGTGTGTGTGTGTGTTTGTCTGTGTGTATGACGGTTCACTAAGAATCGAAGTTACATGTTAAAAAGCTGTTAAAGAATTCAACGCCAAGCACATACCATAAATACAAAACAATATAATTTGTATTTAAGGGGTTTGGTCTTCCAACAAAAATCAAAAGTAAAGCTGGTAAAATAGTTGGTAATACCCCATTGAAGTGGCTAACAACAAAAAGGACCAGTTAGATGGTCAGTTAAGTTGGCAACGCGACAAACACTAACTGAGTTGTTGTGGTTAATGGGTTGTAGGTTCCATTTTTTTTTTGTTTTTTTTTTTCTTTTTCTATATCCAAAAAGGAATTAGAACTATGCAAATGGAATTCTTTGGTTAAGAGGAACAGAGAGAGAGAGTGGAAAAGGGAAGCCAGCTAATGATGATAAATTTTCATATAGTTGTAGGGGCATTTTTCGTATAGGCAAAGGGTTGACTTAATAGGGCTTATGGATATGGTTAGAGTTGGGCTACATTCTGTATACTTAGCTGTCAGAAAACTGTGAGCTCGGTATTTCGGACTATTTAAAATTCTCACAAATTATTTAAATTATGTACAAATTAGGAAAATTTTAACTATTAACGCTTAACAAAGATTGCATTAATTAGAGAGAATTTAGAATATTATGATAGAAATTCCAAAAAAACTTTTGAATAATAATAAACTAAACACATTAAAGTAAACTCATTAAAAACTAATATTAAAACAAAGAATGGAACTTTTGGAAATCAAACTTATTAATAATAGTAAATAAGTAAACATCGAATGTAATTGTTTATTCATTGAGTTATCTTATATTTGATATTTGTTACTTTCAGTTTTGTAAAACAAAAATCTAATTTAAAAGTTAAACTATATGTGTGAATTAATTGAATTAAGCCATATAATTCAATGCAATTAAATACAAATTATTATTTACGATCGCTGATTTTTGGTCTCATAAAACTTACAATAAGCAGCAAATGTATAAGCTTTTAGAATGTAGAAATGTGTAGAGAACGTGTAAAAATAACTGGCTCTTAAAATCAATTTATACTTGGCTTAGATATTTTATTTTTGACATAAGACAGCTTGAAAACATAATTCTATATAAAAAAAATTAAATATATTTTCCAGACCCTTAGGTTTAAAAAACGGGAATACCTTTGAATTGGAAATAAACTATAAGTTGCTTTTTAAGATCTGTTACACTACTACTCAGTCACATTTATAAATATCATTCATAAATTGAGTTCATTTTGCACAACACAGCAATTACATTCAAATATAACCATTCTACTGAATTATAGCTTGAAATCGGTTCGGAACAGTCGTATATCATACATGTATGCCGAGTTCCCCTCAATTATTTCTTCAGCATTTGCCACACACCAATTATAGTAACCGGATAGCAGACTATATATATTTATATATATGAGTGGTTGTGTGTGTGTGTTATTTTATGGCCTGTTATACGGAAATGAACAGAGCGCGCCAGAAACATGCGTTTAATTAGAGTTTTTACATGTCATTGATTTGCCACAAAAACCCACACAAATAAACAAAATATATTATGACCCACCTTTCGCCTTTCCCCGTTGCCTTCGCCCGCCAGTAGGCGGCACCCTCGGCAAATAGCCCAAAGCCGTAGCATGCCACGCATAGCTGAAATTTTTTATGTGCAATTTGATTTGTGCGCCGCACTTTTTTGTTGTTGTTTAAGTTTATTATGTAATGAATATTTGCAAAGGCATTTGCCAGTCGTCTTTTGCCCCGTGCCCCTTGCCCCTTTTCATTTGTACGATGGGAGTCGTGGCCCATATCTGAAAGCAGCGAACTTGGGATGTACATAGATTTAATTTGTGTATGAAAAATTCCTTTGGATCTTCTCTCTTTCTCTTTCTGTCTGCCTCTCTCTTTTTATCTTGTGCAACAGCAACAACGATTCACCAAACGAGTTGGGGCAAGTTGTGTTCAGTCCTTGCCTCCATTTGTGCTGTTCGTTTTACTTTTCTGTGCAGTTGTTTAGAGGATATGCATAAGAATGCCTTGCATTTCCGTTTCAGTAGTTGTTGTTGCTGTGATTTCCTATTTGCTGCAGCTCCTTTTGTGTGTGTGTGTGCGAGTATGTGTGTGTGTGGGCATTGCGCTACGAGTTGATTTTATGCTTTGAGCAAAGTTTCGTTGCATATTTTAAGGCTGCTTTACCCCAACTACCATACAACTCGGCAACTACTACGTAAAACAATCAACTGCGATTTGTTGTAGAGCAATTGCAAAATTATGCAGCGCACCACAACACCGCCGCACCACCAACTCAATTCTCAATTCTCTAGCATATTTCTCTCTTTCGTGCACGCCAGGCGTTTGTCAGTGAACTGCAGACAGACAGACTAACACTTGGGCATTTGAAATAATTTGATGTTTTTCATATTTATTAAATTCAGCCCAGACAAACAAAGGCAATGCAAAGGCAATAGACAAAGTGCCGGCAAATCAATTACACCTACCACTCAACAGACCAACACTCACAGATGTACGTGCGAGGGTAGTCTAATAATTCATGGGCCTAAACACGTTTTTGTACGGAAATAAATTTACATTTCTTTAGTTTAGTTCACTGTTTTTCCACTTATTAACATTTTTCATATTGTAAAATTTGTAAATTTAATTTTATTGATATTTATTAATTTTTTTGGATTATTTGATGAATGACAACTAAGATCAATTGACTAAAAATAATTTGATTATTTAAATAAATAAAATGTATAAATTTAAAACTAAAAGAATAAAAAGGAAATTCAATTATTAAAGTGTACAAGCTAAATTGCAATGTAAATATAACATGATAAATAAAATGGATTTTTTTTAATTCGGACAACAACTTGTCAGTCGAGCCTCGTAGGGTGTTGAGGTGTTGTGCCGAGTTCGTTGTCCGTTTTGTGCAGTGCTTGCATGTTGTGATTCGTATCTTTAATTAGAGCGCCGCTTGAATTGATGACGGCTGGAAGTCAGCGGCTTGTTTGTAGCCCATCATCAGGTAATTGCCTGGCAGGAAATGCATATTCTTGCCATACAAATGGCTTTTTGGCTCTAAAAGTAGGCAACCAACTTTTGCTCAATTGGTTGAACCAAATCCCTTACCATTCACCTTCCTTTCCCCATTTCGTTGCCTTCCTTCGCCGACTCTTACAAGAGCAGCACCATCATCATAATCAGGCATCAGCTGCTTCACTTGTTTAGGGTCACATCAACAGCCAACATGTCAACCTCAAAAACCGCAAAGTTGGCAAACAACTTTTAAGCCTAAGAAAAAGGAAAATTCGGCCTCAGCTTCGATTGAAAATCAACAGACACACACATGTGCACACACACATTTGTTTATTTGCGTTGTCAAATTAAATAAAAGGAGCACAGTGGTCTGCAACTGATTGAGAAATGCCATCTTGACATGGGTTTGATATGTGGCAGATTGTTGATTATCACGGGAGAAAAGGACTTCCAAAAGTCAGAAATTTTTGTCATCAAATTGATATTTTTGTCAAGTCCATTTTTTGTTTGTTTTCCAATGGATTTTCATTTTAAGCTTTTTGCTTGAGCGGCAAACACAACTTTGAACTATGAACAACTAAGAACTATGTAAATAACCAACTTCAAGAATTTTAATTGTTATTAGTTTTACCTTCAATTGTAGTTTAATGAATATGTACTTCAGTTCTGAGGGAATTAGAAATATGAAAATTTAACCAGAAAAATTTACGTTGTCTAGTAAGGATAAGCATTTACTTACAATTGAGGGTTTATTGAAATTTTAATTTAAAAATAGCTAAAAAATTTGTAGTAGCTAGTTTAGTTTGAGTTCTGTGAAATTAGACAACGAATTCAATTTACCCTTTTATTTATCTATTAAGAACCAAATACAAAAAATTTATTTAAATATCTCTGCATTTGAGAATTATTGAATGAATATAAATTCAGGTATTGGGTATTAAAAGGGTAATTTTGATCACCAAACGTAATATTCTTGTATAGAAACTAAAGTGCATTTTTGTGAAGTTTAAAAAGAGAAAACGATAAACGTTATTGATAAATTTGGTTGGAAATAAATCCCCTTAGTTTATAATCCCATTGCATTTAAAGCATTTTAAACCAATGTGCAATATTTGGTGGCAATATTCGCTTTAAGGGTAGATTTTTCTGTAGCGTCATATTCAATTTTCGCTGTTGATAAGCATAAAAATCACTGAGTTTTGACTTTAAATTTGTATGTAAACAGCACACCTCTGCTTCCTTTACATTTGTGACACACACACACATATATATGTTCAAGTATACCCACACATACACACGGTGCCTCTCACGCAGTCACTTGAATGTCAAGCATCAGCAGAGCCTGGAAAAACAGCTAAGCTCATCAGCATATCAATGGCTGGCTCTGATTTTCTTTTTTCCTCTCACTCTCTGTCGTTCTTTCTCTCTCTCTCTCTCTCTCTCTCTCTGTCTCTCTCTCTCTCTCTCTCTCTCTCTTTCTCTCTCTCTTTCTGTCGATTTTAATTACAAAGGCGTCTGTTGTGGCTCTTGTTAGCTGTTCCTGTTGTTGTTTGTTGTTATTGCGGCATTTCTAATTTTCCGCTAGACAAATTTTATATGACTGAATTATGATATGAACCGTGGCCCTGACTCGGGTCCGAGCTTTGGTCCAAGCAGGTTCAAGCGTTCATAATTTGAAACCTTAAACGTTTTCAACTTTTCATCTATTTTCTCGTTTCATTTTTTTCTATTTATTTTTTTTAATTAAGCCAGCGCGTTTAAAGCTGACGGCAGAAATCAAAGTTTGTAGCTGACGTCTAAAATTATGCTAAGCATATGCCGAGCACACAGAGTAAAAACAGCAGGGTGATGCTTGGTAATGACAAGGACCTTCAGCTTGGCTTAAGAATTGCCTGCTCAGCCAGGCAAAAAGGACAACAAGCTTTATTAATGTTTTATGTGTATTGTGTGCCGCATACTAAGTAGCCAAATAGAAGGAGGACTACCTTCTGACAATGTCCTGACAATGTCAATTGAAAAATGTTTGGACAGCCAACATTTGGGAGTGTGAGTAAGTGAGTGAGTCAGTCAATAAGTGAGGCTAAATAAAACTAATTAGTTCCAATGAGCAAACAGAATGAACACCTGGGACAAGTGCAGCGGCCGAGACCGAGACAAGCATTTTTAATTAAACACACAGAGCCAGCCGAGCTGCGCGAGGACAATAAAACAAAGGCAACCGGAAAGTATGCAATGAAGACAATAAAACAAAGACAGCTGAAAAGTATGCAATGAAAAGACTGCAATTAAAATTCAAATAACATTTCAAGGCGAAGAACAACTTTGAAAAGTGCCAGACAATTTCATGAAAAACCGCCAAAAACACTCCCATACACACAGACACGTGTCATGAATCACGCGCACACACATACACACACACACACACACACACACACACACACACACACACACACACACACACACACACACACACATGACGGTGTACATAGTAGATGTAATAAAGCTTTGGTTGGCATCCATTTCAAAACTCGCATGTAGCATACTTTCCGAGCACTCGGCGCATATTGCGTTTTGTGGGGGAGCCTGCCTTTTGTGGTGCTGTGGTTGCCCCTCCAACCATCCAACATCGCAGTGCTAGCGTCTGGCAAACATCATCATATTCATTATTATGACAGTTGTTGTCACAATTAAAACAATAACAAAAACAAAAGTCGTAAGTTTACATGGTAATTAAATATTTTAATATGCCCCTTTTGCCGCGTTTCCTTTCACCACTCATGTCTCCACACCCCCCTCTGTGCTCAGTGTGGCAACGTGTGTATTTCTCATTTTGGGTTTTTGGTTTTGGTGTCTCTGCGGTGAGACTGTGTTGAGACCAAACCCAGCTGGCAGCTGAAGACAGCAGCACCACTGAAACTCCGACTGCTGATGCTGTTGGTGGTCGTAATGGTGGCAACAGTGGTTGCAAATTGCCAGCCAGCAGCTTGTGATGACTCTCTTTCATCTCCCTACTCTTCTCATTCTATCTCATTGCAAACGCAACAAAATTATTGTCATTGTGTAACATTTGCCCCGTTAAATTTCTCTACGTTTATTTTTTTGATTCAATGCACTGCAAACAATTGTTGGAAAGCGCAATAATCTGGCGAATTTCGTAATGTTTTCGTATTATAAACCTTTATATTAATGTATTATATTAATGTTCATATTTTGATGAGGATACTAGAAATATAATAATTTAATTATTTTTTTTTTTTGCTGGAAAATACATATTCTATTGCGTTCAAGCTGACTTTAATACGGTGCTTGCTAAATCACAGAGCTATTAATTTTAAAAAGTTCACTTAGCATTTTCAGTTCACAAAAAAAAAAAAAATAAAAACATCTGATTATTATTATTAACTTAAAACTGTTAATAATAATGCTAAAATATTCAGTTAGTTATACATATACAAAATTTGGGAGATTTTCGGTTGATTTCCCTTACTGTGGCACCCCTGATATTATTTTTTGAAGTAATAAGTAAAAAGAAGCATATAACAAACAATTTATTAATAAAAATTTAATAGCAATAATTAAATATTTTAATGCATTGAAAATTAAAAAAAAAATGCCACATCAGTATGGAATATTAATACTTTGTTAGTAATATTTTAATATATTTATAAATTTTCAAAAAGCTTTGTTAATTTTTATTAGAAAATAATATAAAACATGTTTAATAAATTCTTATCATTAATGAAATGAACTTAAGAGCTTCAATGATCCTAAAAACATATATATACATTTATATTACAATTTTATTAAATAATGTTGTGCTTTCGTGCAGTGTAATTTTAATTTTCTAATTATCAAAGTTGTATATGGTAAACCCACTTTTTTTCTTTACACACGCTCACTCATACTCAATACACTGACACACACTCGAATTTTGTGAGTAATTTTCATCTGTTCAACTGTTGCTCAAGCTTTACAGCTCTATTAACATATGTGTGTGTAGGTGGTTTGAGTGTAGAAAGGTGTGTGAGTGCGTGTGTTTGAGCTGAGCATTTGGCAAGTTATGTTAGGCGTTTAATTACAACTTTATTTTAATATTTTGTGCCATGTCGCTGCTGTCAGGATTTGTCAACTTCATTTTGCGCAATTTTCTGCGTTCCACTCGCTTCTTCTTAACCAATTCCGACTTCACCTCAACTGCTGCTCAACTGGCATTAATTAATTCAATTCAGGGCTGTCATTTCCGCAATGGCATCGTCTTCGTCGTTTTAATCTGATTTGAGCACGCACTTAGGCGTTATTGAATTTAAACTTGTATATACAATCATAAATATATATATATTGCTTATTTCGGTTAAGTAAGACAATTCATTCAATTTGTGGCCACTAAATCAACCATAATAATAACCACAACAAATGGACCAAAACCATAAAAAAAAATCAAGAAAAAATAAACCATAGAAACGGCAGAAAAGAGAATAAGAAAGGGAAGAAAAGCTAAAGCAGCTAAACGAAAAGCAAGCCGCAAATTCAACGCCCAATTTTTGCCGCACTGCTGCTTCCGTTGTCAATAACAATTTACGGCAAGAAGGACTTAGTATAGAACACGATGGCCAGGACAATAATCGAAAATAGCAGCCGGTCAGTAGAAAATATATTTCCTTTTTCTAATATTAATAATCCTGGCGTACGCAACGAACAACGAACATCGAGCAACGCCATCGTATCTCGATATCAGCCAGAGGGGTTTGCGGATGGCAGGAGGAGACGTCTCTGGACCAGGCCAACAAATGAGCTTCGACAGGCGTGGAGTAGGCGCTTCTAATATGTCACTGTTGGTGCCAATAACAATAATAAGCAGCAAAACAAAGCCTAAAAGCTGCCAACCATAAATTCTGAGCTGCTGCTTTGTTGCAAAACGGGGGCAACAGGAGGCGGTGTGGTTTGCCGAGCCGCAAAGCTGCCAAAGACATTGACAATGTCAGTATGGCACTGGGAACTGAGCTGAGAACGAGAGAACAGAGCCGACGACCCTTGCCAATTTCAGTTGCAATATTTATGAAAAGTTCAATTTATTATGCGACATAATTTTTGCACATAGTTGCTGTAGATAATACCCTGTAGCCTGTAAGTTCCAGCCGCGGTATCCACAAATTGCAGAATAAAGGAAAACGTTTTTGTTTTGCGATTCTATTTTCTAAATAAGCTCTGAAAGACAATCAGTTCCACTGGCAGTGACTTCTAAACTACAATATATTTAAATTTTACGGCAGCCTTTTAATAAACCTTGAATATAAATTGAAATTTGATTAAAAATAAAATTAAGTATAAGTAAATCATAAATAAAATAAAATATTTATTTTCGTGAGTTACAAGAATTATTAAGGATTGAAATTTCGTAAAGGAAAAAACTTCAAATTTTTATCTATAACTTCAAATTTTTTTTTAATTTGTGTTAAGTACACCAAAATCATCTTTAAGATTTTGTTGATTTTAATCAGAAAATATGTGTTGAATTTAATTTAATTAAAATCATAAAATCAGTTTATCATGCTCTAGTATTTATAGGGCATAGAAATCGATTCTAAATTCTCGTCTACATTATATTTTATTTAAAAACTTTATAAATTTTACTTGAGAATTACTCACACATGAAAAAACGTTGGCATATCAATTTTTATGCCATACGCACATGTATTATTTTAGCATTTACATATGCGGGCATTCGTCTCGTTGCCTGTGTGTGTATGTGTGTGTGTATGGATGTGTGTTGGTAACATATGCCATAAATTGCCTGAAGTGGCCTCTCAACTTCGTTTGCTTCTTCTTGATGCCGCCCTCAGCTCAACACAAATGTTTTAGCCTTATTGAAATTTTACTTTTCTTTTGACTTTTCCTCTTTTTTTCTCATGTTTTGGTTGTTTATATGCGGGCCAGACAATAACCCACTCGGTATGGCATCAATTTAACATCAATCTATCGATATTTGCACACGCACACACACACACACACATACACACAGGGACACATATATCTTTTACACCGTTGCTTAAAGTTGATTTGCATACGAATAATTCTGGTATTATTTTCTATTTGCTCTGTTTGTTCTTTCGTTGCTCTCAAAATATTAGCAGCGAGTCCTGAATTTCATTTGACTTTTACTTCTAGTGCAGCTGGTAAACAAGAATTTTTCAATTTTCCAGCTTTATGCAGAGTGGTTTCATTGATTCTAGCGCTATAGTTGGATAAGGATTTGTGGTAAATTGAGTATTTTATCTTTGATTGATTACAAATGAGTTGCAAAATGGAAATTAAGTGTGCAATACTTTGGAATGATGTGAATTCGGGAAATAATTACTTAACACTTATCGACAACGCAAAGAAATCTGTAAGGACTGTCCTAATAATATCACACAATAATCAACCTTATTTTTATTTTTTTTCTAATTATATTTTTTCGTCTTTTTTGTAATTTTTCAAGTTGAAGACTTAGCTTACCATCCAAGAATCAATTGTTTGTTTTTTACATTTAAAGGTTAAATAATAATACTACAGTTGTGAGAAGAATCCAATTAAATGCAAGTATTAACCGAATAGGAAGACTAAGTCTGCCTATAATTCAAACTAATCATTACTCAAATGAAATCTCATTGCCTTCAATACGAATACGTTACGTGCTATCAGTTAAAGGCTCTCTTTCATTTATTCTGTCTTCTCATGATAACAACGCCCCTTTCATCCTACCTTGTTACTCTGCAGCTGGCCAGAATGATAACGTGCCTTTGGCTATAATTGCTTTGCCTTTTGATATGCTGAATCATGTTAAATAATTTCCTTATTGGCCAAAAAAGCCGGTCGGTGCAAAAACGTAACTTTTTGACAAAATGCCTGGCTCTTCTCTCCGGGATTTTTCTCCATCCCAAGAGAATGACTTTATGGTATTTTTTGTATTTTTTTTTTTTATTATCTATGCTTAGCGTAAATCTGGCTTAACAGTTCGGGGTTGTTCTGTGGTTGTAATTAATGAAGCTGCAATATGAAGGCAGAGCTTAACTAATTAATTTATTGCCAACAACAACAAAATATTGCTAATCCTAAGAAACCACGAAAACAGCTATTTACCATTCAAAAGTATGAAAGCATTTCAATTACTTTTTACAAATTCTAATTCAGCTGAAAATACACGAGATTTTTAAGGAAGAACAAATTGAAAAAGAGTACAAATATCTGGTAATAAGCCGTAAAAAAAAATGTTTTTTTTTTTAAATGTGTGCATTAAGCTTACGAATTATTTGGAAATCATTTAGTAAGCAATGTCACAAGATACACACAGGCTCCATAAACTTTAAATCAAACTAATTCTTTAATTTATTGAATTAAATTTTAATTTGAATGACTCGGCAAGAATAAATTTAATAAAATTTTTGTTGTGTTTTAAAATAAATTTGTGGCAATTGATTTTAAAGTATGTTCTATTGGATTGTTTTCTAAAGATATCTATAGAAAATTATGAAGACACCTAATTAATTATTTATTGTTGGTGTATTAGTGAACAATTTTACGAAAATAAATATGTTTTGGAGCATACATTATTATGGAAAAAATGTTTTTAACTGCGCGCTCCCATTTTTTCTACGAACTTGCCATAATTATGACTGAGCTAAGCTTTTATATGTGACAACAGTTAAATGAGAGATAGTCGACGGGGACTTGATGATACTTATTCAGCATTTCTTTCTTATCGCTGTTGCTATGAGCTGTTTCTGGCTCTTATAACTTTACTTACTGCATAACTTGCACTTTCGCCGGCCACACACCCATTCCCAGCTCCCACTATCTTGCTGAGCTTTCAATTGCTTTTTGGTGTCCATTTGTTGGTCCCCTTTCGAGTCCAGAGACCCCGAATCATGTGACTTTGCGTCCCAATGGTAACACTGGCTCCCCGTTACGTATACGTAACAATGCGCGCACATGACCCCTTTTGCTTGACCTCACTTATCTTACTTAGTGGTTTTAGTGCGCTCGCTTGCTGCGCTACAACTCGGTAACAAAAACATTTATAGACAGTGCCCACCCCTTGTCCCTTCCCCCCTCGTGTGTCAACGAATGCTGCCACTCAATGATCTCCCAACCCACTGCTGATATTTATGTGGGCAGCTGTTGGCATTAGTGGAACTGGCTTTTAAGGCGGCAAAATGTTGTGTGCCCCGCATGGCAATAATGTGGGCAATCTTACACATCCTCACCCACCCCTTCAGCTCTTATGCGTTCCCCTTTTGTTACCACTTTTGTTGTTGGTTGAAGGCATTAGGTTCCAGGCCACAAAAGCTTAGGCTTTCGTCTCCCTCGTGTCTGTCTGTCTGACTCGATGTCCGGCAAGAGTTTTTGTGGCTGGCCAATGCTCTGCACTGTTGAGCGTATGTGTTTGTGTGTACGTATGTGGGCAATAAACTTGTCACTTGTTATTATCGTCTTAATCGTCTCGGTCGCTCAATGCCTTTCACTTTAATGTTCGCCTTCGTTTTAAGACTCTGTACTTCGAAGTACAAAGGGTTTATTAAGTCTGTCAATAACGAGCAATAAATTAAAAAGTCGTCAAGCATGCTTTGTTTTCGATGTATTTTGTTATTGGAAGCTCGCTTGAAATCTCGAACTGTTCGCTCTAGTACTTGTGGCATTAACAAAACAAAACGAAATATATAAAATCGCCGGAAAACACAATTGAAAAGTTGAAAGCGCAATAAAAAATTAGTAAATATGTACTTGTAGCATTAGAATGAATTACTTTCAATAAATTTAATTAAATTGTAATCTTATAATACTTGCACACTATTTATCACAAATCTCTTTTTCTCGTATCTTTTTATTGCCTGGTTCTAATCTTGAATTTTTTTTGGAACAACTTAAATCTGTGTATTAGCACGATAAGCAAAATACAGTAATCTGTCGATTTTTTTTAAATCGATTCGATTTTTTTTAAATTCAGTTACAATCGCTTTGGTGAAAATTTAGTGTTGTTACATCACTAAGTTTTGGATCGTAGACTCGAATTTCGGCACAGAAATTCACGTATTTATAATTATAATTTACAGGGTCTCTGACAGTCGATCGGCCTTTGCACAACTTGTATATACTGCGTATGGGTCCCCTTCCCTATATTTTCTTCCCGTCATAATTGCTAAC
Source organism: Drosophila falleni (assembly GCA_035045575.1). Classification (NCBI taxonomy): domain Eukaryota; kingdom Metazoa; phylum Arthropoda; class Insecta; order Diptera; family Drosophilidae; genus Drosophila; species Drosophila falleni. Next base: position 430,222 of record JAWNOV010000009.1, read on the forward strand.
ATTGCAACAGTTGTCGCAACAATTGATAGGAATTTTGTGTGTAAGCTCTTAACTATTAAAATGCCTACGATGCTCTCAACAGATTTGCATAAGTGTCTCAAAGTCTCTGCATTCAATCGTCAAAAATAAAGAGGCTGATTTTCAGAGTTAGTCGCTTAAACATTTATCAAAACTGTAAATGTACATAAATATTTCTACATTAGGAGGGGACAGGGAAGCACCCCGTCAATGTTTTGGACCATAATGTTCTTGTTTAAAAGTAATGCGTGTCTCATGCCACGTGACAAAGTTGTGCAAATGCCTCGACGAGCCGACGACCTTTATAATCTGGTCGCGCCACGACGCTTGCTGAATAATAACAAAGAGGCAAAGTCAAAGCTCTAGACTGCGACAGAAACAGCAACAGCAACAACGACAACGACGACGACAATGACAACAACATGAACAACGACAGCGATTTGAGAAACAATAAAACAAAGAACAACCCGTAGGCCGAAAACAGAGTCAAAGTCAAAGGCAAAGGCAAAAGGCAAAAGACATTGCATACTTAACGGCTGATGTAGCTGTCGTCTAAACATTTTAGCTGTTTTCTTGATATGTAGACATCGCAGTATGGGTGGGTCTGATAAATGAACAGGAGTAACTGTCTGTTAGTTCCTTGAATAACCAAACAATGCTAAAAACTTAAGAATTAAATTTACTGAAATCTTTTCTCGTTGCCAAAGTTCTGTTTTGTTAAAAATTTAATCCAATTGAACTTTCATGTAAGAATTAGATTTCCCTAGTTCAAGTTGATCTAGCATGATGGCAATAGGCAAATCTAATACTCAAACCATGTAATAAGCTTTGATTATATTCTTATAGAATTATTTTTAAAGTTGAATTTCTAATTCAGTCTTTGATTGATTTTGATGGTTATTGTAAGCTTTTCTTTTACTTAATTGAACTTCAATATACATATTTGATTTGAAACTTGTGCTACAACAATTCCGACAAATACAATTTACAATTCCATCTTCTATACATTTAAAAGGCCACCTTCAGTCAAGTTATACCCAAATTTTGTAGTATTTCATATACGTATTTTTATAATGTATTTTGTAATGTAGCCTTGCCACTTGACATTGCGCTTTAATTTTGATACTTAAGCTTATTTTATTTTTGTACTGGCAACTCTGTCCGTTCTTTTATAGTAGTCAGCTTTAAGCCTGGCCATTGAACATTTCGCTTGGGCTTTTACTTTATTCTTGCAAAAGACTTGTGCAATGTTTCCTTTATATAGAGAGTATTCATTCTTAAGCTGAGTGTTGCCACTCTGTAAGTAATTTCAGCTATTTATCAAGCTATGACAATGCGGATTTGAAGGCAGCTAAGATGCCAACAGACAGACAGACAGAAACACACACACACACACACACACACCTAAACTTGAACTAAAATCTGGCAAACTTCACTTATTGTTGTTGCCACACTTAAAAGCGCCCTCTACAGTTGCCACGGGCTAAGCCAGTCCCGCCCACTTTTCTACTCTTGCTGCTTTTCTAGCTTTGTTTAGCTGTTACCAGTTTCTTGCATTGTTTTTGCTGCTGGCGCGACTTAAGTGTTGCCTGTTGTTTACCTTTGTGCACATTTAGCTGGCAGTTATTGTTGTTGCCAATGGCATTGCCTCGCCCAAGTGCTCGACAAGTCTTTAGACCCTGTACTTACAAAATAAAAGGTTCTTTATTATAAACAAGCGTTAAAATCAATTAAAAATAACGATAAGAACTACTAATTTGGCTAACCCACAACTTATCGCAATCAGCTAGTAGGTACATGACATTTTCTTATGTGCAAAAGGAATCCTCCAAAAAAACCTCTTTACGAGGTTAAAAAAGCTTTCCACTGCGCAATCAAGCAGTCGGCACTGATTTATGGATGATACAAAAGAGTTCTGTACACTGTTTTGTGGAATTTGGCTGTAGTCATCACTTTTTATTATTTATTAAAATAATTTTTAAATGCTTTTTACATTTTTTTCTCCTTTTTTCAGAATAAGTACAGGGAGTTCTCACAGTCGAGGTTGCTCGGCTGTCCCTTTCCTACTAGTTCTTTTAGCCATTAGCTCAGTGCGAGGCAGCAAGTGAGCAACTGCCCAAAGCTTTTTGCCAGCTTATAAATAACACAAATTAAACAAAACAAAACTAAGAGAAAAATGAAACTTTGCTTTGAGGCAAAAAAAAAGTTTCTAGCTTCATCATGATCATTAATACATATTTAGATATATGTATAATATGTATATATATATATTTGTACATGTACAGTATGTATATCTCAATATCATTTCTGTCAAAAGTTGAAACTAATAAAAGCCAAAAGACATCGCGTCGCTCTCTCTTAATGCTAATAATAATAAAAGTTTTCAAACTGTAGGCAAAGTTTGAGCATTGTCTCACAGTGGGGAGGCTATCGGAGAGGGCAGTGGGGATTACTGCATCAAGTTGACAATAGCCTGGACTTTTGTCCTGTTAGTCCTGGTGTACACACATCAACTACATATCATAAATATTATGACAAGCTCAATAAAATATCAAAGCCTGCTTACGTGCGTAAAAGACGAAGACAAAGCACAAAGTGGGAGTTGGCCAGGTGGGTGTGGGTATTGCCAATTTGGCAAGTGTCTGCACAGTTTATGAAATTGCCAGGTTGTCTACAAGATTTCGTCGGTGTACAGAGACAATCATAAATTGCCCAGGCCTAGTCCAACCAAAAAAGTGGGCGGTACTGCAGGATGTGGCACGTGTATTGGATCTCATAAAGTTTGTGGTATTTTAAGCCGAAGCCCAGCTTACGGCGTAATCCTGCAAAAAGGAATAATGAATGTGGGCCCCATGTGCGTAACGTCGTCATCTTGCATCTGTAAAAAACAGATAAATAGATAGATAGATAGATAGATAGATAGAAAGATAGATGCCTTAAATACAAAGATACAGGCAATGTTGGTGTGTCTACGTGTGTGAGTAAATCCCCATTTAATAGAACAGGCGTGAGACTAAAATTTTTACGAAAAATATTCTGCGGCTTATAAAATGTTGGCAACCGACCGCAAACTCAAATAGTTTTAGACCCGAATCGACCCACCACACAGCAACCGAAGTCAAGTCAACTTTGCTGTCCTTAAGGCAACTTGAACTACTACAGCACTTGTCCATCTTTTTCTCTCTGTTGTTCCCTCTCCTTCTTGCCACAGCACTTGCTGACATTTTTTGGCCGCACTTTACATTATGCCGGCAGTAAAAACTAATTATATTAAAATGTCATGTAAAATTTTCGTGTGTTGGCAACGGTCAGTAATAGTTGTCAGTGTGTCACACACTCTCTCCACTCCTCTCCCCTTCCCTCTCTTTCTCCCAATGCATGTGTATGTTTCTGTGTATAGTTTTGGGCCATTTAACGCTGACTTTGCCAAGTCATTTTCGGCCTGGCCAAAGCTATTTTTTGGGTGACAAGCTTGAGTTTTTACACAAATTATGTTGAAAACTGCAGAAAATTTACATTTTTCATTTGGGTCAATAGAATTTTGAAGCAATTTTAAGTTTATTAAAATGTACATGATTTTATTTTAAATATTAAACGAGTTATAAGTTTTGAAGGAAATTGTAGGTCGGTAAAGTTGTTCAAATTTAATTTAATTTTTTTTCTTCTTTCTAATGAAATTAAAATGCTTTTGTCTTCTGACAAAATAGAAAGAAGTTTTAAGATATATTGAAGACAAATACTAACATAAAATATGTGGAGGACTCAAGAAAAATATTTCAGTAAATGCATTTAAATTAAGGATTTATAGCTTTAATTTAATAATAAAAAATAGATAAGTCTTTGTCATATGTTTTTTCTTTAAAATCTGTTCACTGCTCATAGATATCGGTATTAAATTTATTTGAGTATCTAGAATTTTATTCACAAGCAAACAATAAAATTCAAAGATTTGCTTACGACATATTGTTGGAAACTCGGAATAACTAATGATAATTTTTTATTTTGAAATACAATGTTGTACCCCATCGTGCTTCCCTCGCACCCCCTTGTCTGAAGCCCCCTGCTGTGTTGGGCTTATTGACTTGCAGATTGTGGCCGGGCCAAATTGACATTTGTTATGGCCGACAGTTGACAGCTGATTGAGAGATCTGTAAAAATGGGACGAAACTGGCATTTTGCTTGGTTAATGGTTTACCTTTTTATCGGTTCATTTAGCTGATGCCAAAAGTTAAGGGTCACCGGGCACAGCACAGGAGCGCAGTTGCACTACTTAACTGGGCCCAAAAGAAGGCGGCACAAGTAAATAAAAGCTGAGCTATATATTACGTATAGTAGTTCGATAGAAATAACATGCTGATATTAGTAAAAACAATGCTTGAAGTATTGGTCACACATCCCAAGACCATCCCCTGGACAGATGGTCACACTTTTAATTTTGATTAATGATGGGCACATGGCCCACATCATTTATATGCCTGACTGAGCAGCGAAACCTGTCGCTTGATAGGCCCAAAAACTTTATCCAGCATCTTTTCGGTATCGATTTCATCATTTGATGAATTGTTTAATGGGATTTTGTTGACACTTTCTTTCTTTTTTTCTCAACCGCTCTCCCTCTCTTTCTCTTTGTCTCACTCTCTCGAGGAAATCAAAGCTGTGACAGGAGCTAATGCTTGCGCCTGGAGATCCACGTTGCCTTATGTTTGTTGTACAATTTAATTAAAATTTAACATTGCATTCTTGCAGCACTGTTGCGTTGCTATACGATATAATCAGTGCCTTTTGTTCAGAAGAGAGAGAGAGAGAGAGACAGAGAAAGAACGAGAGAGATGCGGCAGCTCGGTTCTTAGTTCCCTATTCGACGTTCAGAGTTCTCAACTTGCGTAAACTTTATTTTTATTACTCTTTCAAGTAACATTAAAAATTAGTTGCATACGGCAAGGCGCCAACGCCTGGTATTCGCTATAAAAACTATACCAGCGAAACATTCATAAGCTACTATATACCCTAAGAATATATTTCAGATATTTCTCCATTCCTTCATAGTATTCCTTCGAACAAAGCGTTATGCTCTATTTAATAATGTCACCTGAGTTTCCGTAAACTTAGATATTTGTTTTCTCTCTTTTAATCTTAACCTGAAAGTCACATAACTCTTCTTTTTTATATTGAACTATTTATACAGTTTATACTTTAACTATAACAAGAGTTAAAAATAAAAACATGTTGTTTAAGAAAAATGGTTCAAACCATCGAACTGAAGGTTGACAGCGATTGTCAGCATATCCATTCTACTGTCATTTCATATTACAGGGTATACGCATGCTGCAGTTTATATTTTATTTGCAGTGCAGCATGTCCAGGCACCAAAATCGAGGCGTTCTGTTTCTTAGACTCAGCAGATTTAGCAATTCTATGCCAAAGTTGCTGCATTAAAAATGCACAACGCTGAACGGTGAATGGAGGGGTAGGCGTGGCATGGCCAGGACTCTCAACTGCGTACAACAGAGTTGCAATTTTCCGTAAAATCAGGAGAGGGTTTGGGTCAAAATGAAGAAGTGTTGGGTAGCAAAATGCAATGAATCGTTAAATTTAGCATCGTATTTCAATGCAATTCAGTAAAACGAAATGCTGCTGATGCTGACAGGTGAATTGCTGCTGTCAGTCAACAGGACGACAGTACGTGCGAGCTGTGGATTGACGGGGAGGGCAAGTAAGAGGAGGGAAAGGAACCTTGGAGTAAAGGACTCTTTTTCCCTTGCATTTGACTCATCTTTTGCGAGGCTACTGATAGTTTTGTTGGAATAATTTGTCGTCAGCACACTTAGACACACACACACACACACACATATATATATACATATACATATAGCCAGCAGCTTAAGTTCATATTCTACAGTGTAAATTCTACACTCCTCCCGCGGGTGGTCTCTACTTCTCCAAGCACTTTGCAGCTTAAGCCTTTTCCTATTACATCAGAGTCTAACCCTAAAATGTTGGCAAATTTTCCACAACTTCCGCCCGCACTTGGCACTTATTAAAAAGTCGTACAGATGAAATAGAAAAACGTTGCTCGAGGTGGGTGGAACGGTAGGAGAAGTTGCCCGAGGGGAACTTAGAAGTAGCGTCATAAATTGCCAGGCCCAAAACATTTGCAGGCCTAACTTTCTCAACTAGGGTTAGGGCCATAAAAAACAGCTGCATACTTTACGGCGCACAGCATATGCTGATTTTATATGCCTTTAGCCCCCTTGCCTTGCCTCTCTTGTCATTCTCCCAAACTCCTCTCTGAAGAGAAACACCTTACCCTCTGCTTACCGCACGCGGTCAATTTTTATGAGCATTTTGGCATATTGGAAACAAGGCCAAAAGTTATGGCTATAATTCTACAATGTTCTAAAAACAGAGGCGTCACTGCAAAAGGGTTTGCAGAAGATTTACAGAAAGCTTACAGAAATTAACATGCAGAGTGAGAAATTTAAAGAGAATTAACAGAGTTGGGTTTTTGCGATTTTGAATCGTCGAAAAGTGAAAGCCTTAATTGAGCTTTGGACTAAATGAATACGTATATAAACATGAAAATAAAAACTCAAGCCCATAACACATACCATTTTATGATATGCTTTCTTTCAAAATACTGGGTAAGTTTCGGCTCCGATATATCGGTTTGTGGTCTTAAGAGCCCTTTAATTTAATACAACAACTTTTCTTTTTTATTTAAAGAACAAGTCAAAATTTAATTTGTGATAGTAAAAATATATGATAGTAAAGTATGGAAAATTGTGAAATTTATATAATCACTGTATGCCGGAATCTAAGCGATTTAGGCAATATGATTTCATCTTGATTCCTTTTTAATATATTTATTTACTTATTTTGCATCGAACTTCACAATTGAGCTTGTTTTGATTTTTATATTTATTAGAATTGTTATAACGCATACACTCAATTTACATACATTGCGAACTTATATTCCCATGCACCTTCTAACTGCCTTTTCTAATTATTAAACTACGTCACTGTCCGAGAAAACGTTTCCAGAATATTTTGAACAAAATCAATTCGATTTTATATGTTACACATATATATATATATATATTTTTGCACAATTTTCTTCTTTTTGTTATAGTAAAAATGTTAGTATTAATTTCCATATAAATTGCCAGGCTGACTGGGTATCGTTTTGCTTTAGTTGAGTGTGGCTGTGTGTGTGCATTTGCTAGAGTGTGTGTTTGGGTGTGTGTTAGTGTGTATCTATAACTGCACATTTCAAACGTTGAAATCAATTTGCACATATCAACAACGAAATTGTTTGCTCACTCTATGGAGCTCAACCTCCAACTCCCAAATCCCCAGCCAGCGAATCGTGCGAAATGAAAAATCAGCAAAAAGCTGCACGCAAGGCAAAAAGTTGGTTGCAGTTTAACTACACATACTACACGTAACATATATATAGCCCCTATATCAAATCAAAGCAGACCTGGCGCTTCTACTACAATCTATGGCATCTACAAATTTCATTTGGTATTCCTTTAATCTTTGTAACAGGCAATGCTCGCACTCTTGTCTCTCCTTTGGCTCCTTTATCTACACGCTGGATACAAACATAATTAAATTTATTTAAATTTTTGCTCCATGGCAGGCAACAACAACATTAAGCAATGTTGGCAATCCAACAAATAAACAGAAATCCCAGTTTTATGGCTGTAATGATACGATTTTTATGACTCGTCACGCAAGTGTCTGACTGTCTCTCTGTGTGTCTGGCGCTTGGCAATCAAATTGTTTAAGCAAACATAAAACTTTACAAATGCGTCAAGAGAAGGCGCTGAGCAAAAAAAAAAAAAATAAAAAAAAAGATGAAAAAATCGCTGTAAATTTGCTCAGCCATCTTGTGGTGATGTAGATATTGCGGGGTAGGTGGGATTTTAGCTCATTACAGCCACAAACCAATATGCTTATTGCTTCGGCTGCTTCCACTTGCTTCTTGGGCTATAAAACTGTTAACGTAAGCGTAAAATGCTTTCAAGTGCTTCGCAAATCCAGCGACTACATTGCGAGCAACAGCAGGCAAATCATCCTCATCTTGCCACTCAGATCCACAAAACTCCATTGGGCGTTTTATAATGAGCAACAGTGAAAGTACGAAATTCTGTTTAAAAATATTCCGTAATACGTTTTCTTTGCAAAATTCAACACGGAGTTGAAGAAGTCTTCGTAGGTTTTAAGAATGTTGTTATGTAGGCACTCTGAAATAATTATAGTTTTAAATGAGACATTCTGTAAAACACTTGCTCCATGAATTCAAAGTAAATTTGAACGACAGTCCATAAAGTTGTTGAAGTCATTTGCCACTTTCTTTTCTCTTTTCAAAGTTTCATTGCTTCGGGGAACGACAGCAAATGCAATTGTCTGTTATAAGGTTCCTCTTAACATTTTCTCTGCAAATTTAAGATTTCAGCTTAACCTTATGCCTGATAAGAGACTCTGTATTTAGTTCGCTAAAAAAATGCATAAATATAACAAATACTATTATAAATATGAAATATTCAAGCTTCTGATGAAGTTCTTGAACCCACTATAACTTTACACTTACGTTATCTAATTTGTTATTAAAATTTCTCATTTTTTATTTAGTTTGGTCTCTGGCTGTTTCAGCGGTATTCATTCAAAGATGTTATCGCATTCATTTGACCTTAATTTTGCTGCAGCTGTTTAATATTGTTTGCAGTTAATTTCTTGACCACTGTTGCATTTGCAAGTGTCAAATTTAAATTATTCTGCTGAAATTGAGGTAAACACAAAGTGGCATGTGAAATTGGCCCGGACAAGTGCTGTACTGTTGACTGTTGGCTTGAAAGCCACACACACACTCATATCACGAATATTTTTACTATTTTCATTTCATTTTTGTTGTTGTTGTTGGAAAACTCTCTGGCCAACAACTTTTCGAGGCAAACATTGAATGCAAAACTTGCCAAATGATACCAAAAAGTATTCGGTAACAATCACAACAATGGCAACATATTAGCCAACAAATGGTCTGCATGTTTTGGCTGTGTACGCCTTGTAGCAAACTTTAAATTATTTACAATTCTCCTACTTACAATGTCCTTAGATTTGTGACCAAAGCAACAATGCAACAAAAACTATATCTCTTTTTTTATCTCATTATACTATCTCTCTCAATATAGTATATTCTCCCCTTTATTCAACCTCAACTTGTTGTCTTGTTTGCACAGTAATTCCTAATCCTACAAGGCATCACGTCAAACAAAACTCTAAGATATCTGGTAAAAATTCTTTGAATTTTGAATATTTATAACTAATGCATATACGTTCAAAAAAAAACTAAAAAAATCAAATAAGTTTTAGGATGAATTTAAGTCATTCTAAAGATGCGTTTAAATACATATATAAATGTGTGTGTAATTCAAAAACATATTAAATAAATGTAAAGGTTCCGCTAGTACAACATTTTAAATATATATAATCTTGAAGATTTTTAAGACTTTTTACTTTTGTAAGCAGTTGAAATGAGATAATTAAATGTTACTTTCAAAATCATTTTTATACTGAATATATTAGAATTAAAGTTGAGTGTACCTATATTTTATTATATTATTATAAGTAGTTTGATTTAAATTAAAATTTCCAGACAAAATAAAAATACTTTTAAAATATATATTTAAATTTATTATAGCTATATCACTTAAGTTAAGATTAAGTTTAATACTTACGCTTATGAAACAGCAAAAAACAATTATAAATTTTGCAATATAAAATAATTAATAATCGCGTTAATCGGAAAAGTCGTGTTGTTGCGCTCGTTTTAAAAATGATTAAACCGTTGACGACCATTTACAGATGCAAACTTTTCGGATTTTCCTTATATACAATATCTGACACGTAAGTTTGCTGCTTGAGAACAAGTGCAGCGTAATAATAAAAAAAGGAGTAGATGATAATGCAAATGGAAATAAAAATTTAACATTTAAATTAAATAAAATACATAAATCGAATTGATATGTTGAGTAAACTACTTTACGCACTGCCAGGAAAACTGAAAAAAAAAGGCGGCAGGACGACAACGCGACAGGACAATTGGCGATGTCAATGGGGTATTGGGATGGGAGACATGACAATATTTTGCTGCTTGTTTAACGTTTCGTGATTTTTGCCAGATTTTTAATGTCACACAAACACACACACACACACACATAAAGATGTAGCGTTTCCAGTTCGTATCTCTGACTGTGTGTGTGCAGCACGTACGCAGTGCTGCCTTTATACATACATACGTGTGTGTATGTATCGCAAACAACATGCAGCGTTGTATTGACAGCATATTGTGACAAATATGTAAAAAAAAAGGAAAGCGAAACACGAAAAACAAAGAGAGATGCAAAATGCGAAATAAATCGAATTCGCTGCAACAGCGAAAGGGCTTTAAAAGTGTTGTTGGTAATGCAGCTGCCAAAACACACATATGTATGCATATTGCTATCCATGCTTGTTGCTGTGGCAACAATTATGCAAAGTCAATGGCATTGTGTTGACTAGCAAAAGTGTTGCCTACTTATCAGCACCGAATCTATTGCCCACTTTTTAGAATTGACTTGTGTCGTTTCAATCTGAATAAATTCAAATGAGCGAGTTTCTGATTTCCCCATATTCAGTAAATTGAAATTAAAATCCCAGATCTCTTACGTTATGTGTTAGCTTCTTTTCAGAGTCAAATATTGATCAAATCCGTTAGAACTTCTTTACTCCGTGTCGACTGAAAAATTGTTGTCCTGTCGTCGTACTGCATTTGTTGATACTTTACTAACGTTTAAATGTTGTTCTTTTGCAACTTTCACAGATCCACCGGAGATCATCAAGAAACCACAGAATCAGGGCGTTCGTGTTGGAGGCGTGGCCAGCTTCTATTGTGCGGCACGCGGTGATCCTCCACCATCGATAGTTTGGCGAAAAAACAGCAAAAAAGTTTCAGGTATGTTGCAAGCGATATATGAAAAAGGTCATGACTCATGACACCATCAATTCACACATGCCCTTATACTTTTAAATCCAGGCACTCAATCGCGTTACACGGTGCTGGAGCAACCGGGCGGCGTTTCTATTCTCCGAATTGAACCCGTTAGGGCGGGACGAGATGATGCGCCTTACGAATGCGTGGCTGAGAACGGCGTGGGTGATGCCGTATCCGCAGATGCAACATTAACCATCTATGAAGGTAAGTGGCATTCCGTACAGTAGGCAAGTCACCATGGGAAGTCTGTCCATTTTTTTTTTTGTTGTAATTAATTCATAACTCAAGAATGAATCAAGATTTTTTGGCTTTATTCCTTGCATTAAGCTTTTAATAACAATAGGAAGTGGGTCTAGAATTACTGTCAAAACTATCTACTTCAAATCATTGTTTTCCAAGCTTGCTGAGGTCAGGATCAAAATTAACATTTATCTGTTTTTATAACATCACAAAGCTCCCATACGAGCAATAGACAAAAACTTCTTGTATTACAAACCATTTAATTTTTTCAGTTCGGAAGGTAGATCCATTCCCATCCGATCCGTGTATCTTTAATGTTTTTAGGTTCATTAGAATAAGACGCAAATGAATCTTTCTGGTCAAACAAAAAAAAATAGATATGAAATTCCTCGTTAACATCAGCTGTTAACTTTACAGAGCCGCGCACTGTTAAAATTTAAGGTTTTTTTTATATAACGTTCCATAGTGCAACCATTCAACCAACCATCCATCTATTCAACCAGCCATAGTATATATTGCAAATGCAGGCGCCTTAATTGAAGCCGCAGTCGACATTCTGAGGCGGAGGGGATGCCCGTGAGGGGGTGGGTATGGGAAAGTTTTAGCGTAATGTAAGCAAAGTTCATACATTGATTTTGAATTAAAATTGGGTAAGAACTTTACATGCCTTGGTGTAATAGCAGACACTCCCTCTGCCCACCTCCTAACCCATAACCATCCCCTTGTCTCCCCTAAGGGGTAACTGCAAAGTTGTTTGCCAGCTTGTTTGTGTGGCTTAAATTACTTGCCAAAATTTACTTTTGCTTATTTACAACTGTGCAAAGGATAAAGTTTTTGCCTAAGCCTAATCAAGTCTATGCCAAGGGAATGGGCCAGAAGTTTGGCCCAGACTCTACTCACTTACTGGCCCTGGCAATTGAACTAATTTGCTTAAACTGAGAGAGCCAAGCCCGGCCAAAAGTATTTATAATTTTTGCACTAAATTATAAACAGCTAAAAGTTCGTTGTTGGCTTTTTGCCTCCGCAAATCAATAACAAACATTCTTGTTAATTCCATCTGAAAAAGGGGTGAGCGGACCAAGAGTCTTATAACTTTTGGCAGCTCCAAACATTTTAATGAGCTTAAAGCAGCCTTTAACTAATTAAGTGTGTAGTCAATTTATTCGAATTAATCGCTCGCTAAATCAACACAACAAAATTTGATTCAAGAAAAAAGAATACGAAATGAAACTTGAAAAGTTAGTGGATTAACAAGTGATCAAATTTGTGGTTCTATAAACTTATAATTTGTTAAAGCAACTAATCAAAATTTATGTTCTGAAACCACTACAACAACTTTAATTTGATTACACATTATTTTATTTACTCTTCGTTGAGTGAAGTTAAACAAAGTTTTATGGTATTTATATCTTAAAGAGAGCTTAAACAAATGCTTGAATTGTAAGAAAGTAAATTGTATTGTAGGCATCCTTTTTGTAAATAATTTACATATATGGGTAAGATGAAATCTTTAAAGAAAATTTAATGCAGTTTAAACTATTGTATTTTTAAATGTTCTTAGTTTCAACCTTCAACTCGACTTTCTAATATTTAAATTAAATTGCAATAATATTTCACTTCCTTTAATTTTGGGCTTTACCATTTAAGATATTTCATGTATGCATTTTTTTTACCGAAAGTAATCAACTTTAAAATATCGTATTCGTTTCACAGCATATTTTATTATGCACCCAAATTTTGAGCTTTGTATTTCCCAGATATTTTAGATTTCTGCAATCGTTTGAGCCAGTTTTACTTCAGCAGCCATTTTGTAAGCGGAAAATAATTATTGGCGAGGCTAAAATGGTGGAAAAAATTATGCACATGAGACGTATGAGTAATGTGCTGTACTTTGCCGTTAGACTGCAACTTATAATTTACTACTGTCTACAGGCTGTTTTGTAGCTTGTTTGTCGTTGTTGTTTTTGTTATTATTGTTGTTGTTGTTGTTGTTGCTGTTGTTTATGGGAGGTGGCGACGCCGCGGTGCCGCGTAGCACCGCAAAAATGTGTGAAAATTGCACGGCCAGGCGAGAAAAACATATTTTGGTTGATACACTCACTGTGGGTGGCAGGCACACATACTAACACCTGTACACCTCGCTGTGTGCATTTTTAGTTGTTAATTATGCCAGTTGATTATGCTTTGTGCGCCCTGGCGCCAGGTAATTGGTGTGCATTTGATTTGTGGCCGCTTGTAACGCTCCTTGATAGAGCTCCATCCCATAGACGTACATATACTTGCACTCATAAAACGAGGGGAAGTAATTAGTGTAGTTTAACAGGGACTACAAGCAGACTGAAGGTAAAAGTTGCCATTAAATCCAGACCGTTTGTCATGAACATATTCGGCCGACGACGAAAATAAAGCTGCAAATTTTGGATGTACATATTTTCAGGAACTACATACACGTATATGTGCTCTATAATATTTTATCACACAAACTTTAATTCCTGTTCAGTTTGTAAATCTTTTGCCAACATTTATCCAGTTCTTTTCATTTACTGCCGCAAATTAATCGCATGGAAGTTTTTCTTTTTCACATCTTCTCATTCCATGGGATGCCCGCATTTAGCTTCATGTATATCCACCATCTATATGTATGCATATATCATCTCATATAACTCACCTGCAGCTGCACAAACGCCAGGAGCCTTAACTATTAATTGCTTTATGAAACAGTTAAAAAAAAGGCTGTGGCTGCTGTTGTGATATTAAGATCATCTTTACACTGTTACCAAGGGTGTTATGAACATTAAGAGCCCTTTAGCAAAATAAATTAATTAAAAAAATACCCATAATATTCACTGATGAATTTTTGTTGAAGTCTTGTTTTTTAATATTTTGCAAAAATTGTTTAACAATAAATTCATTGGTTTGTGTTTTAAATGTTTAATATAGGCATTCAATTGAAATATTTGCCATTTTTATATAAATTCTATTTTAAATTTTAGTTACAAAAATAATTTGTATTATCAATTTTTATAACACAAATTAAGAACAAGATTTACACATAATGTAAATTCTTAGAATATAACAAGATAATAGTTGGTCCTGTTTCTAGGACACACCTTCCTGCTTTTAGAGTTTAGCAGTGCTGCTTATGTATAAAAAGAGAATTCAATCTTCGACTTGACTTTCATTTTTTTTCTTTTGCCTGTTGGCCCAAAGTTTTTGGTGTGATAAATCTCAATGTAAAAATTTGCAAGCTTACACACACACACTCGCGAGTGTTAAAATAAACGCGCCAATGCCAATAAAGGCGCACTGACACGCCCTCTATGTGCCGCCACATACTGCAACGAAGAGGCAAGCTGCCAGAGTTGCCACCAAGTACACGCCAAGCACGTTTGAGCTTCACGTGGAAGCATTTTTAATCAAAATTCCCAACAGGCTAAAGCAGCGCGAGATCAAAAACACTTGCAACGAGATGTGCACCAGCATGTGTGTGTGTTTGTGTGTAAGTGTGTGTGAACAGGTGTGCCTGGGGTTGTATACACAGAGAGAAAATTTATATTATTTCGTACACTTCTAACTTGAGTCCCAAAATTTTAGAATTTTGGAAATTAAGCACTTTTTAACTGACTAGAAAGCCTTTCATTCTTGATTTAGTTCAAACTTGATCCTTATCGTTTAATATCAGTGTAACAAATACATCATAAAATATGAACAAGATTCATAAGAATTCTAAGGATTTTAAAGGATAAAGCATTGCGTGACTTTTTGTAAAATTGCAAATACATATTTTGAATAAATGTGTGTTATTCTTTTCTCTCTGTGTAGAGCTGCGATGCTGTTGTTGCTGCCACTGTTGCTCTTATTACAACTCGCCACAAAGCCGTCATTGCCACCTTCTGCATACGCACACACACGCACACACAACTGCACACACACACACACACACACACACCGCTGCTGACGGAGTCAGAGTTTGCCGGATAGATTGCAGCAGCTGCAAATAACGTGACTCTGTCTCAGCAGCTAGCAATATCTCTGCTTGTTGCTGGGTGCCAAAATGGCGTGCACTGAGGTGGGCGTGGCATGAGTGCAGTAAATCCTTTGGCTTGCAGTTTTATGCAGTGGCAACCACCAACAAAAAACATAGATGAAAACACTAACAAAACAACAAGTGAAACTAAACATAAAACCAACGACGATGCTTGCAAATTTTTTGACATATTTGTTTTTTTTTTTGTACTCCTCGTTGATCTCGTTGTTGTTGCTGTTGTTGTTTTATGCAAATATCGAAATAAAGATTAGTTCGCACATTCCTCTTCCGCTGAAGATTACACTACTGCAGCTATATTTCTTTTGTGGGCGTGGCTTAGCGCCCTCCTCTTGAGGTGTGCGTTGTGTGTGTGTGTGTGTGTGTGTGTTTGTATTTATGCGAAAAACGTTTAACTAACTGGCGGCGTTAGTCGCTGCGATTTAGTGCTAATGTGGAGAACCAGCATCCTTATACCTACCCCTATACCTATACTTTCATCCCCTTTCCCAGCTAGCTTTCCCCCTGCCTGTCATGCCCTCAAGCTTGCCTAGCATAAAATTTACTGTTTACAATTTGTTGGCTGATTGCTGGCGCTTTGCTAAATTTATTGCATGCTATATTTATATCCCCCTCTTAGTCCTTTACTAAAATACACACACACACACAGTCTTTTATTTCGCTGTATATTTATTATAATGTGCTGCATTATTATTTTCGTATTACGTATAAACTACAACAAAACCAAAATAAAACAATGAAGTACTGCAAGTTTGGGTATATTGCGACACACTTGATGGACATTTTTAAAATTTTAATTAAGAGCACAAGAAAATGGCGTTGAAAAGCAAAAGTTCTGGTTAGAAAACAGATAAACATTGTAAAGCATTTTGCTGGTTAAGGGACATTGTATTAGAAAATTACCTTAATAAATACAATTATCGGGAAGAACAACAGAAATGACCAATTCTAAATTATTTATATTATACAATTGAGTACTTTTTATAAACAATTTTATCTTAATTGTGTTCATCTTAATCATTATTTTTTATTCTTGACTATATTTATTATAAGAGAACTAAAATATCAGAAGTGTGAAAATCAATTTTTGGTTTGATATCGCAAAAAAAAACTTAGCAATATTGTATTTAGCTCTCAACAAAATTGGATAACATCTCAAAAAAATATACAGTGGGGAGCAAAACTGAGTACATGTTCACAAACTCTGTCTTTCGGCATCTAAAATAACAAAACTATAATAGCAACGGGCAAAAAATGATTTTTTCCATATTTATTATATTATCTGTAAGAAATATTACTAACTAGCAAACAAAAAATAGTTATTTCAATGAAGTGGAAAATAAAAAACCAAAACAACTCGCATGTACTCACTTTTGCTCTTTTCGTGAAAACTGAAGATATTAAATAATTTATATTATTTCGACAAAGGAAAAAATTTTTGTTGACTTAATTTATAAACTTTGGTACATTCTCTATCATATTCTAAAATTTTTTTTTTGGAATTCGATTCCACTCCACTTGTACACTGCTCTAAAGATCGTCCTTGGCGGATGGGGCTATATCATACTATGCAAGTCGTTGTTCAACACTTGACCAAAGATTTGCAATCGGATCGGGCTCGGGACATTGTGCTGACTATTCTGTCAATCTAAAATTTTACATTCCAAGCCATTTTTTAACAGTTTTGGCTTTTCACATTATGTCGCCACCTAGTTGAATAGTACAAAATTGTTCGAAATAACCACATTTCTGACTAAGGAAGTCCAAAAAATTTTTTTGGGTATTCGTAGCAAAATTATTGAACCCTACTGAAAATGATTAAATCAGACTCAGTCCAGACAATACGTTTACAATCATCGTCGGTATAATTATGTGTCTTAGAAATGCAAAAACGCATTAAAATTGAACCGACGATATAGTAAACGTATTGTGGACTGGGAGTCTGAATTTAATCAGTTTCAGTAGGGTTCAAAGTAATTTTGCTGACGAATACCCAAAAGAAATTTTTTGGACTTCCTTAGTCAAGAAATGTGGTTATTTCGAACAATTTTGTACTTTTCAACTAGGTGGCGACATAATGTGAAAAGCCAAAACTGTTAAAAAATGGCTTGGAATGTAAAATTTTAGATTGACAGAATAGTCAGCACAATGTCCCGAGCCCGATCCGATTGCAAATCTTTGGTCAAGTGTTGAACAACGACTTGCATAGTTGATATAGCCCCATCCGCCAAGGACGATCTTAGAGCAGTGTACAAGTGGAGTGGAATCGAATTCCAAAAAAAAATTTTAGAATATGATAGAGAATGTACCAAAGTTTATAAATTAAGTCAAAAAAATTTTTTCCTTGTCGAAATTATAAATTTTTATTCTTCAGTTTTCACGAAAAGAGCAAAAGTGAGTACATGCGAGTTGTTTTGGTTTTTTATTTTCCACTTCTTGAAATAATATTTTGTTGTAGTTAGTAATATTTTAAGATATATAATAAATTGGAAAAAATCATTTTTTGCCCGTTGCTATTATAGTTTAGTTATTGTAGATGCCGAAAGACAGAGTTTGTGAACATGTACTCAGTTTTGCTCCCCACTGTATATAATAAAAAAATTTTATTTTTGCATTGAAATAAATTTATTCATTCGAGATATTTCAATACAAAACCCATTCAATAATGGACTGACATAATGTTGAAATTGAAAATTTAAATATATGAGAATATATAATATATTACAGAGTTAAAATTCTTTCTCCAGCTCAATCTTTCATTGTCCTTTTAGTCAATGTCAGAGTCAAGTCTAGACATTCCTCTACCCGCTATTCGCTCGCATTTATGCTCTGTAAATTAAAACAATTTCATTAGCAGTCGCCAAAGACAAAAACACAAACAATTTGCTTTTAAATTTGCTTGCCACAGTTGCCACACCTACGCCCCAACTGGCGCAACATCCGCTGTCTCCGCTTCGATCCCCTCTGGTAACCCACAGCAACAACATTATAAGCTGGCCAAAGCGTTGGCACAAATAAATTTCATTAATTGCCAGCCAAAAAACGACGTCGCACAGAGATTCATTAATCTCACTTTATAGTAATAAGCGGCTTTGGTGGTTACGGTTAGGTTTTTGGTTGGGTGGCTAAGTGGGTGGTTGGTTAAGCTATGGGCGATGGTGTGAGGCTTACCTACCGGTCGGACCATTAGTTCGGTTTGATTAAAAAGCCGCCTGGACACTGTTTATGGCTCCAACTCCGCCCTATTTTACTCTCTCTTACTCTCTTTCTATCTACACTTGTTGCAAAGTCAAACGGCAAGTCTGAGCAAAAACTTTATCCTTGGCATTTGCAGCGACCGCTCGTTGCGCCTCACCCCTTTAAATGGAGGGGCACATACTAACATACACAATACATAGGGCGCGTTTAACTGGCCAACAGGATGGCCAAAGCCTGGCCAGAACAGCCGGCCGACAGCCACTTGGCGCCGTTTTGCCGTTTGCGGCTGCCTAAAAAGTCATATTAATAATGAAAATTGTACTGTAGCGAAAAGTTTAAATGGGAAATTTTGCAGGCAAGTACGCTGACTGCCCTGCAGCAATGCAGTGGCACCAAGCTGTGCACAGCATCCCATATACACAATAAACTGTGTGTATTTCACGGTGTGTGTATGAAAGTTATTGGGCTTAGAGCGTTTTGCGCTTAATATATGATATAGCACAGTGAAATAAAAGAGTGAGCTATATATATATATAGAGAGAGAGAGAGAGCGAGAGCGAGGTACAGACATAGCAATAGTATGCTGTAAAACTTAAACTAAAGCTGCAACATAAAGTACAACAAAGTTATGCTAATATTAAGTGCGTCTGTGTGTGTGCATGCCCAACAGCCTCTTTCGAACTGAACAACATTATGATAACGACGAGGAATTTGTTTGAAATTTGTTGCATTTGCAGTCCCAGGCTCAATTAAAGCTGGCGCAAAAGTAATTTGCAATACAAAACAAAAATCTCTCGAGTTATCTTAGTAAGTCATTAAATTTTTTAATTGCGATAAATGAAAATCGATTATATGAAAAGTAATTTGATTTATCTGATTGATTCTGCGGTAGGATGTTAGATAATAAAAGTTATTTAAAAAAAAAAAAATTTAATTAATTTAATTAATTTAATTAATTTCTCCGATTTTGACTCAAAAGCGTTTACACAAAAGACAATATTCTATTATTTTTCATAGATGTTGACGTGTAAAATAATTGCAACCATAGTTGAAACTGATTTCAATATTAATGTTGAAATATTCAGAAAACGAGTGTGATAGTTTAGTCTTACTGCTTTCGTCACTAGTGCGCACTTGCGTTCGCAGTGATTATTATTTGTTGTTAATTATAAAAAGAAAATAGAAATATGCTTACGTTTTTAGACACTTGAATAGCTCATGAGTTTGCAATTTATGATAAATATGGAACATTAAATGCCCATTTAAATTGCATATGATTTGTTGCAGCAGAAATTCAAGTACTTGGCGAAATTGCTTAAGGAAATATATATAAAGTACTCTAACATACATACCCCCAAAATGATACGAGTGTAGCAATAACTAAGCTCTCACTTGCTGGCATATCTACATGACTGCGGTTGCGAGAAGTGGAAAGTAAATGGCGAATTGGGAAACTCCCTTCTCGCGTGTGTAACCACACGTAACTATCAAAGCGACTTCGTCGCCAGCAACGTCTTAAATTGAGTAACATCGTCGAGCAGCCATAGAAATATAAAGCAACAGAGCTGTGGCAGCTACTGCAAAAACTTGGCCAGAAAATTGTTGCAAACTAAATTGAAAAATTGATAGTAAAAAGTTGAAGAAGAAGCTGAAATACAAAAAGTGTGCCACACTAGCTGAAACGAATGCTCTAATCAAAAGTGCAGAATAGGCTAAAGTTAGTTGAGGATAAAAAATGAAAATTGATGCGTATCAACATGGAAGTTGGATATTTGCCAAAAAATGAACACTGCGTTCTTAAAGCATATATAATGAAAATGTTTTCACATAAAATTTTTTTTTAAGCTTGTTTAATGTTGTTTTAATAGAGATGACAAATTTTCAAAATTTAGGCTGCTCTCAGATAACGATGTGATCAAAGAATTAAGATGTTGATCAAAACTTAATATTTGGAAGCACTGAAACTTAAATTTTATTTACAAATTTTGGAAGCGTCTTTTCAAATTCTACACTTACCTTTACATATTGTAGATATACAAAAATCTGTTAGCAACAGCACACTTTACCACATGTATGTAATATATATAAAGTTTTTTTTACTTTTATAAAAAATGTAAAAAAAAGAATTGTGAAAAACAGAATAAGAAAGAAATAAAACCTTATTTCAATTGGTAATAAAGAATTGTATTATCGAAAGGACATAAAGTAAAAGTATTTAAACTGTAGAGTTCATATTTCTAGAAGACAATTTATAAATATAAGCTTAAGTATAATTTTAAAATTTGATTGCTCGAAATACTTAAGGCTTTCCATTATTTCAATATTTTATTATTTGTACATATCTTTTTAAATCGAAGTAAGAGTATTTAACTTACAATGTATCGGTTACCAGGCCCAATTACTCAAATGTCAGCTGCCTAGCCATCAATAGTTGCTCTATGTAACACCCACTGCCCTCCAGTTACCTCTGTCTGCTGTCTGTCAAGCAAGTGCAAGTTTTTCGGTATTAAAGTTTCATCAGTAATGACGTTAAATAAAATTGGAAGCGACTTCAAAAAATTGAACTTTTATTGGCTCTTCGAAAAAGTGAAATTACTTTTTTTTGCCACTAGACACGTATAGAACAAGGTTTTCCTAAGAGAATAGCATGTTTTACATTTGTTACATGCAATATATTACATATATTCCCTTTCCCCACTTCGTCATTTCGTCAATTCGTTACCCGCCTTGAATAAAGTTCATCATCATAACAGTGAACGATGCGCTCAGAGTGCAGCCCTAACTCGCAAGAGAAACGGTTTTGACGCATTGCAGTGGATGGATTTGATGTCTATGCCCTAAAGTTTAGATAGAACGAACATAGCAAGCGTGTGTGTGAGAGAGAGAGAGAGAGAGAGAGAGAGAGCGAGAGAGGGACAACAAGTCGGGAAACACAGCGAAATAGTTATATGACAGAGGACTAGCGCATAACACTTGCTGCTAAATATTTGAGCATTACGAATTAGACTTGATGTGGACCAAGAGTCTTAACAAATAATTTATAGTTTAGTCCAAGGGATTCGAGGATATGAGACTTTATGGCGTGACAGCCTTATGTGGTCTTAGATTAATATGAGAGCCAGTCTCAAATAGTTTATGTTTAAATGAAATTAATGTGGACGGGTATTAACTAGTGTTTAGTCGCATAGCACATAAATAGTATTTAATTTAAATAAAAAGACATTGAAAAGAAAAATTCTTTTAACAGCTTGTTCACCCTTTTATGCTAATTGCAGCTACTTTCTACTACTTTCTGGCTACTTTCTTTTCATTTTTTTTTTGCTGTCATTTTGTCATATTTTTATTATCTATCGATTACTTGCTATGAATTCGATTAGTTGTTCTGGTTGAGTAGATTTTAATTCGTCCTCCCACTTTACTTAATTTCTAACTAAAGTTGCATAATACTTTGATCTAATGCCATTCATACTTATTATAATCGTAGCTTAGTCGCAACGTTTAACTATGCGACGTTTGTTCACTGGAGTGGCTTTTGGTGCTTGGGGAACCAGAAGCTATGCGAGAACAGAGACTGCTGCTTATGGGCTCAAACTCGTCTCATTGTGCAAACAATGCCAGCTCAAGCATAAACATAAACACACACACACACACACACATACGTACAATAGAGTAAGGAATGTTTTGGGACATATTCTTAAAGCATACTTTTGTGGGCGCAGCTTTTGTTTGCCTGCATTTTGTGCTTTAGCTTTGACTTTGGGCTCATTGTTTTGTCAACTGCATTGCCAAGCTGCCTTTGTTGTTGCAGCTGCCACAACAGCAGAGATTTCTAAATAATAAATACCTCCCCCAATGCTCATAGCTTAAAAATTAAAAAGAAGAGAAATGAAAATACTTTTGAAAATGCCTACAACTTAGTCAAGCAATCGAGTTGCTGCTATGTTAAGTGCCACGTGTTCGTATATTCAAAAAAAAAAATTTATCAACACAAATAAAAAAAAAAAATATAAGTATAAAACAATATTAAAAATAACTAGTCGGACGGCGCTACAGTGGAGCATTCTCGACTATCGGAGACCCCGTACTTACTATGGCAAAAGCTAACACTGCTAAAAATTCACACTTGATTTGGACCCGATCGGTCTTATGACAGCTATATGATATAGATGTCCGATTTGAACCAACTTTGGTCAGAATATATAAAATCAAGTTAGACACATACTCTATCAGTTTTATTACGATATCTTAAAAAACAAAAAAGTTTTTTATATGATATAGTTATATGATATAGTGGTCCGATTTGGACCAACTTTGGAAAGGATATATAAGACCAAGTTTTATGTATATTACGATATCTCATAAAAAAAAAAGGTTTTTTATTCTAAGACTTAATTATGGCCCGATCGGTCCTATGACAGCTATATGATATAGTGGTTCGATCCAAAATAGAAACTATCTTAATTTGCCATACCAAATTTGGTGTCACTAACTTTTTAATTGTTCTTATAATCTGAGCTTAAAATTTTTTTTTTCGATTTGTGGGCATAATAAGGCGCCTAAATAGGAGTACTGTCAAACAAATTTACTTATTCTAACTCCTTTTGTAGCTGAGATCTAAGTGTACATACGGACAGGCAGACCTTGCCACAAACACATAAGCCTTTTTACCATTAGAGTACTGGGATAAAAATATATAGAGTATGAATGTGTATATATTTCTGCGCATTCACCACTTCTTACGTGTTTGATGCCTCGCAGCCAAATTAGATTGACTGATGGATGTGGATTTTGGGGCACAAACACAAACACACACACACACACACACACACACACTCACCTCACCTCACATCAGCTGAGTTGAGCCCATGCACTTGACATGCGAGCAGCACTTGGCCTGACATACGATGCCACTTGAGAGATATGTCTTTGTTTCCCTTTTTCATTTTGTTTGCTTATTTGTTTATTTGTTTGTCGTGTTTGCCTTTTGATATCTCAACTTGGCGTGCGGCTTAGCGACAGCACTCGCATGGTAAATCGACGCAATTCACCAGCTGAAAAAAGAAGGGGAAACTCTTTGAGCTGAGTTGGAGTTAGAGTTGGGGTTCTAAAACATCTCGTCACATGATATGTCGAGCATTGTGGTTGTTTATTTATTTATTTTTTTCATTACATGTGTAACAAAGTTTTGCATTCGCTTTGAGCTTGTCTCACACATTAAAAAGCCAAAAGCTAAAAAAAGGCGTGGTTTTTATTTTTCTGTTTGTTTTTTTATACAAAGTTTTTACTTATCTGTCATGTGTTTTGTGTGTATAAGTCTGTTGGGGTGTGGCATGCCTTGGGTTATGCGGGGTCATCCTTGTCAAACAGTTGACATCTGGCATAAATCGCGTACAGAATTGAAAGGCGTTGCCTATGGTACGGCTTTTACCAACAGTAAAACAATGAAAAATTGTTGAAAATATTTTCAGATTGTTGGATTGCTCTTATCAGCGTTCAGCACGTGATTTACTCTGCCTGCACGCTCGAAAAGAAAATAAAAACTCTCAATATTTCTTTAAAAAATTGGCTAATTTAACTGAGAAATGAATTGAATTTGTAACATAATCATAAAATATATTTACAGTATATGTAAATGTCTTTTTCCTGATTGACTCACTGACTTACGGAATGACTTATTCCATAAACAAAAGAACTAGGGAACAAAAATTCTCTCTTTAAAGTTTTCGAGTTAGTTTTTGGAATCGAAAATAAAAGTTTGTATCCTATACTTAGACTGACTTAATTGAATGAATAATACAAAATGACACGCTCAAAGTAATCTTGTAAATAATGCAAGTTACAATTTAATGTACTTTTAATGATGAAATATTTAGTTGCATACTTCATTCCTTCGATGAATTAAACAAAGCAACACATGAGTTGCATATTCAAAGCTTCAGTCCAATCTTAAGCCAGCACCAAGCTGTTTCACGGAATAAAAACCTAAAAAGTTTTCTCTATTTTGCACTTTCTACACAGTTTTGCCTCTTACTTTTTGTGGCACAAAATTCCCAAAGCAACTTTCGCTTTTTAGATAAAAAATAATGCATTTATCTTTCCTTAACTTGGCAAAACACGAATAGGAAAAGGAGGTAAGCAACCGTAGAACGAGAACAATAAAAAATGTTATCAGTGAAAGTAAAATTTTGGGACGCTTAATGCCAAAACAAATGTCAGAATTTTCCAAAATAAGCCAATTTGTTACTGAGCTCAGCAAATTCGGCATATATTTTCGATGCGTTTGCAAAGATTACACAATGTGTTAAATGAGCTGCAAAATAAAAGGTACACGAGCGTGCGAAAGCGTTGACCAACACTGGACAGCAACTACTCGCTAAAAAAAGGGTACAGTGGAAATGTCAGTTATTTTTGCTATTATTGTTTGTTGTTGTTGTTCTTATCACATATGAAATATCGCATAAACTAACGCAAAATGTCAAAGTTGCAGTTCAGGCAGAAATGTCAAAAGGGTTGACAGCACAGCATGAGGTAGGCACGAGGTCAGGGGAGGGAAGTGTAGGGAGGTTTTGTTGAGTCGTGGCTTGTGGGTTGGACCTTGCATGATTTACGATGTTCTATCAAAATGGCGACGCATAAAAGTATGCTATACTTTTTAAATGCAATGCACAAAGCGAAGCGGCGGCTGTTAAAAGTTAATCAGTTGTTGTTGTTATTGTTGTTGTTGTGAATGCCAGATGAAAAATGGCTCAAACGTTCGCCTGACATTTCATTAAAAAACGAATACCAAAACGGACAGACAAGAGAGCGCAAGTAAGAGAAAGGGAGAGAACGATAGAGAGAGAGAGAGACAAGAGCGAGAGAACACTTACACAGTCAATTGCGCAAATCTCAGACGCAGTTGAAGATGCAAAATGGTTGGATACGAAAATCTGCCAGGGAGGGTTTTTTTTTGGGCTACAGTGCCTTCATATCCTGCAGCTCGATTATAATTTAATCTAGTGTGGTATGTGTGACAAACTCACGATGCATGCGACGTGACACAGCCGCCATTTTTCACAGCATTCCACTCTGCATATGGCACGGGCAAAAAGGGAGAGAGAGAGAGAGTGTTAGAGAGAGAGAGAGGGATGAAGGGAGGGCAAAGGACCTGCAATGTGGCATGTGGCGAAATAGAAGTGTCTGTCATTTTTATAAATAACATTTTCAGTATTTGTGTGTGTGTATGTGTCTGTGTGTGTGTGTGTGTACAACTTGGCAGTGTGTCATTGCCACTAGAATCTAAAAACAAATGACAAAAATGTCAACAATTTTGTGCTCTGCATTGTCATAACGACGACAAGAAACGATCCTTGGAGTGCTTTTTGCTGTGCTCTAATGTATATGTATATTTTGGTGTGAATGTGTGTGTTGTGCGCTTATAAATACCAATAAATATTTGCAATTTCCAACACCAACAAATATACGACACACAATTAAAGTAATTGCGCAAATGGCAATGGAATTTTAGCTATTCATTGTTGTTGTTGCCATTGTTGTTCGTTGTTGTAGTTTGTCATTAAGCCTGCTATTAAGCCATTTATGCCAAGGCAGCACAAAAATGTTAAGCACTTGCCAGACCATCAGTTTACTTGGCCTGAACTTGAATTTTAGCCTTACGACACTCACTGCTAATTAAAGCTGCTTAAAGCCAAAACTTCAACTAATAATAATGATGATGATGGTAATGATGATGATAGCTCTGCGGGCCATTGTAAGAGGTTTATATTTTTGGTCATATCAGCGTTGTTTTTGCCCCAAGAAAATTCTTTTATCGTTTGAGTATGCTTGTTTGTGTAAATGGGTGGTTTCCATAGCTAATAAGTGTTATTCTTGAACAGCAAATCAGAAAACTCATACGTTGCATATCTTAAAGAATTTCTATTGGATTCTTGCCAATATTTTCTACCATTTTTGCAAAAATTTTTCAGCTTTTTCTAAGCTATTACTTTAAAAAGAATATTTTTAAATATATGTTATGGTATTTTTTATATATTTTTAGTCTTCCTTTAAGTAATTCCTTTAATTAATTTTGTCTTGTTTAAGGGTTTTATTTTTTGTATAATATGATATTTAAGAAAACGAAATTTATGTAATTTTAGTTTCAAGTCGAACAGACTTAAATGACTGTAATTAATATATATATTTTTGTGTCATTTTAATTGGGTTGTTGGGTTTTTGGGTAAATTTAATATACCTCAAGTCCACTAAGCATTGGTTTGTACAATGTATTTTGTACAAACTGCTTTTGAATTTCATACATACACATTAAAATTATTACGTATACATAATTTGAGTTAAGTTTTCCGTTCCAATATTGACTAAAACAGATAACACGTGTATCTTACGAAATATATTTTTACCATCAAACTGCATATTAACTGTTTCAGCACTTACCGAGAAACGAGGAGTATTTAACATTCAACTTTACCCAGCTCAATTTGAGTGCTCTACATTACCATACTTTTCAGATTATACTTGCAACTTATGCCAAAGCGTTTTGGCCGGGCAAATGCACAACAACAAAAGCAACAACATAAGGAACAAAACGCATGTCGCTTAAAAACCTTGCGCTCATTATAAAATGCAGTGCCGCAGCACATGAGCCTCATCTGGTGTTGCTGCAGCTCCTTCTGCTGTTACTGCGGCCGTGGCATGCCTCACGGTTGCCAGCGGTGCAACAGCGGCAACAACATCAACAACAGCCGAAACAGCAGGCATCCCCATGCAACATTTGCCACACGTTGTGCTTTTCATATTTTTGTACAATGAACGCCGCTAGCCTTGAGCCAACTCTGCTGCAGCTTATGTGCCCTCGCTCTACCTTGTTTCCGCCAATCCCCCCCGTCCCACTGTAACTGTCGCTAGCAACACCCAAAGACCCAAAGAACCAAGACCAAGCCAAACGACAACCCGCTTCGCCCATCTTTTGCTTACAATTAACCTCAAAAATGAGTTTCCATTAAAAATGCCCCAGAGTCATCGATGTGTCCTATGTGCATGTGTGCGTGTGTGTGAATATATGCACACACACACACACACACACACACACTTCTTTGTCCCTCCCTTTCTCCTCTCTGGCTCCAGTGTCTGTGGCAACTTTACGACAACGCCACGTGACGTATGTTGAGCTGTCAGTTGTGTTTAATGTGCTACGCGTTGCATAGTTTCTTTTTGGCGTCGTTGTTTTTGTATTTGGTACTTTTTCAGTTGCACTTGTCGTTTTCTTTTCCTTCTTCTTCTTGGCCCCCTTTTTACATTCGGCTTAAACCATGCACTTGTTCTCTCCCAAAAAAAAAAACCGGAGCAACATTATCGAAATTGTTGTGAGGTCTCAAAGTACACAGCACTATGTATTAGATCAACTATCAAGGATAAGACCAGATGAGCTCACTTCTTGTTGATGTCGTCAAGAGTACAAAGCAATATAAATAAACAAATCTTTAAGTACAAGAAGTTAAACACTGGTAAGTGGGATTTGCAGATTTATGTAAGCCCAGGATAGTAACGATCATTATTTTTGGAAATAATAGTATTGGTTCGCATTGAAGTATATAATAACATTATGCAATTATTCCCTTTAATGTGAACCAAAATTATTATTTCCAAAAAAATTATCGTTACTATCTAGTTTTGACAAACACTTTTATTTCCATGTTTTTTGATGTTTTTCATGTTTTATATTTCTGGTTGTAATAGGCAATACCAAAGAAAAGTAAATGTTTTAGCTTAACGCAGAAAATTAATAGACATGTCAAATTAATGTTAAACTCAAAAATTAAGTATCCACACTTAATCTAGCCAAGTTTTAATTCTATTTTTAGTTTGTATTCTCGTTGGTACTTTCAATCTGCTTTTCAATACAGAAGCATACCCATAGTATTCTGTCTTTCGTCATTCTCTTGCGTATCTTGCGATTCTTTTATTAATTTGATATGCCATATGCATGTTGCACACTCGTATATGTGCATATGTGATGGAGTGTGTGTCTGACAGTAGATTATAAATTCCTCGACCTTCGTCAGCAAACAATATAAATTTCTTTTTGCTGTGGCAAAACAATTAGACGCTCGATCGGACTAATTGCTGCTGCATTAATCTATTGATTCAACCCTCACGCCCAGAACAAGCACACATCACGGACAGACACTCACACACACTCACATAAGAAAAGCTGTTTTTTCGTTAAGAGCGGAGTCCTGACCATTTTAAATTGAATTTTAAATTAATAAACGTTGCGGTTGCATCAAGAATTACAAATTTATACACTTCGTGCATGGCGTCGTCTTTGTGGCAACACAGTTGTAGCTTTTCTTCTTCTTTTTTATTGTTGATGTGGTTTTTTACTTTTTCTTTTTTTTTTTTTTGGTAACGCCGCGTTGTTTTCGTTGGTTCCTGTCGTGCACTCCTGGCATTGTGTCCAAATCTATGCACATTTTTTTGCCGTCTGCTTGTGTCCTCCCCTTCTGCACTTCTACCTTATACCTCCTTGTATACCCTGTTAAATGCTGCAATAAAAAGTTCACTTATGCTGTAAATCGCCTTATATTTCAATAACATTTATTTATAATCAAAAATAAATTTTTTGGTTTAAAGGATCGTATGGTGTAGACCAGGAAACGTTCTGGTTGATCTAAGTTCCATATAAAAAAAAAAAAACGATGCCCTTAATAGACACAGAACAATTTGACAGCTAATTTATTTGTGTTCTACTTCTTTCGGGGCCTAATTTCGTATAATCACACCTCACTTATATATTTCAATTTCAGTTATTACAGGAATGTCAGGAGTCGCGATCACCCCAATGTGCTGTTCATGTTATTCTTTTGTTGCATATAAATCTTGGTTTAGCCGGCTGCGCTTTCTTTGCCTCCTTGCCCCTTTGCCACATTTGCCACAGCCTTTGCATTGCTCGCTCTTCTCTATTCTTTTTTTGTACTCCATTCTTGCCTGTATTTTCTTAGTTTTTCCCTTTTTTTTATTTTTGGTATGTTTTGCTATTGTGGTTTTAATTCTATTTTCAGAATAAATTGTTTCGCTACACTAACATTTTACAGGACGAACAGCGTTTTACAGTTGGCTGCTGTACGTCCTGTGTGGCATGCAACTAATTACATTTGCATATCTATGGCAAAGTGAAAATGCGGCCCAATAGCAGACGAGTTGAGAGAGAAAGCCACTCAACTGCAGTTAGTCAAAATAAAAACAAAGTTTAATTCATTTTTTTTTATTTTTTGTCTTGCTTTCGTCGACAAACATCAAAGTCTGCCGCTTGTCGCCAACTCTCAGCTATCGTCAGTCGCTTTGCGGTTAAAATCAGTATAATTATAAACTTTTTCTAGCATTGCTTACGCATTCGCTTTATCTCTATAAATAAGCGACAACAACTATCATAAGAACAACTTTGACGCTGTCCAAGGCATGCAATTAAATATGCACTTGGAATCTTCCTCAACTCGTCCTTTATTCCGTGCTTTTTGTACTGCATCTTCAACTTCCTATCGCAGTTGTCATCACAGATGGCCACGCCCACATGCACGAGTGCTTTCACTGAGCGCTGCGTTGAGCATTTTGTTAATTAGTCTATAATTAATATGAAAAGAAAATTGAAAAATTGAAGCGCAACTCAGCGCTTTGATTGCTTAGCAATTGTTGTGCCAGGAGTTTATGTTGTTGTCAGATTGCAGATTCCCCTTCTGCTATGGACATAATAGTTTCGTCTTTCTGTTGTTGTTGATTCATTTTCAATTAAATATGTGCCACTTGCTGGCAACACAACAACACATTTCACTTAATTGCAGATTGCTCATAAGTAGTGGTGTAAAAATACATCGAAATAATAACAACTTGATTTTCGTGAATGCGATTTTCGAGATGATCCAAACTAAACACATTTTTTTTAGGAAACTCGCTCAATTTATTTCAGATATATCGACAACTTAATACTTTGTTTTTGCTTGGCGATTTTTTATGTTGAGCTAAAGTTTGGACTTACATCTCTGATCAAAAATGCATAAAGCGAGTGCAATTTTAGATCATATTTATGCAGAGGTATGTCTTTTTTTTGCATCTGTTTTGAGATTAGTATTGAGCAAGAAAGCAAAAGTGTCTGAGCAGTAATAATTTATAATAATAAACTTTGTAAAGAAAAAAAGAAATGTGTAGGAAGAGTAGTGATTTGTTAAAATAAATATTAGATGAGAAAAGAGATAAATAGGGGGATTATGTTTTAGTTGATCCGTGTTACTCAGTATTTTAAATTTTATTATAATAATTTAGCTAGACATGAAAATCAAGAACTTGAAGAATTAATGTACTTATTAAGTATTGACTGAAAATCTGGCTCATTTAGTTAATGTAAAACTGTTTAGTTAATCGAAAAAGCTGCAGAATTTCCAAAAAAATAATCTGAATTGAAAATTAAAACCTGATCGATAAATGTCGCTTATTGTGTGCTCCTCCCAAGAGGTTTTGGACGCGTAATGGCGTCAGTTACTGTTTGTATCTGCCACAAACGAGTAAATTAATCAAATGAACTACCTTTACATGTAATTAACAAAGCCCCAAGCAAAACTATATATGTGTATTATGTTATGTAGTTGAAAAAAGTTTGGGGCAGGCTTTTTTTGTTGTGTGCAACAGCATGTGGCACAAAAATTAATAAAGCTAAAAGCATGCGACCAATAATGTTTATAAATTTAATTATGTAAATGTTTGGCTATAAAAAAGAGAGAAGCAGACAGAGAGAGGAAGAGAAAGAGAGGGGAAGGGGGGGACGATAAAGGCTGCCAACGGGCTGAACATCGAATAAAGCAAAAAAAATTTAATAGATGTCAAGCACAAATGGAAATTCGAATAGCAAAATAACAGACAAAAGTTAAATATAAATATAGCAACAAAAAAATTGTTGATGTGTATTTAAAGAATATCTGTAGAGAAAAAGAGGGAGGGAGAGGAGGCAGAGGATATAAAGTGGAGATCAGAACTGTTGAACCCAACCAAAAGTTGAATCGTTGCAAATGTTGATTCGCATATGAAATTAATTAAATTTTTTCGGTTGTCAGTGTGCACGTTGGACATTAAATGTCTCTGCTTTATGGCTGTTACCTCCGAAGTGAGACAGATAGTGAATGAGAAAGCGAGAAAGTGAGACCGCGTGAGCAGCATGGTCTACATGTATGTGTTTACTCGTTTATATGTGCGCATTTCCGTTTGGTTATTAGTTTTTCTGCGGCATTTCCGGCATTTTTATGTGCGATTGTGTATGCGGTTACATATACGTGTGAGTGTGTGTGCGGAAATTAAGGCCCTGTTGTTGTTGTTGTCATGTTACTGTCTTAATTTAACTTGCAACGGTTAATTAAAACAACAATAAAACCAACAGAAAAAGAAATGAAAAAGAGAGAGAGAGAAGAGTTGAAAGAGAGTGGGTGATAAATGCACTAACCTTGTAAAAATTTCTGAAGCCTGAAAATAGCTTTTAGTATATTGAGAACATAGTTTATTTAAAAAAATATTTTAAAAAAAAAGAAAAAAAAAAAAAATTTTTTTAATTTTTGTAAAATTTTTTTTGTAACAAATATTGGGACTGAAGCAATAAATAAGTCTCGTAGCATTAGAAATTAGACATAAAAAAATTTAATTGAAAGCTAATTTAAAGTCAAAGAGATCGAATTTGTACAGGATACTTTTTTTCATAATTTTTTAATATAAATATAATTTCAAAATCCTTAAAATATTTTATATATATAAGCCATATACGCTACGCTATCACTGCAATGTATAGACATAATCAGAAAAATGATTAAGTAGAGATAAATGTTAATTTATAATCATGCAACGTAATAATGAATGCAGTTTGCGAATAATACTAGTAATAAACCCGTGCCTGAGCCATTTGTCAATATACAGTTGCCGTTGTCCGAGTGGCCAGTGTTGCCAACATGTGTCGAAATTACAAAGGTACATTTCATGTTTGCAGTGCTATCCGAGCATTGTACATTTTATGAGCATATTTCCAATAAATATTATATTTACACACACAGAGAGCAAGAGAGAGAGAGAGAGAGAGAAAGAGAAAGAGATACCCGAAAAGTGAACAAAGGGGCGTCACTCAATTATGTGTAGAATGGTGGGAGGTAAATGGTGGCAACATTGCGTAAATGCAATTATGCAAGTCTATTTAAATGTTTAACGTGTCATTTACATATGAAAGATTTAATGGCAGCGCATTGAATTGAAATTGCACTGCCAATGTGATGGCCACGTCATGGCAGAGACACAAGGGGCACAGCACAGGGGAAATGTCAACAGCAACAACGAGCGTAACAAAGAGCCAATTAAAAGGCTAACAATATGAGTTCGTGGGCCAAAGTTTTTTAATTATAACTTTAAATTCAAAAACATTTAAGCTGAATATGAATGCAAAACGCATAAAAACTCCAATTTGTTGCCCATAAAAGTATGCTATAAAATGTGTGTACCTTACACACACGTTCAGATATACATTCATACATACATATGTATGCTTGACCATTACAACAGCTGCCAATGAGATTTGCAGTTGCAGCTGTAACTGTAGATGCAATAGACTTCATCTTGGTTAAAATATAGTGCATGTATTAGTCGGACACATTTGACATGCTAAAAACGAGATTTGAAAATTTCACTAGTAGTTATAAGAATATCACTTATGTAGTAAGTATCGAAAATACTCTTAGAGTGTAGGGTATCTGCTAGTCGAGCACATTTGAGCTATTGAAGCCTTGCTTAATGGCCGGCACTGTTAATTGCGTGCCATAAATCTGGGTACAGCAGTCCTCAACGCCATCATCAACCTCAATCCCAAAACCCATTGCCAGTTCATTTTTTTTTGCCCAGTTTTTTCCATTTCCACTTCCATTTCCATTCATACAGTAGTCGTATAGTGGTCAGTCGTATATATTTTATAACTTACTGTTCTCTCTGACTATCTCCGGCAAAAGGACTACAGCAATAACAATAACAACAAAATAACAAACAGATGAATGGCCAGACAAAGTAACATGTTACATGTAATTAATTTCAAATTATTTATACATGAACGCGTATGGCCAGTAAAAGGTACCTAACGTATAACAACAACATCAGCAGCATAAAAAAAAGACAGACATCAACAAAATCATACACACAAAAAAACAGCTTGTGGCGATGTTCGCACTATACATCTCTTCTAAAACGAAGCGACCGTTCAGAGAATCCAACACTGAATGAAAAAGTTAATACAATAGTCAAAAGACTTTTTCTCTCTTTTTCTCCCTCTCTCTCTCTCTGACTTTCTCTTCAAAACAGCACTGGAGAAACAGGGATAGCGAAATGTATTTTAAAACGAGGTGGAGAATTGCTGAATAACTTCGTTCAAAGTAAATTAAGTGAATTCTCTGATTGTTATTTCTATCTCTTTATCTACTTACTCTCGGCTAATTTCTCTCCCATTTAGTTGTTTCTGCTTTACTTTTTACTTTTCTATTCTTATTCCACTACATCTGATCTGATGCAATTGTCTTTCAATAAACAGTGTTTTAGTTCTCTGTTCAAACTCTTGTTTTTTTTTAAGATGTCCTCCTAAACCAACCTGCAATTTTTCTACTTTACCATTTTCGTTGCCTCCTTTTACCTCATTCTTCTCTCTACACTCTTCTTATATTCTCGATCACCCTCTGTATATCTCCTCTTTCGTCTTTCCTCGTCGCCATATTCTCTTTTTGATCCCTTTCTCATTCATTAAACTAATTTCTTTAAAAATTAAAACTGAGAAATCCCAATTATAATTCCATCTGTGTTACACTTTTAATTCCAGCTCGGTTGCTTTGAAAAAAATCAAATAAATGCTAATAAACTCTCCCCTTAGTTGCAACACATTTTTGTTCATCAACTTTATCCATTTCCTCTTGCCAAATCAAGATTCCCACATGTTTGGCATAAAATGGTATTCGACAGAGTCGTAAAGTGGCCGCCCTTTGACTTAGGTTTGGTTTACTCCATGAAAAGAGGCCGCAAGTATTTATTTGTTAACTGATTTAATGACGCCAGTGTCGACGCAGCTGCCACGCCCCCTTCTCGCTCGGGGCCTCATAAAATGCGTGCCACACACTTTAAGCCGTAAATGCAATTGCTCTCGTCTCTCTCGTTGTGTACCTGTGTGTGTGTATGTGTGTAAATCATAGCATTTTGGCTTTAAGCGTTAAACTGCGCAGCATTAACTGCCAGTCTGCCCAGCAGGAGGTACCTGTATTTATACCTGCGTACAGGTAGGACCAGGAGTCGCACTCTCGCAGTCGGACAAGCCGAGGGACTGAGGACTTTGGACAGGTTGAAAAGAGGGGGTGGTGGTATCCGACGCAGCAGCTGCGTTTCAATAAGCACATAATTGAATTCTGATCATAAATTTGCATTATGGCCGTAACGCGGGTTTCTGGCGGCTTCACTTTGCCTTTGCTTTTGGTTTTGGCCAACAGCCCAACAATATATAATTTTTCGTTTTCCCTTTTTTTGTTGCGTTGGCAGCACGTGGCTTATGGCATAATTTTACCCAAAACGCACATTTCGCATTGGATTCAGGCATCTGGGAGAGATACTCATAAAAACGTGCTGCATGTAAATAGCCGAAAAACCCGCGCAGCTGGATGGATGCCAACAATTGAGGGAGCTAAGGGGAGTGATAGTTGAGAGAGGGGGAGTTAACAGTGTCCACATAAAATGCAAAGATTTATGGTCGAAACACTCTAATTTGGAACTCGACAATGGTCACATATGGGTGGCAACGGGTCACTACCCATTTTAATTCAGTAAACTAAAAAAACTAAAAAATTATTATATTTAAATTGGAGTTTTGAATATAAACCAGTTATCGATAGTTACAATTGAAATCAATTACTAAATCTTAATAACTTTCTTAATCCTAAACAAGCGGACAGCTTCATGGAAGTATTTAAATATTTTCTTACATTGACAGAAACCAAAATACGCACTATAAATTTTTACGTTCTGTAAATTTGTTAAACAAAATATTTGCTGAAAGATAAAAAAATATATTGAATTAAATAAATGAAATTTTTTTGTTCAATAAAAAATATAAAGTCAACTTTTTATTCCATTATGAGGTCATCCAAATCTTTTGAGATATGTAGAACATGTGTATCGATAAACTAATAGTTATTTATTAGACCAACTTTTATGTTCTCAAAACATTTAACAAATTTACAGCATATTTTTAATGTTGAGTACCACAACTTAATTATCATATAAACAGTTAAAAGAAATATATGTATTTATGCATGCTAAAATTAAGGAATGCCTACTGGCAATTCCAGTTAAAAGTTGTTTATAAATTCACTTTTGATAGTTCTTCTTCTACCTAATTTTTGTATTTTATGTACTTTAAATATCCTTGTAGTTGAAGCTTCCATTTGAACTTATAATTGAAATTGTTTACTTTGTAAATGTGTGTATGAAATGTGATGATTTAATCAATTCACTTGTTATTCAATATGCAGATGCTTTCGGCTGTATCCCTATGGCATTATTTGTTTTTTTTTTCCCTAGAACACAGACACTCATAGAGATATATGTATTTATTTTTATACTACTATTTTCATTTACAAGCTCATTGACTGCCAGGTAAAGCATGTTTCAAATATTTTATTGCCATATTTATCTAATTGCTCATCAATATCTTGACTTGCGGCTCAAGACACTACAAAAACAAGAACAACAACAACATAGATACATATTTCATGTGGAAGTCAACGAAACCATTTGGGGGCGTGTCATACATTTCGCATTGATTGTTTTCAATACCGCACAACAAATGCGCCTGTCAAAAATTAATCACTTGCACTTAGTAGTAAACACCCACACCCACACCTACATACACACACACACTGACACACAGGCACAATGACTACTACACGCATTTATAATTGAATTTGGCTTTTGTTATTGCTTCTGCTGTTGTTTTTGTTGCTCTTGTTCTTGTTGTTTTGACGTTGTCTGTCCAAGTTGGCAGGTCGGCAATCGATGGCCAATGCGACTGGCAGCCGACTGAAAGCACGCAATTTATTTTCATTTCTCTAATAGACTTATTTAGACACACACACACACTCACACACAGTTGAAGCGGATGAGAGGAAGAGAGACAGAGAGAGAGAGAGAGAGAGAGAGAGAGAGAGAGAGAGAGAGAGAGAGAGAGACAGACAGACTGAAACAAACTGCCTGCCAATACGCGTGTGTGCTTCGTGATAAATTATTTGTAATTTATTAATTTATTTATTAATTTCGCCGTCTGTTTTGTTTTTGTCTGTCTGACTTCACTGCTCCTCTCTCTCTCTCTCTTTCTTTTCCTTTTTAACATCTACATACATACGCTTATTTGAACATATTTGAACTCACGTCACGATACGCTCAGACCATAAGCTGACTTCAAAGCCCATTTCTACTTAAAGTCTCTGTCATATTATTTATTAAATTTACTAAATTGATTAATCGTTTCTGGACTAACCTCAATTTTATTAGTATTATTTATTTATTTACGAGCAAATCAAAACTGTCTTGAATTAATTTACAAATTTTTGTTTTTACATTAATTAAGAATTTCAACAATCTAAAATTGAGAAGACAAGACATAGACAAGAACGGAAGGATAGAAATAGAAAGAAATTATAAATATATTCATAGGAGTTTAACAACTGAATAAATAAGGATACAATATCCAATATGATTTTGAAAATAAACTGTAAGCAAAACGGTACTACACTAGATTTAATTTGTTGTTTGTCAACACTATATTAATCATTGATCCACATCAGTTTCAAGTATTTCCATTAATTAGTAATTCCATTCTGATAGTATTTCACCAAACACACATTTTTCACATAACACATTTTTTAAAGTTTGCTTATATTAATATAGAAAAAGTTTATAATAATATTTTTTATATTTAATTTTAAATAATAATTTTTAAAAAATTCCATAAACTTAAAACATTATAAGGCCTAGTCGTCAGAGTATTTCAAATCCAAGTAAATTTCCTTTTATTTTCTCCACTTGTTTTGCTGCTCATTTAACTTTCAGGTTTATTGTATTTATTTATTTTGTTTTTGGGCCTCATTAACAAGGTCAGCAACAATATGAAGGTGTTTATGTCTTTCGCTGTCTAAACTTGTCTCTTGTTTTCTTTATATGCCTTAGCTGAAGGCGTTTAATGGCTGACTCACATGCGAATCGCGAGCTGTTAGGACATGTGTTGACAATACAAATGGATTTCCAATGATTTATTATTGCATTAGAGCGCATTAAACGCCCAGCGAGAAAGCAAAGGCGACTAGAAAGAAAGGACGTCAGAAGAGTCAAGAGAACTTAACAGTTTTGTGGAACGCATCTCTTACAGTTCACAATAAAGATGAGTATCTTAATGGTGATACCGATACTGTATCGATTGCGACAAACAATATTCAAGTTTAACGAAAATTAAAGAATAGAACATTTGCAGATAATTTGTACCGACCTCAAAATGAAGGGTATTTTTAAAAAATTGTATCTTCTGTGTGATCTCAATATAAACAATAGCTTCTTTGTTTATATTCTTTCATATATTTTATAAGTTACTCTTTCTGTGAGTATTTGGCGAAGAAAACTAATTAATTATGTCGCATTTTATTTGCATTGTTTTTATTTTACCAAATTAATATCGGTTATTGATTTTCAATGCGATAGTCCCATTGCTTAGTACCTTTTTGCTTTAGTCCGATACTTTATTTTAGCGACACCCATCCCTAGTCCACATGCTGTGTGTGTGGCTGAGTCCAGGCATTTGTTTCTGGCCGGGCTCAGTGTGCAGTCAGTGGAAATGCATAAAAATGAGTCATAAGTTTAAAAATTTATAAAATGCGCCAGCGCATAACAGCAGCAGCAGATCCCTAGCATAGTAACAGCAATTGTAGTGGGCACTGGCATGAAAGGGGGCGTGGCTGCTGTATGCCATTTGCAACATTTCTTGTTACATTTTACTGGCAGTCAGCAGGCAGCAGGCAGCATTATCAAATGTCTACGACAAGAAAAATTAAATTAAATTGTAGTGAGTCTCTGCCAGAGACACAGAGACACACGACCAGCGAGTGTGAGAGAGAGAGAATGAAACGGAGACGGAGATAGAGGAAGTGAGAGTCAAACTGAAAAGAAGAAGAATAAGAATACGAAGTAGTGAGAGGAGCGTGCTATATGTTAAAATAGTCTTCGACAGGCCATGGTCTGGACAACGAAATTTAAACTCCAGCATCTTAGACCATCCAGACCATCTTCCGGGCCGCCTTCGTAATGCAAACTTAATAAGATGTACGTTAGCTCCCTTCCCATCCCTTGCCCCCTCTCGCTATCCACCAATTCTGATGCTCCTCTGTTCCTCTCCATTTCGTTACTGTCCGTCTGGCTGCATGTCAGTCTGTCTGTCTGTCTGTGCTGCATGTCGTCTGTCAGTGGATACACATGCAACTATCACGACTACTGCACTGACAGTTGGACACACAGACCCAGACACAGACAAGCCATCTACTTCTACATCCAGTTCGTCAGTTTATCTATGACGCCGTATCGTTGCTCGGCAAACCGGCGGACAGCTCGAACAGTCAGCAAATTGTTGCCATATAACTGTAATCAGCAAACATTTTATGCTTCAAACTGTACTGCATTTAGTATTAGCACTGATGTGGTTCTCTATCTGTATATACCTGTGGTAAGCCAATGTGCTGCCAGTTATCAGACGAATATTGTCTAGTCTAAGCATACAACAGATTAAAATTTATCAAACGCTGACAGCACGTGTATTGTTTCTTATAATTATACTTAACAGTCATAACTTAATTATCGCAAATTACAAATCTATAACATTAAGAGACTATGAAATACAGCATTTACAACCTCAAATCTGATTATATATTTAAAAGTATCCTCACGCTAGGAGGTCTGTTATTATATGTTTTTTGTGTCTGATGTGGAGATGATCTCCAAAAAACAAAATAAATATTATATAATATTGGTCAAAAAATTAAAAAAAAAAAAATGAAACCAACTATCTTTATCCAGTTTTTCGATAAGATACACATCTGGAAACAAGTTAAAAGTAGTCTAACATTTATATCTGTCAACAATGTAATTCAAACTCATAAAGCCAATATTGTTAACTTTTGTTAATAATGGTCATCTTAGTGTTTGGAAAAGCGTTGCATTTTCATATTATATAATTATATCCGTTACATAAAAATTATTTCAAGTTTCCGTTGAAATGTATGTATGAAAAACAATCAGAACTACGGATTTTAAGATATACTATATATTTTGGTTGATATTCTATTTATTATCTATTATTCTTATCTGTCTACTCTAATTAACCGCAACCAGATCATGGAACGGTAATAACAGCTGATTTATTACATGCTCCTAAAAGGATGTAACGATTAATATAAATATTGGTTAAAATACGGAACAAAATAAAAAAGTATTTCTGCAACATATGCAGTGTTGAAGTAAATGATCTATATGGACTTTATACTAGCAAAGTAAAACCTAACATTACTTTTCGTACAGGTTTAAGCCCTATGACCAATCAAAACTAAAACTTAAAGAGTTTGCACTCCTGTAATTCGATTTTCACTCATCAAACATTTTAACTTTTATTTGAGTTAATAAACTAAGCATGTTAAATATAAGAGTTTAGTTACATCTACTAAATCTTGTAATTAAACAGACAGTGCTTTCCGCATCTTTTCTATTCTCCTTTTAAAATGTCTTTTTTTAAATATATATTTAAACAGCTTGTCAATATTCTATTATACAGAATCGACCATCCTTCTTCTGTCTATTAACTTGTATCATTACAGAATATTTTGCAAGCACTTTTGGCCCATTCACCACGCTCTTCTTTTGAAATCAATTGTTTGTCAGTCTGAGTATTGAGTACTATATATGTATGATATACACATTGAGAACTGTTAAGAGCGACAGCAATTAGGCAAACGTTGGCCCTTCATTAGGCTGATCAATGGGCTGCTTGATGTCACTGTAGGCAAGCAAGCAGCATTCACATGTGGCATCTATACACACACACACACACACACTCTTATAGTATGTATATGTATGAGTACTCGATTGTATGCCACATCCTTTTTGCCAACAGGAAGTGTTGACTGGCCACAAATTTGTCGGCGTCTTCTGGATGAAACTTTGTTATATCTTCATTCAACTTCTATATTTTTTTCTTACATTCTATTCTCTTGTTTTTTTTTTTATTATTTTTTCTTAGTGAATGCCGCTGGCACTTGCGGCTTTATTGTTGGTATTGTCTAACATCTTCAGCAAGTTGCCATTTTCCGGCTGCTGTCACTAAAAAACGGTTATTTTCTCTGGTTGTAGTTGCCGTAGGCGCAGCTTCCTTGACTTAGTCGCTCTCTTCTTATCCTTATTTCCTTTCTCAGATTCTTACTTTGCCTCTGTGTGCCTACTTAACACAATAAACACTCAATTTTCAAGCATGTTTTGTTTGGGATTTGGCTCCGCAACGAGTACTTCTGCTAGTTTAAAACTTTGGTAAGCAGTCACGCAATTGTTTAGTTTGGGATTGGCGAGGGAAAAGGAAGGAGTGAGGAGCTCTTCGAGGCCTATAATAAATACATTTAACGTTTCGACAATTGTCGACTGCTGGTGTTTTGATTTGTTTTCAATTGCTTCCACAAAAGTTTTCTGCATAATTTCGAAAAATTGACACCAAGTTTAACCAGCACTGAATAAGAAAATGTTGAGTGTGTTTCCATTCGATTGCATCCAGTTGCAGAAGCTTTAAATAAGTGAGTAAAGGGACATGAATTTTCCGAATGTTATAGAAA
Organism: Drosophila falleni; assembly: GCA_035045575.1. Classification (NCBI taxonomy): domain Eukaryota; kingdom Metazoa; phylum Arthropoda; class Insecta; order Diptera; family Drosophilidae; genus Drosophila; species Drosophila falleni. The sequence continues at coordinate 471,707 of JAWNOV010000009.1, forward strand.
ATATTATGTAGACTAGTTTGACTTGTTCTATATATTATAGCCATTGAAATAACATTTTAGTTTTATTCCGAACTCAGCAGGAGTAAAAAGAGCGATATAATTTATTATAATAATTAAGTCACTTACGAATTTATATCGTATTTTACATTTATAATAATACATATTGGGTTTATCAAAAATAATAATATTAAAATCTTATTTACTTACTCGTTACTCGTGGATTACAAGAGTATGTTTTATTTGTTGCACTGCATGTAATAAAAAGACGTAGAAGATTTCAACATAGAATATCTCATAGTCTAAAGTCACATCTATAAATTGTTTACTTGTTTAAATGGTACTTGAGATTATTCACAAAAAAATTCATAGCAAACGAACTGTTGCTATTTGTTCAATTTGCATTGCAATCCATTAAATTTATGTTGAATTAGCATTAAGAATGCCTTAGTTTATTGTCTTAAGTTTTCTATAAATTACCATCCATACTTCAGTCATCTCAGATGTTTTAATAATTTAGCCATAACAACAAGTTGATGCAAATGCCTTAGCACCAGCAGCAAACGTATGTAAAGAAAGCTCCTAGTGGAAAAATGGCATTTAAACGAACTGGACGCAGAGTGTGGCAAGTGGCAAGTGGCAAGAGTCGATCCTTGGACTGACCGCGCACAACAAAAAATTGTGGCAAAAGAAAAGAAAAGGGCACTTCTTATCAATCTTAAAAATGCATGAATAATTAAAATATGCAAATTTGCTTGTGGCCAGTTCCTGGGTATCCTTAAAGGCAACCAAAAGACCGAAAGGCAATCGCAAAGTCGCAAAGTCCCTTAAAGAGGACTTTATGTTGTTGTTGCCTTTCGCTTTCGGCGTCTGTATAATGTTTGCTATGCCAACACGATGGCAACAAATACACATACAAAATATTCCGCACTTTCCTTTCCTAGGCATTGGGTAAACAGCATATTTATCAGAGGAAAAACTGAGAGAAAAACGCGGCGTGAAAATGCGCCTTTTGAAAGTGACTCAATAATGCAAACACCTGGCACCTGTGTGTATGAGCTTTATAGCTGCCTCCACACCTTATCGTTTCTTTTAATGTGTGTGTAAAACTGAGTGCGAGGTTGTGTGTGTCAGTGTGTGTGTGTGTATGTCTTTGTGTATGAGCGGGGGTCAGTGGCATCTAAAAGCAGACAACATGCAAATAAAGCGCTTTATGTGACATTGCTTTTGTGCCATCTAATGATGTTTATCGCACTCAAGACATTGCCAGTCTATTGAGAACAAGTGTATGTGTGGATTTTGTCTGTATATGTGTGTATGTGTGTTGGGGTGTGTCACAGGGTGTGCGTATTGCTGAAAGCAATGCAAACTGTGGCCAGGTGCTCGACTTTACGTCGCCTTTATTAGCTAATTCATTAAAAAAGCTATCGCTGAAAACTCAACATTGTTTGTACATTTTCCAACACTTCGCAGTTGCTAACAGCAGCACCACCATCTAACAGCAACTTAATTGAAATGCATGAAAAGCCACATGAATTTGGCAGTCAACGACAGCAGCAGCAGCAGCAGTTCCAGGATGCATCTCCCAATGCTGCACAGTGGGAAGAACAGCTGGAATAGCTTCTATTTATTTACTTCTCCGAGAGTAGGAAATCATTTTATCATAATCTGGTTTTAAAGTTTTTTTACGAAAATATTGAAACGAAATGTTATAAATATGAAACAAATTTATTTTAAATAGTTACAAGTATAACAGAAGTGTCACAGAAATCGAAACTAACCGAAAAATAACCAAAAATGTAAAGATTGTAACCAATTTTTTGGGACTTTTTTAGTTCATTTTTAAAACAGGTACATTTAACTTTAACAAGACCAACTAATTTGAACTCACTATGTAGAAAAATATAAAGAGAATACTATTTGATTTGCACGCGTTTCGCAAACTAAAGCATACGCTTCATAAATTCAATAGATAATTTATATTTTTCGACATTCAAATAAATCACAAATTATTGAAAAAATTCTTTAAGTGTTAACAATCGAATAATAAAGAAAAAACCCATAACTGACATTCAAAAGTTTGAATTAACAAAAGCTATTCCTGCGGTTTTTTCCACTGTGAGCTGCTTGGCTTTATAATAAATGCACACACACGGACAAGCATTCACACTCTCACACACACACACCACACACACACGTATTTACTGGCATGCAGATACGCACTGACGCGTTGCATTGGTCAGCGATGCGTTTGCACTCCTCGTCGTCCCCCTTTGCCGTCGACACCTCTCGTAACGCTGTAAATGAAGTGCTCTCCAGTTTGGTATGCTCGGAGCTTTGCACTCTGTCCTCTGCTTTTAGAATTTTTCATTGCATTTTCAAATTGGCAACGCATAGGCAACAACAACAGCAACAACAATAACAATAACAGCAGCAACAATGTGCCCATTGGGAGCCACTAAAACAACAGCAACAACGACAACAAACATCAACATCAAAATCAACAACTTTTAGTCCTTAACTGAAATGTCGTTAAAACAGCGTGTGGTGTCTGTCGATGGTTGTGCATGTGCCACCACTGAGAGTCACCCGGCTGCATATTTTCGGTTAAGAACAATGCCAAATATTTGACACCGGATTATGCTTTAAATATGCTCGAAGTGCAGTTAAAAACGTTCTTTAATAAAATCTCTCCAGATTCAAATAAAAGTAAAAAATAAAGAACCTTAAGAAATCAAAATTTACGAAGCTTTCTAGTGGTATAAAGATTAAATAGCTAGTCGCTAATTTTACTATGAAACTTAACAAAGCTTTAAGTTTTGTTTTGCCGGCAAGATTACGAACATAGAAAATCTCACGAATAGAATATTCTCCTATATGTAAACCATGATTTTTAACTCATCTTTTACGTTGAATTGTCGTTTTCGATTTAATCGTTTGGTATTTGCTGCAATTAAATCTTATTAGATATTGAACAAACTAATTAGGAGCACTGGTAATGTCGTCCAGCACAGAAAACTGACTGTTCTTCCTTTCTTTATGTTTATTTTATACTATTTTATTTTATTTTTTTGTTTTTTTTTTGTTTTCAATAAATCTCTGAAAAAGTCTAGCATATCTTAGAGCGCCACGATTTACACAGCATTCAACATAAAATTCCAAATCTCTGACGCTCTGTGGTAAAAGCTGAATAGCTTTGATCTTTCGAGGCATACGATAAACATTCCCGCATTAAATCATAAGGTAGCACCAAAAACTAAAGTAAAACATAATTTAATGAAAGTTGTATTTTTAAATATGCAAAAATCCTTAAAGAAATATATGGGGTACAAATAACCGATGTACATATTCTTTTATCTTATTTATGAAAAGCGTAAACAAAGCTCTTTTTTCCGGTAGTCCCAATAAACTGTCATAATATAACTTCGCAGTTGTATATTGGTTTACGAGTCTACTATAAAAAATTTTAATATATTTTGGCTGAAAAAATTCGGCAACTCTCGAATCGTAACGTTATGCTCGTATTTACACAGAGCTTTATATATTGTATTCTGTTTGTGTGCCTGTCTTTCTATTTGTCATATTCTCTTTTATCCCACAACAAGCACAGAACGTAACACACACACACACACACGCTAACACATACGCACACACACACACATCACACACACACACACACATAGATACACTCGCTAAGCAAGCAGAATACACTTTTGTGCATTTGTTTAATAAAAAGTTTTATTTGTTAATTTTTGGCACAGTTTACAGTGTGTTCTGTTGCTGTTATTGTTGTTGCTGTATGCGAAGAAGTGATGCTGCAACAATAAATAAAGTACCCAAAAACCAAGAAAGGTCGGGTAGAGATGTGTCAGGGGGAAGGGAAATGGGCATAGACGCAGTCGAAATATGGCTGAAAATGTCAGTAGACTGAAAGGATAAAAAGGACGCTGAGAGGCGACAATGATGGCGGCAACGGCAGCGTCAAATGTCAACATCAATGTTGTTTTTCTTGTTTTTCATTTATACATCTGTATATGTATGTATGTGTGAGCACATTATAATGCATACATATGCAGTTGCATTTTTTGTCTCTCTGTTAAAAATTTTTAATTTCACGCTGAAAAACACAAACAAAGGCAGGACAAACCGACTGATAGTAAGACAGACGTCAGACTGTAATGTGCGTGGTAAGAGGAAAGCGGAGGGTTCACAGGGACAACGGGATGATCACTGAAAAGAAGCTAACTCCCCCAGGTTTATTGTAGTTGTTGCAGCTGTTAAATGTTTTAGCGAAATGCACAAATGGAAATAACAAGTACAAAAATAAAAAACACACAAATGAAATTACCAAGAACCTACGACTTTGAAATGCGCTTTAGTTGATGAGTAAAATGGGAAAGCAAGTATTTTATTTAATTAAACAGTTCACGCTAGTGACGAAATCAGACCCCAAAATAACAATAAGGTGAGGTGTCCTGGACTGCAGTTAAATACTTAAAAAAAAATACTTTAAAAAAATTTAAATTGAAAACATTGTGACACTACAATAAGTTTATGTCTGGTAATCTTGAATACAATTTTCAGTGCTTAAAATATCTCACGAAAATCGCTGCCATTATTCTATTGTAAGTAGTAATTAAATTCCTTTATAATGTCGGTATCTTTGATATTTCCATTCATATTTAATATAAAATTATATTTTTTTTATGTTTTTTTTTAAATCATCTAAAGCAGTTAACCTAGTGTTATTATAAAATTTCAAATTTTTGTAGAAAAGAAGAAATTAATTTAAAGTTAAAATAAAAGTAAAAATATTTCAGATTAAAACTGAAAAGATAAAACAAAAATCAATTAAATATTGAAAAATGTATGTAATAAAAAAGATTATTTAATGACCCAACTGAATCTGATCGAAAGTATTCGAATTTTTATTAATAATTAGAATTAGATAGGTAACATGTGTTTTAATTAGTATTGGTAATCAAAATAGTATAAGCACAAGAATTTGTAATATAAAATTTCAAGAAATTATCGAGAGGTATCGGAAAAGTAAATAGTAAATGATTGTTATTCAATATCAAATCTCTTAGTAAAATTACAAGTTACATAAACATATTAGCTTTTTTGTCGATATCCTTACTTATTGGATTATTTATACAATTTACAACGACGTCACAATGATTATCTTTATTAACTGATTATTCAACTTCATTTAGTTTGAATTTTATGAGCACATTGTCGCTCCGCTTTTATTTGCAAAGTCAAAGACAAACGTGATTAAATAGTAGGAGTACCACTCTCCTGGATAGTATGTCAGAGGAGGAGAAAGATAGAGGGAGGTGGAGAGGTTAATGTGGGAGTGGCAACAGCATCCGGCAGATGTGCAATGGCAGCTGCCGTAGCTGCAATTGGACTTGGAGTTGTGTGTTGTGGGTGGAGGAAGGAGATTTGAATGCTGGATTTAATTGGAAAATGTAAATGAGCTTTGTTCATTTGAAAGATGCAGTCGAGAGCAGCCGCCACTTGGTTGCAAGTTGCGGATTTGCTTTAAAACGGCCACACTCCACACACACACACACACACACACATACACACACACACACACACACAGACACGTAATAACAATGCGAATCCGACTGCGATTTCAACTGCGAATGTGACTGCGAATGCCAAGCCCTTAAAGTGTGTTTCAAAAGAAAATTGTCACAAGGAAAAATGCTGACCCCGCACACGCATATGTGTGTGTGTGTGTGCGTTTGTGTGTGTAGTGCACGCCATTGTTTGACTTATAAAATGGCGTAGAAAGCGCCAACAAAGGCAACTGTGCAACGTTTTAAAAAACGGCAACTTCCGTTTATAAAAGCATCGTGTAAAACAATACATTATGCGAGTATATGTGTCCGTGGGTGTGTGTCTGTGTGTGAGCGTGTGTATATATTTGTGGCATATTGTTTTCCAAAACTCTCACCGCCTTTTGCCCCATCCAGAATCATTCCTTTCATATTTTATATTCCTGACCCCTTAAATACTTTTAACACAACACATACATACATATTTTTGTTGATGTTGAATTTTTTTTCTCTATGCAACATTATTTTGAAACCGATTTTGTTGTTGTTACTACTCTGCGTTTTTTTTAAACATTTTTGCGATTTTTCTTTATGCATTGCAGGCGATAAAACACCCGCAGGATTTCCGGTTATAACGCAGGGTCCAGGCACACGCGTCATCGAAGTGGGTCACACGGTCCAAATGCAATGCAAAGCCATTGGTAATCCCACACCCAACATCTATTGGATCAAGAATCAGACAAAGGTGGACATGACCAATCCCAGATATGTCATAAATAACGGTAAGTAAAATTTAACAGTTAAACAAAATAAGATCTCTGAAATTGTCGTGCTCGAAAAATTCTTTTTTTTGAAGTGATGTTACTCAATTTAGTAAGTTCTTCATTCCTTTGAGGTTCATACGACTAAACAGACGAAATATATCACAATCTTTTTTCCATTCTTTATTTTTTAACAAGCTTAACTTACCTATTATCTGTCCTAAATTGAAAAATATACAGAAGGGTCAAGCCATAAAGACCCAGAATGTTGTCACAGACAGGCATCTCTAGATCTAAAGGGAACTAGGAACTAGGTATATAATTATAAGTTAGTTTAGTAACAGTAACAGTTACTCTGCTTATATTTAAAAATTCATGTTATTAAAGGAAAAGCTTTCATCTGTCCTTTAAGTAAATTTTTTACTGATTATAATAAGAATAAGAAAAGAATCATCCGTTCTCTGTACATCCAAATCTCTGAAAAGTTATTTATTTTTGCAATCTGTTACATACTTATGACTATAGTTGACCCCGTTCATGCATTTTCAATGATTTAAGTCAGCCTGACAGTCACGAAATCAAAGGTATAATGGCATATACCATTTCATTTCTCAGACAGCCGTATCTTTTACATTTCAATATTATTGTTTTACATGTCCCCTTTCAAGTATATCAACATTCATTTTATCCATTTCTTTGATGTTTATCATTTCGCATATATCTTTATAATTCATGCCAAGAAACCCCTTGCTCAGGGAGTTCTCCAAATAGAGTTGACTGTCTTCCGCTGAGGACAGACTTCATTTATTAAAATTCTTGTCTTTGACGCTACCTTTTTGGTATATTTTTTTATGTCCATTTTCCATTTTTAGTATTTTGCGCTTACGCTCATTTGAATTTCTTAGGAGTTTACTTATGCTCCAACGCATTTTGTGTCACAAGTTTTTCGGCGCTTTTGACTTTTGCCAGCTTTTTTGCTTGGCTCGGCTCCTGCTCTGCCCCTTTTCCACTGTCCTTTTTTCCTCCCACCCATCTCATGAAACATCTGCAAGGCCTGACAAATGACAAAGTTGGTCCTTGAAAATGGCGATTGCTCGCACACACCTTTTTAGTTCGTGGGCAGCTGCGGCTGCTGCCTGTTTTATGAGCCAGCTAGTTGAGATCTTATTAGGTAGAAACTTTACAAATGTCAACAGAATGTCGCCAGGTCCTTTAATCAAGCGCTTTCCTTAAGAACATTGTCCAGGGGTTGGGGAGTTACACTTGGGTTTCAGTTTGGGCCAAGTCTAATTACGGAAAATATGCTCGATGATAATAATGATGATGATGATGATGACGATGACGATGTCATTAACGCTGACATGAGGCACATCAAACGTTGCCATTTGAAAACTAACAAAGCCGTCTACAAACGACACGATGCGACGCGACGGTGCGACGGTCATTAGAAGCACAAATATTGACATTAATATTGACATTAATATGCATTAAAAGAGTCCTTTTAAAATGACATCAATGGCCGCGTTGACAACACCAAAACCGACAGAGCAACAACAACAAAAACAACAGCTGCGATAACAATGATTATATTTGCGTTGTCTATGGGGAGTTGGACACAGTTGGATAACCAGTCGGCTAGGAAGGGGGGATTTTCACTAACGCGTTTCAATTGCATGTGGCAGTGACAGGAGCACCCGATGAAACCCAGAACAATGCCTGTCCGCCTGACATGACCATGTTACAATGGTCGCCACAGCCGGAAGCCAGGTCTGTATAGGTCCGCCTTGGTCAGCCGCTTTAACAACTCGAAACGTGTTGAGAATGGTAAAAATTGCAAAGAGCTCGAACCAAATGCTAATGAAATGGACGCTCGCTTAATGACAGCTTGCTAAACAATTGACTTCTCACAAATAAAGGTTAGGCCAGCTGCAAACACTGTATGTCCTACTTTTGTATTTCTGCATGCAGGCAGCTTAAAAATATACCGATCAGGGCAGCTGAAATGTTGTTCAATATAATAATGATTGAGAGTTTTGTATTTATTTAAAACTTTATTTTGTATTTATTTAAAACTTTAGAAATTGTTAATTTGAAATTATTCTTAAATTGAGAAAAAAAAACTCAGATTTTAAAGATATGTGATGTCTATACAAAAAAACAATCTGCAAAATTGATTGATCATATCTGAAATACAATAGTTTCCTTACTAAATTTTGATTTTTGTCAGATCGATCTTATAAAAAAGACATCCTATCCAGCTAGAGGAACATATACAAAGTTTCATAAGGATAGTAAGAAAAACAAGCGTGAAAGGATATAGTCGAGATCGCGCCCATAGGATACCCAAAACTTATTTTAATATACATTCATATATAGAAAAGTACTTTAAGGAAATTACTTGTATTACTTTGAAAACTTTAAATCGCCAAAGCTACCGTTCTACTTGTCCGACCCTGATAAGATTCAGTAGAACGAGAGATAATACTAATAGATAACGTTTTTTACCATTAAAAACGCCTTTGGAGTAATAAAATATTGTAATACTAATGTCATTCCCAACTTTTTAGATTTTTATCAATCTGCTCTGTATTCTAAAGTCTACAATTCTTAAAGTAAAATTCACTTTAAGCTAAATTGACTTTAAATTAGATTATTTAATTGTATTTAAAGTGATTAAAACTTGGTATATGGTACACATATATAACTTATATGGAAACTAAAACTTAAGATTTTCTCACTTTCTCTCAATTTTTTTTTAACATGACAACTATCAGATAGCTAACACTTTTGAAGTTGATATTGCATATCCAATAACCATTGACAGTTGCAATTACCTAGGCCAGAACTAACCACTTTGTTTTAGTGGTTGTAGCGCATTACAAATTAAAAACTGTTGCAAAAATTTCCCCAAGGTAAAATCATTTTTTATGGTATATGTGCTCTCTGTTCTGTTGTGTACAACCGACCTACGGACGACTAGTACAATATCCGACCTTACCTATTCGTATTCCAGCTGAAACAAATTCTGTGTTTTTTTTTCTTATTTTCTCAATGGTCTCTGGTCGAAACCGGCAGGGCAGGTCGACTAATTTAGCGTAACACGAACAAAAGTGGCCGTGGACTTTGCGGGTTAAATTAGTTTTACGTGGGCCCAAGCAACTTTCTAGAGAGTTTCGGATAAATGGGAGAAGATGGGTATGAGGGAGGTATTGTAGAGGTGCCAGCAAACGGCAGACAACAGACAGCCGGCAATGTCGACAACGCCGCCATCTTTGGCACGTTAAACGAAACGTAAAAATATTTCCGCCAGCTAAATATCCTTTTGGGTGCTCTAAACGTCTCTAAGCGGTTCCTTCTGCTCCCGCTGCAGATGTTCTGTTTCCATCTGCTGCCTCCTTGCTGTCTTTGGTGTTGTATTAAAGTAGGTTTTAAATTTATGAAAATGAAATAAATTTACGCTTCAGGCGCGGACGGGTTAGGTTTGCATCAGTTCGGATTGGTTTGATTCTGTTCTGTTTTTTTTTCGGACTCGGACTCGGACTCGGATTCAGTTCTGTTCTGCTCTGGGGCTGCATAGTAATGGTACATCTATATATATATATATATATATATTTCATAATAAGTTATGCAAGTCATGTGCCGTTTTATTCAATTAGCACTTTATGGTCCTTTATTTTGCAAAGTCCCTCCTCATCTCTCCGCATTGGTCTCCAACCACAGGCAACCGACCGACCGACAGACCAAAAAGGCAGCTTGAGGCGCGTTGATTTTTCGGTTATACGGCCGTCGCGTGCTAATTAAGACCCTCGGGAGGGGTACGTGAGTTATCAAAATGAAAAGTAACTCGGCATAGTCGCACTTCACATAGCTCATTGTCATCTCCTGCTTCTTTTTTTCTTCTTTATCCTCGTTCTTTGTACTCGATTCATAATTAAATTAGAACTTTATTATTTTAATAAAATGCCTCGGGGTCCATTTTCCTTTTCTTTTCTCTGCTTTTCCTCCATGCTGTCCTGTTGCTTTTGTCGTGCCTATTCTTGTTGCAATCATATTGAGCCTTTGGTCACGCCCAATTTGTTTTAGGACTTTAATATGATTATTATGTACCCTTCTTGTGGAGCTTCTGATTAGATTGTCCCTTATGCATCTTATATTCTCCTTCCTCATCATAACAAGATTCACGAGTAATTTATAATACTGTATTTTTGAACAAAAACTTTTGATAAACAAAAAATTATACATCTTTCAATTGACTTTAAGTATGCCAAGTGTTGTGAGAATATATTGAAATGTATGCTGAAGTTCTAATGCCTGCAGTGGCAATATTTTTAATAGTCCTCCAAAAGGGTATAAAGGTTTGCGTTGTTATGTGAACTACCATATTCGGTGTTTAGAATTTGTTTTTGTTCTTATTTTTTTTTCAACTCGCTAGCAAATGACAACGGTCGCACTTCAGTGCGCAAATACGTTTATAAATATTTTATTTAAAATTACTTTGGGGCATTGCCGCATTGCCGTTGATAGTTAATTTCGTCCACAGCCAAGCGTAGGCTGAAGAGCTGTAGAGGGACCAAACGACCAAAAGTCCGAGCGACCGTTCGACCGTGCGACAGACCGACCGACAATAATATTGAGGATAATACCTTTATTTTTATTCGCTAGCCCGCCAAGTAGTCCCTGAGGGCATTGTTCAATAAAAAATAAAAATAATAAGAACAAAAACGAAAGCAGAAATGCAAAAAAAATAAACAAGAGCCTGCATTGGCTTGTAGTAACCATGTTCTTCGTTTTTAGAAGGGTTCAATGCGTCTGGGGAAATTACTTTATAACTGTGTTGGGGGCAAGGGAGAGCAAGAAAGTAAAGAAATAACGCAAAAGGTATAGCGAATATTTTTCAAATACCATAATTTGGCTTTTAAGCAAAAGAGGCTTATCAGAAATTGGTTTTGCCTGGCCAATTGTCTTAATGGCCAGCACATGGAATGGGCAATGAGCTTACGCACAACTTGTTCAAGTGTCAACCCCGAGTGATACCACCCTTTCAAAATGGATAGAAATTGCCAAGGGTTGTCGTAGACTTACCTAACAATTGAATTTATATGCTGGCAAAAGTCAAAGGATTACCCAGAAGCTAATAATTTGTTATAGTTCGCATATGACAAACCTGGGATTCAAGTTTAGGCTTAATTGAAAAGTTTTTAAGTACATCGATAAGTACGCTTTCTCTAATTATCAAATCATATTAAAGTAATAATTGCAAAATAACTAGTTAAGTTAGATTAGTAAACCCATAGCTCCACTTGCTGTATAGTATGTAAATAAATGTGACATTGATTTACTGTATTTAAAACACTTGGGGAGTTTTCTAAAATTTTGTCTAGTAACTCAACATTTAGGCTCGAAAAATTCAAGATTTTCTACAATTCAAGTTAAGAATAACGTTGGAACTTTTCAAGTTTTTTGATAGTTATAAAAAATTTCAAAATGCTATTGTAACATTATTCAGGTATTTTAAAATTAAAATTTATTTAATCAAAATTTAATAATAAAAGTTTTCGAGTTTTTTCTGGAGTTAAAATAGGTAGTAGCGGATGTTGGAGATAAAGAAAAAAGGATTCACATTCATTGAAATTAACTAAAGTTAAGCATAAAAGCGATTGTATAATTGAAATTCCATTTTATATATATTTTTTAAAACTACAATAAAGCTCAAGTAGATAGATTTAAAATCTTAACTAGCCGTATGTATGCTGTTAAATCTTTATTGTTTCGTGTCGTCAGCACATAAAGTCAGGTTAATCTTTATGCTTGGCCGTTCTCATAAACGAATACACCTTGTCGCAGTCTCCAAGCTGAGTTCTTTTTTATGCTCTGGTTAAACTTAAACTACACTAGCTGCAGCAACTTTAAAAACAAGCAATCGCCATCCTTACGCGCTCGACAAGGCGAACGTCAAAATAACCAAGCGACTATAACTTTAATTGCTGTGCCCATCATTACAATCGCCTTCGCCGCCCCTCTGTTTCCAGTCCGGTTTGCCTCTTGGGTGGCAAGGAGGGTCGCAATTATTTACTTGAGCTGTAAAACTGTAGTTAAGGCAAGTCAACTTGAAAGCATTTGAGAAAGTTTAATGCTTAAATTATGAGCTTCTCTGCCCATGCCATACCCCCTTCCCTATACTCTAGCGTCCCATAGCCTCAGCTCGTCTCGTCGTCGAAAGAGTTGACAGTCACTTTTGTTGAAAATGAGACAGTAATTGCCCAAAATGTGCATGACTAGAGAAATGTGGAGAGGAATGGAATGGAATGGAATGGAATGGAGTCGGCACTTGGGAATGACTCCCGTTGCGGGGTCAGTTAAGTTTTTTCTCCACTTTTGGTGGAAGGGGGTAGGTTGATAAGTCGTCCGTTGGTGCATTATCAAAATTGAAACTTTTCATTTTTATAGGGGGTCTGCCACCCATAAATGTCACATTGTTGCCAAAAGACGTTGAGGACTACTTAAATTAAAGCATAATTTAATTAATAATCCCATTTGGCCACGCAGCCAAGTACTGAGCACACGCTTTAGCGGCTCTGGGATTCAGTCAGGCGACAAGTTATTTTTGTCTCTCTCAGTCTCTCTCTCTCTCTCTCTCGCTCGCTCTCTATCTCACATTCGTGTGTGTGTGAGCGGAAGTTAGAAAATATGAAAATGACTGCGCAAGCGGAAGTGCAGTTGTGGCATGCCGCATGTGTGCCATGTACATACAGTAGAATCCGAAAGGGAGAAGAAGGGAGGCCTTTTCGTGCCTGCGCGCGTATTGGGAGCACCATTGTCTCGCGCCTGTTGTTAACGGCAACTGTGGCACAAAAGACGACAACGCGTTGCCAACACGGTTGCCCTCTTTGTTCCCGCTTGCACCCGAAGCCTGTTGGCTTCTCAGTCTAGCGCGTTGTTGCTGTGATTGACTTTGGCTAAATAGTCCATGTGGCCATAAAAAGACTACCCAACAATCCTGCAGCACTCGCTGCCCGGCGATGCGTAGCTGCTACATAAAGACGAGGGCATTGAATTGCATTTGTTCGTGGATGTGGATGTGGAAGTTAATGTGAATGTGAAGAAGTGGTTCCATTTCATGATTCCGGAATGCATACCAATACCATGTTTGGGATTCTAATTTGCATAAATGTGGCTCGGCTCAAGGTATGCATTCACAATCAGATGCCTAAGATGTCTGAACTGGTACGTTAACTACTTCAGGTGCATGTGCATTCGAAGTCTCTCAAACTCTGTGTTGTTACTGATATCTCGATTTGTCTAATAATAAGTGCTAATTACTGTGACTTAGAGAGCATCTGATGATGTTTGTTAGAATAACGATGCAATATGCAACAATATTAATTTTATCCAACTGAATTAAGCTCAAATCAAATCGTTTCTACCTTTAATTGCTCTGACTTAGAGAACAACTGATGATATTGGTAAGAATAACGATGCAATATGCAACAATATTCATTTTATCCAACGAATGAAGCTCAAATCAAATCGTTTCTACCTTTAGGTTGATAATAATCGAACTGCAAATTCAATTTTTTTTGACAAATAATTCAATTATGTTAGAGAATTTTAAAATTTTCACGGTTATTGTTCTACATTGTACAACGATAGTCGAAAACTAAAATGCCTTTAACTAAATTTAAATTAAATCTTACCCCTATCAAATTAAAATAGAATACATTTTTTTATACAGAACATAAAATTCAACTACACCACACATTGATACATTTAATTTATTTTATTATTTTATTTTATTAATATCAGACCCTTTTTTTTTTAGCTCTTCTTATACAGTACAGATAAAAACTGATGTATGCCAATTAAAGAATTAGTATTAATATAACTCCCTCATTGTTTATTATTTACTATTTTTCGTACAACTATCACTTTGTCTCCACGAGTAGTAATTCAAGACCTGCACAGACTTGAGATTTGTTTTTGAAACCGAACCGATTATTTTACTTTTGTTTAACATCGATTTACCTTCAAAGACATCTGCTTATTCGTGATACCAAATTATTTTGATTTCAAGCAAACTTAACCAATTTCCATTTGGCTAAAACCGGTTCGCAATTCCAAAGACCCGTTTTATTTAAAAGCCAATTTTCAGTCTTAGCCCAACGTTGTCAGTTATTTTCTTTATTTTTATGAGGCTTGAAAGAATTTTTAATTTTCATAAGAGTTACACCCACACACTGTAACCGACAGGAGTAACTGATATAAAAAAAAGCCAGGAGAGACGACACCCAGATGCATACAGCATAGCTTAATTTTTATTGCTACATTCAAAGCCCACTCACAAAGTGCTGAAGCTGCCCCCTAAAAAAACCCTTACAGCGTCTACTTACCCTTACATTTTTTCCTCTTTCTTTCCCTCTTACTGTGTGTGTGTGTGTGTGTGTGTGTGTGTGTGTGTGTGTGTGTGTGTGTGTGTGAGTGGCTTATGTTAATGTTTTGCCAGCTTGGCAACAATTTTAATGAAAGTTGCTTGCAATAAATTTTAATCAAGTTCTTCTATTTGCCGTTCCGTGGATTTTTACCTTAAAAACGAATGGCAAGTGAGTGTATTCATACACGAATAACATATATACTACACATTTAAATATTTCGATTATTTAAAATGCAGTGGCATTTAATGGTTGTATGAATGGTTCAACGGTTTCTAAACGAGAACAATAACAACAATCGTTTGCTGTGAAGCGCAACAAGCGTAATAAATGTACAACAGCAACACGCCAAAAAGTATGCAATAAATTTCACAACAATCAACTTTGATGCATGTAGGTGAACAGCCAACAACAACAACTACTATACATATGCAAAATGGACATAAAAAGAATACAAATAAAAATGAAACTGAAACTGAAATGTTGCACAGTAAAAACCACGCCGCATCATCTAGCACCGTGCATCATTTTTAGTTGTTCTTTTATTTATATTATTTTATTTTCCTATTCTCCTTCCCGTTGCTCTGTCATTTCGGGATTCAGCTCTTCCCGCAAAACAACAAATACACATATAATAAACACAAGTGGGGTATACGATATTTTGCAACATTTAGCACGACTCGACATCTCTACAATTTATATACATCTACTTCCTGCAGGGAGGATGGTGAAAAGGAGATGAGGCATAAACACGAGTCATTAAAATGATTCAGTCAACTGTAGTCTGTGTGTCGCTTCGTATTATTGCTGTTCTTTTCGCTGTGCCTTACATTTTTCGCGTTTTTAATTAAGGCAATGAAGCAAAGCAGACAACGTTTTCATTAATTGAGCAACATCACATCAAGTACACACACATTCATGTGTACTCAACAACCACAACTATGAACAGTTTATTGCATTTACCTGCAGCTTTTTACTCATTCTTTATATTTTATTTAGCACAATTATTTATAAAAGACTAATAAGCTTAGACTATACAGATATTGAAAAATATCAAAAATGTTAATTCGATGGAGTGAAATTTGTTAACAAATTTCGTAGACACACAAATCAAAAGAACTTCAATGTTACTCGCATCTTTTTAAATTGTAAATGCAACAAATGGAAAAAAAATTGATTTGAACTAATCTTTTATAAATTTCTTTCATATTACAAACAAAGTCTCTCAATCGTCCCTTGAAAGTTTTAGTAATTGCAAAATAAAATAAAAAGCAACAATTAAAAAATCTCTGTAACAAGTGAAATCCCATCGCAATAAAATATGTGTACATCCTTGTGCACTCTTTAGTCAACAAATTTTATCGCCCAAATATGTAATCTATAAATAATGAAGAGAATTAAACCTGAATATATTCCATATGAAATGGTGCAAATTAATAGTTGCCATATATCATTCATATTTTATAACCTGACTATTTATTAACCCACAAGTGTTCACCATACAAGAAAAAGCTCGTGCCAGCATTTAAAATTTTTAAATTGTGGCAGCTGATTAATTGGGGACTATCCGAGCTTAATTTGAATAATCAGCGTTAGATGATTAATTTAGCATAACTGAAAATTGAATTTTGCATATATTAATATGTATTGATTAGAAATTGGAAATATAATGTTGACAATTGGTAAATCTAATATTGTCATATTGTCAATCTAATATATCATGTAGTCACCTACCTTTAATGTAGGCAATATAGATTGTAAATAGTTATGTTAATATTACGCTAATAGTCTGCATGACCTTAAAAACACTGTAGACTTTAAAGACTTAATCCTCTAGACAAAATATTACGAGTCTTTCCTTAAATTTAATGACTAATTGTTAAAAACAATCACACACTCGTTTCACACTGAGCCATAACTTTATGGGCCAAAACTGTTGATTTAAAAGCAACAATTTATATGCATTGGGCAGAGTATTATGGATTGTCTTATAGTCCTATATTCCCCAGTGTTATGACATCTGAATTAGCCTCGTAGTACATATTTCATTTTTTATTGGTCATATAAATATAATGCGAAGGCTTCAACACTTTATGACACTTTATATATACGTGTGTGTGTATCACTCACATTAGCTTAATATGCCGGAAAAGTGCGCTCGATACTTAATAGACCTGAGGCAGATTGCCAATGCGTGCAAGAACAACACTGTCATAACTTTTATACGGCCTTTAAAATCATATAAAAATTGTGTTAATTTTCATGTGTTGCGCCTTCACCATGTCGCCGGCTAGTGTATAAAAAGAAGGTAAATTCTGGCCATTTTATGAGCCAATGAGTATAATGTGGATTTCGGTCGTTAAAGCCAAGCTACAAAACAGGCAACAGACAAGACCAAAGCACACTTCGGTACTCACGTTTATTGATAAATCTAAGATCTCAGGAATACTTACATATGCCACAGCTACCCAAAAAGAGTTCATATTAAAATCTGTGAAGAGAGACATATTATTCAAGCTTTCCGTCTGAATATAAATATAAATATGGAAAGTTTTATAAAAATGTTAACGGTTAAGTTGTTAAAACTTCAATTAGTGTCCAAGTATCGATTCATTGCTTTAAATAAGGTGCCACTTTTCTAGCTGGTTTAATTTAACTTTTCTTAATCTTAAAATCCTATTCATTAGTTATTCTCCTAATTCTTAAGCTTTTTTTATTCCAACAATTGTTTTTCAATATTTTTAATATAAGTAACATCTTTGAAGTTTAAATATTTATTTGGGATATTTTAAATTTGGATATGATATTTAAAAAAACAATTATTTTTTGTATATATTTGTTATTACTTTTTATTTTAAAACAATTTTCTTATTTCGTAACTTATAAATTAAAATATAATAATTTGTTGTAGCCTTTCAATGAAAATTGTATTTAGTCGAAACTCTCTTTAAAAACTATTCTAATGACATCCACACTCCTTGGCCACCGCCTTTTGGTATTTGGTTAAATCGATAATGTCCTCATTTAGGTATCTCAGTATGGTTATGGCACCCAGCACTGTGGGCACACAGCAAGGTTTGGGCAGATGCGGTTGCTTCAGATGCATCAGGGTTTGAACAATCGCATGATTCGTGGCATTCATCTTGGTACCGAGTGGGAAATTGCAGCCGCCGCCACAGAAGTATGCCTCAAACTTCTTGGGTGCTATGACCCAGTTGTGCATTTGCAGCTCCTTGAAGTCGACAGTGAAGTTAAGACGCTCACAGGACTGCGGCGGCTTGTAGAGAACCGGCGGAGGCATTCGAGGTCCACTTGGCAACGCAGTCTTACGTTTCTTTAACTCTCGCTTGAATCGCAGCTTTTGTGCCTTGACCAGCAGCTCGGGTCCATTGAAGTAACCGACAATGAAAGGCTCTAAATTGGAGCGTCTTGCTGTTTGTGGTGCCACCAGACCCGCACCTTGAGCACTCAACTGTGCCACATCCACAGAGATGCGCAGCTCGTGTCGCTGCGACTGCTGGAGGCTCTTGTGGAGCAGCCAAGTGCTCAGTGTCTGTGTCAGATTGAACTCCAGCCAACCCTTATAGTTCGTGGTGGTGTTTACAGAGTGCAGTATGCGATAGACTGGCTCATCGTCACTCAAACCCTGATGACTGTAAATTCTTCTGTAAATCGACACTGTAAAGTTCTGTGTTTGCTCCTCCAGAGTGGACTGCTTATAGATGCGGAGCATGGCTTGAACCAGCATCAGATCCCTGGGCACATCATTCGTGTTAAACGTTATATGCAGATCCATAACATTGGCCAACTCTGGCTGGTGCTTGTTGCGACTGGAGAATGTTAGGATGCTGTTACAGCTGGCAATTTCTTGTCGATCCTCGCTTGTAACCAGAATGTCATCGTCCAAGGAACGCTTATGCCGCTGATGCAACACCTCCTGTGGCTCCTGTTCCTCGCTTATCTCATTGTACACCTCCAGCAGGAACTTTGAAGCCGAATTGTGAAACTTTGGATGTACCATGCGTCTGGTCCTATCACCCAAGTCCAACAAGTCGATCATCTCCAGTTGTTCACTAATCTCTGACGATTCCATGTCTGTGTTAACCGTTACGTATGTAGTGCCTTGCGCGCTCAACAAGCTCGAGAGGAGAAGTAACGATGACAACATCATAGTGCTTACTGTTCAGTTGCCTTATAATTAACTGAGTTGCATTCCAAAAGGCGCTGATTCTTTTATAGGCGAGCAGGTAATCATTTCCAGAAGCAAGAAGGTAGAACTAGGGACAAATTCTTGTTGAAAGTATGGGCGGTTAGATTACGACCTGTTAACGGAGTAAGGTGTAAACAATCCTACACAAAATGAAGGCCTATTAATCTACCTACCTCTGAGCTAGGTACATCGCTTCTACCTAAACCAAATGTGCTTTTCGGACGGTGTCATATAAGTCGGACTATGCAGGAGCCTTAATCATCAACCTCTCCCAACCTCGGCTTGGTCTTGTAGTTAAATCTACTCTAGCACGTGCCAAATATCACACAGCTTAAATCTTATTTGTCAAATAACAATTATTGTCAAGAACTAAAATAGCTTTTGAATTTTGTTTTCTACTGTCATTGCTCAAACATGCCAATGTTGTGCTAGATTACAATGATAGTAGTCTCATTTGGTTTAAACATGTACAATAATTATCTGTAGTTTTGTTGGACAACATAAATAAGATTAAGATATAATACATTTTTCATATAGTGTATATATTTATAAACCTAGCAGCGTCATTTATACCTTAAATTCTCTCTTTTCCAGGCATTCTGCAAATAAACAACAGTCGCGAAGAGGATCAGGGAAAGTATGAATGTGTTGCGGAGAATTCCATTGGAACTGAGCATTCGAAGGCGACAAACTTGTATGTGAAGGTACGTCGCGTTCCACCGACTTTCTCACGTCCACCAGAGGCCATTAATGAGGTGATGTTGGGAGCAAATCTAAATCTATCCTGCATTGCCGTTGGCTCACCTATGCCAGCTGTGAGATGGATGAAAGGTAAGGCAACTTGAACCAGCTTACGCCTGAAAACTTACATTTCTTTTATACAGGTGCACATGATCTGACGCCGGAGAATGACATACCGATTGGGCGGAATGTGTTGCTGTTAAATAATATACAGGAGAGTGCAAATTTTACCTGTATAGCTGCCTCTTCTCTCGGCCAAATTGAAGCTGTTTCCATGGTCAAAGTGCAATGTGAGTGAAGCGTCAAAAATATTAAATGATAGTATTTATCATATTATAATTTTCAAAGTAAAAATTGAATGAAGAATTGATTTTAATTTGCAAATCATAGTATTTTTATAGATTCTAATAAAAGAAATTTAAAATAATAAATTTAAAACACAGGGTGTACAAATGCATAATTATTTGTATAAAAAATATATGTATATATATATATATAGCTCTTACGATATTTATTCAAAAATTATTTTTCTGGTTTATTTTATTACACTAAACTCTCAACTGCAATCCCTTATATTAAATCCATTTTATTATACTATATGTTTATTATCCAACCCAAATATAGCCCTACCGACGGCTCCGACGGATGTGCAAATCTCTGAGGTGACCGCCACATCGGTGCGTCTGGAATGGTCGTACAAGGGTCCCGAAGATCTGCAATACTATGTTATACAGTACAAACCAAAGAATGCAAATCAGGCCTTCAGCGAGATAAGCGGCATCATAACCATGTACTACGTGGTCCGTGCCCTAAGTCCCTACACGGAATACGAGTTCTATGTGATTGCTGTGAACAATATTGGACGCGGTTCGCCTTCGGCCCCGGCGACCTGTACCACCGGTGAGACAAGTGAGTAGCTCCAACCTATGATAGCAAACCAACCGACTGACAAACAAAACCAACAATCTATTCCAAGATAAACCCACTAACTGCTCTCCATATGTATATATTCTCTCATTCTCTCACATGCCGCTGCCTCGGAAAAAGGATTTTTTCAAGCATTTATTTTGTGCAATTTGATTTTATTTTTTTTTTGTGAATTTCTTTGCCGGTTTTATGTAAAATGCGCTACTAACCCGTTCTCGTAATGCCTTTTCTTTCTCTCTCTCTCTCTCTCTCTCTGTTTATCCCGTTCTGCTTCTTAGGTGATTTCTCATTTGGTGGCACAAGTAAGTATCCTTAGACTCACTTCACCAAGCCTTCTCTTTGGCGGCAAACAAAATTTGATGGCCAAAACAATTTCAATAACAATTCTTGAGCAGCATTCACATAACATTATACCAGTCTCCCAATCTCCCACACTCCTTTTCTCTCCTTCCCTTTCCTGCCTCCTTCCCTACTTATTCTGTACCGAAACTCGTTGCACTTGGGTAGGAAAACAGCTTTCAGGTAGTAGAATCAAAGGTAAATGCAATGTTTAAAAACCGTTGCATACGCAGCTGCGTCTCATAACTAGTCTGCTGATGTATGTCTGTATGTGTGTGTGTGTCGATAGAGGTAGCTGCCACAAGCTGCCCAGGCGGCTGCTTATGCCCCCTGCTGCTGCCACTCAATGTGGCAGGCAACGCATAAAGTTTGCATTGTTATGCGTTTGTATGAATGCGCATCAATGTCCTCATATGGTTACGACCGTATGTCTCTCTCTCTCTCTTTTTCTCTTTTTCTTTCTCTTTTTATCTTATTCTCTTTGCTTGTGCGTATATGCAACGCTGCTTTAGCCATGGAAATTGCGAGTACTGCGTCCTGCGTCAGCCTTTTGAATTCCTCCTCGTCCTTTTTTTTTATACGCTGTAACTGTAACTTGTCGTATAAAAGTTGAAAACTTTTATTGCCGCAATTATGCTTATCGCTTGCCCAATATCGTTTCGAAATATTATTTCGATAGCAATTGCAACGGAAAAGGAAACGAAACTAGCAACAATCGAGCAACAACAACAGCAGCAGCTTCGTAATGACACGTGTCACCTTAGGTTTTGGATTGGGGCTCGGTTCGATTTAATTTTAGCTTAGGTAGCAGCTGGCAACGAACTGTTTATGGCATTTAACGAGAGAAGCAACAATCGATTGCCCTACGCACTATACCTTTAATGAGACACCAGCGATGGATAACAACAGCAGATGCTTCAGAAAGATTCGTTTTAGACAGAAAAGATAAAATAGGATTAGAATATTGTCAGGTGCTTTGGTTTTAAAATGTGAAACTAGAAAATGTCCTGAGTACTTAATGACTGCAAGTCTTCAAAATGTTGAGAAACAGACAAAATACAAAATTTTTTATTTTTTTATAAACTATAAACCTTTTGACTTTATTCTTTTAAATAAATATTTTTTAACAGCTTTTAATTATAAAAACTCGTCAGAAAGGCTATAGTCGATACCCTGACTACCCGTTACATACTTTTATGCTCTTGTATTGTTTTGAAAAAAAATACAATCATTGTTGCCGTTCTGTTTAACCGAACAGGTTGCAATTACGTAGGATAATAGATAATAATAATAGATAACGCTAATTATCAAAAGATGATTATCAGACGAACATGGCTATAGCAACTCGGCTGCTCATGTTGTTCAAAACATACATACTTTATAGGGTAGAAGATGTCTCATTCGGCTTGTGTCTTTGATCGATCATTTAAAAGTATCGGTTACTGAACCAAGTTGAAAAACTAAGAAAACCAAAATATCATTTGCTTCGTGTCCAAAAATAGTCTTCCGATTGGTTGAATTCTTATGTAGGAACTCTGTGTACAAATTTGAAGAATTTTTCGGGAAAATCAAAACAGGTTCTGTTTAATTTCGGCCCGGATCATGTTATTTTTAAAGGTGAATACGTAATGTTAATTTCAAAATTAATTTGAGGACTTTTTAAGAATATCGATTGCAATATCTGGGGTTAATTTGCTGCTTTCCTATATTTTAACTTGTCTGTAATACGTGTAATATAGTCTAATACATTTAACTTTAATGTGCACTTGCAAGTGTGCTCTCTGGGCAACTCTTTAACAGCTCCTTTCGCCATGTAAAAGGTCAAAGGGCCTGCAATGCGAGAGTGTGTGTGTGTGCGAGTGTGCGGGTGTGTCTGTGTTTGTGTGAGTGCGTGTATGTGTGAATGTGTACATACGTGTATATGTGTTTAGGAGGCTGCTAGGAATTTAGTGCTATAAGCTGTAGGCGTGAGCATGGCATGCAATGGATACATATTAATGGAGCGTATCCGTATGTAATGTAT
Organism: Drosophila falleni; assembly: GCA_035045575.1. NCBI lineage: Eukaryota > Metazoa > Arthropoda > Insecta > Diptera > Drosophilidae > Drosophila > Drosophila falleni. The sequence goes on from JAWNOV010000009.1 coordinate 494,701, forward strand.
ATGCTCTTAAATGCAGCTTACGTGACGCTGCCACACGACGCACACAGCCAAGGAGCTGGCAGGATAACTGGCAGACAAGAAAGAGATCGGAAAGGGGATCTAGGGAGGGGTCGAGCACATCCTGGCCAGACAGCCGCTGCCTGGCAAAGCTATTGCAATTTTTGGAGTGCCCATGTGCTGCATGCAAATCTTAGCCCTGAACAGGCAAATGTCGACTGGGTTCTATCCAGCAATGGCTTCGTGCCACACTCACACATGCACACACGCACACACACACACACACTTTTACACACTTGTGTAACAGATGAGATGCTTGCGATATAAATTGTGGGCAAAACGCTGCAGTGGCACATGTAGATATTGCAGTAAAATTGTGAGAATTGGAATTTATTGATTGGCCATTAACCAATTGGGGAGCACAAGAAAGGCAAGTGGACTCCCCTCGTCCTCAGCATAATCCGCTTGTTGTCCTGGTCCTCTCCTTGTGGCATACGCATGTATTGGTAACTAAACTGACTCGAAACTCATGACGCTTGTCAGCAAGTGAGGCGATCAAATGCTGTTCCCACTAATTAGCAGTGGTTCCTCCAGTTTCCACTAAGCCTCTTTCATCCCCTCCCCAACCTCACTGCTATTTCTCCGTCTGCACAATCGACTGACTAACAAATTCACGCCTCGCAAAAGCATTTCAAACATTTTGCGAATGTGGTTAAAGCATCTGCTTGACTACAAAATACCCTTTGGAGAGACATGTTAAATGTTGCCACGTTTTACTCAGCCACGGTTTATGTAATCCAGATAATCTTTCAACAGATACCTTGACCTCAAGCTTAACTTCTTTAAAGTTAAAGTGTAGCTTCTATAACTTTATCACTCAAAGATTGGTTATAAATTTAAATGATCGACATTGATATTAACAACTAAACTTAATAAAGTTGCAGAAATCTATAAAATTTCATTTTTCCTGTAATATTGCTAGACGCTTTTCGCACCCTTCGTGTTGCTTTTGTCACTAGCGCGGACTGCCGTCCGCAGTAATATTCGTTAATTATTCGATGGAAATATTAGCCGTTTATTGAAACATCTATAAAGTTCAAAGAATCTCTTGAATATTTATTTGAAATTAAGGTAGCTTTATTATTTTAAGTGTATTGTAATCGAATCTCAATTTCAGATAGTTCATGGCGCTTATATGCCGGTTCACACTTGCCTTGAAGGGTGTGAAAATTGTATATCTATTGCATATGCCGAACCTATAATGCTCGACTAGGCAGACAGTTGAAAAATTTAGCATTGTGATGGGAAGGGGTATGGGGGGCTTTTGGACTGATTTTAAGTTCGTTTTCGTATTGTTTTGCGAACAACAAAATTCAGTTAATGTGTGTGTTGTGTTGTCCGAATGCTGCAGCACACATTATAAATGCAAAATTCGCACTATAATGCGCCGGACTTGACGTGGCAGCACAACCAAAAACGTTGCCAATGACGTAAAATTTAACATGAACATGAATTCAACAAAAGTTCAGTGCTAGTATCCAGGAATTGTGATGGATGATTGTTTGCATTTCAAAACATTTCTGCGGCGGCCCTAATACCTTTGGTTTTTATCCCCTATCTACACCTCCTCCTCCGTATTGCTCTCTTGTTATCCTGCTCCTCTGTCCTCCTTCACCGTTATGTTGCTATATGATTTAAAACCCTGACTATTGCCAAAATGCCGAAATTCATTAAACAAAATTTCATATGCATGGCCAATACTGAGCGCAGTTTATACAAAAAAGCGAGAAAACCGGTAGAAAATAAAGAGAAGGGGGATTACTAGTCGGTATTTAAAGTGCATTTGATTGCACTTCCTGGATACTGAAACTACAGTTAGTTATTCCAGCAACATCAGAATATTCAATGCCAACGACAAAATGGCTACGAGCCCATGTGAAATTTTGAAAATAAATAAACCAGCTTTATAAACTAATAATACATACACGAAATTACTTTATAAATAGAGATTTATTGAAATAATAATAATTTTGTTTGATTTGAAGATAGTAAGTTAGTTAACTTACCGCTCAGATTAAAATGGGAATCGATAGAAATCTTAACTTAACTAAACTTATTATTTTAAATTCAGTGGTTGTGGTGGTTTTTCGTAGTTTACGGTGACGGAAAGGGAATCGATAGAAATCATAAGAACAATACATTCTACTAACTAGACAAGACTAGCTAAAAACTAGTAAGAGAGACTAAAGTCGAGCTCCTGACTATAGGATACCCGTTACTTATTTCAAGTACTACTTGTCCGATCTTGATGCGATTGGTGTAATAATAGATAATAATAAAAGATAACTTTAATTACCACAAAAAACTTATTATTTTAAATTCTGTGATTGTAGTGGTTTTTCGCAATTTGCGGTGGCGGAAAGAGGCGTGGTGGGAAATTTGAAACAAATTTGACTAACATGCCTATATCAACTCGACTGTTGATGCCGATTAGGGATATATATACTTTATGGGGCCGAAGATGTCTCCTTCTCCTGGTACCTACATTTCAACGAACACAATATACCCTTTTAGTTATTTTTTAAGAAACGGGTATAAACATTTATTTATATGAAAAATTAACTTTATATGTAAATGCTTAGCACCACTGATTTACTATATATCATCATCCCACATTCATTATCATCACAATAAATAATCAATTTGGATTGTTTATATAAATAAACAAAATTAAAATATTTACATTGTCTCGGAATAGCTATGACCACAGTATATCAGCTCTTAATAATTGTGAAGTTTAAAAAGAAAGAAATATTTTATCCATTCGAAACTTAATTCCTAAGGAATATCATCGTCATCCATAGATTAATCGAGTCTGTCACTGAATTCCTTTAGAGCCAAATTGAAGTGTCATTATCAAATTATAAAACTATACATTTTAGCATAGCATCATCACAGCTGTAGCTTGTTATAGGAGCAACTTTAGAAATTGCTTGTCAATCCTTGCTTTGCAATAACAACGTTAATACTATTTAACTCTCTCTATCTTTGTCTCTATTTCTTCTTGTTTCTTTTTCCTTCTCTCTTTCTCTCGCTAACTATGTGTCTGTCATTGCGTTTCTCTTTCAGAAATGGAAAGTGCACCACGTAATGTGCAAGTGCGCCCGTTGAGCTCATCCACAATGATTATTACTTGGGAGCCACCAGAGACGCCCAATGGACAAGTGACCGTAAGTACCTGGCATCAAGTACGCATATTAAACAACAACCTATACACAATGTCCAACAACGACAACGACTCTGACCCCGACTCTGACTTCGACATCGACTTCGACTCTAGGCCAAGCCAGGGGTCGACACTTTGTCACATGGAAAGGCCAAATGATGTTAGCCCAGTGTGTCAGCCAGAAGAGAGGAGAAGAGGAGAAGTCAAAAAGGAAAACGTTTAAATGCAAATATGCGAATGAAATCAAAGCCACACAGTTAGCCAGTTTACTTCTCGTCCTACTCACCCCTCCCAGCTGCTAGCTGGAAATCCTTCAGACAAACATCCTGGCTGCCTGTGGAGCACATTGATCGAGGAAAGTGCTAGGCCGCAATTGTTGTGGTCTCGATTGTTGTGCGTCGTCGTGTGCTTCGTGCTACAGCTGCAAACTGTCCTTACCACAATGCCATAATTATAAAGTTCGCAAAATCGGAGACCACAAAACCATATTTCATTTCTGGTTATCAGCTTCCCAATTTCAAACAGTTTATGGCCAAACGATTGTGTTGCCTCAGCGCATAGAGGAATTTAAATTTATTTTTGAATCAAATGATTGCGGTTAACAACCCTGTTAATAAAGTTTATGTTAACATGCTGCCAACAGGAAACTATTTAGCTAATAAATATGGATTATGAGGTCAGAATTTAATTAAATTCATTCTGTGGATGATCTTTGTGACAAAAGCATTTATAACTTGTGTACATGTGTACAACATTAAGTCCAATATTTTTCTCTTTACTCTCCCAGTCAGACCTCTGATCAGATTTAAATGCTGTGGTATTACTGTCTTTTACTCATTTGTTGAGTTTGAATACATCCTGAAATTCTTATATTTATACTATTATTTCATTCCTTAGGGCTACAAGGTGTACTACACGACCAATTCGAATCAACCGGAGGCCTCTTGGAATTCTCGAATGATTGACAATAGCGAATTGACAACCGTATCGGAGCTAACACCTCATGCCATTTACACGGTTCGCATTCAGGCGTACACCTCAATGGGAGCCGGTCCTATGTCCACTCCGGTTCAGGTGAAGACACAGCAAGGTAAGTTATATTGCACCAAAATTGATTGCCCAATCAAACCCAATTACTTGTCACACACAAACAAACACCCCGAAACAACGCCCGCACTCACAGACAGTGTTCGATATTGAATGTCAAATGTGAAATGCATCGCTGGGAGGTTACTGAAACATGGACAATTTAATTGATCGAAGATTATACCACTTATTTAATTATAATTTCAAATGACAAGCGAATCGTGTTTACAGTCACTCAAGAATATTATTAATCATCTTTAACTTTTTGGCATCGTTATCACGTTATTAAATCAAGCTGTGAAAGTCAGTAAAACAGAACTCTTCATTAATTAATGATTAGTTCTGACCAGAAAACTTGCCTTAGTTTATTATAATCAATCAATCTTAAACAAACGTTTTTTTAGATAACAAATTTTTAAAATAATTTTTGTTTATCTCTAATAAAAATAAATTTACGGCTTTTTAAAAGAAAAACTGAAAATAATAATTGATCACGTTATTAAGATACCGCATTCAAAATCAGCTTATCTGATTCTCATTTAACCAAATACGTTTATCAGATTTTAAGCTCATAACTGTTCTGTTATGTTGTGCGATGCTTGGCAAGGCACTTATGATCTAATTCTTAAAGACAAAACACACTTCTTTCACACATCTCAATTTTTTATGCTATTGACTAAGCAAGCATTACGCATAGTTTCTCTTTTGAATAAAAGGCATTTATTTCATTTACTTAAGAAGTTCAACATACTTATAAATGACTACACCGTGGTATGCGTGTATATGCATATATATGTATATATACATATGTGTGTGCAATGTGCCTGTGCATCCAGCAAATATTCATTAAGTTTGACTGCCGAAGCAATTGCATTTGCCTTACTTTGATATGCAGCTTTGTGGCCAGGTGGGGGACAAGTGTCTGAGGGGTGATAAGGGTAGGGACTGAAGGGTAAGTGTGGGTTTACGGCGTTTGTGGGGTGTACTGGTGTACTGGCGTACTGGTGTGCTGGTATGCGGCCAACAGTTTATGGTCTGACTTTAAATTTGTTGTATTTGCCGTATTTGTTGCACTTGTAGCGGTTGCCTAATGCGCTTAGCTTTATTTGTGCCAACTTCTGACTGACTAACGAAGGGTCCTTTGTGCAACTCAGGATTACTTAGATTTGCATTGGAAATTGCAACAACGAAACCTTACAAATTTCAAGTGTAAATATTTAATTTAAAAAAATATATACATATACAAATACAGAAGAGAAAGTAAGATCTCTTATAAAAAATGACGAGATTGTATGCAAAAAGTCAAACGAAATGTTGGGCGAAAATAATTTTAAAAATTTTACCAAAAATCAATTAAATACGAATTTTAAATAAGTTAACTAGAGTTAAAGATTTTTTAGTGCAAAGAACCAATAACAAATTTAATACAGCATTAATTTTTACTATGTGCTCAGCTATCATCGGTTATAGACTATAAAATGTCATTTTTAATCCCATTGATGGGTTATTTTCATATATCTCTTTTATTTTTATATATCTAGATAGTTAAACAACTAACAGTAAAATTAGTATAAAATTAACTTCAGTATATAAGATGCACTGTAATTAAATTGATAGCAAGTTATTCATATTGAAAGGAAATTAGATAGAACTACCTTTAAATTCACAAAACAATAATATTATTTCTCTGGAGGGTATATCAATCATTTAAATCAAATCAATTTATTTGCATTTGTTAGACCAGCGGAATTTGGTCAAAATGTGGACAGGTCTCTTATTATAGCGATGCAAACACATTTAAACACAAATTCAACCAATTCCATAGGCGGCTTCAATTGTGTTCAAGTACGTGGGTGTGTGAGTGAATCTGAATCATCATGTAAGAACTGGCATATATAAATAAATGCCACATTGATTTGTTTGCATTTTATTTAATTTCCGTAATTTCCGTTTCATTATTACCAAACCAACCAAAAACCGAAACCAAATATATGCGCACGTGGATGGATACTCCTGGGTATCACATTGAATCTGTGAATTTGTGTCTCTGCTTGTATATGTGTGTGTGTGTGTGTGTACGCTGTACAGGTGTGCCATCACAACCGAGCAATTTCCGGGCCACTGATATCGGCGAGACCGCAGTCACATTGCAATGGTCCAAGCCGACGCATTCCAGCGAGAATATTGTCCATTATGAGCTCTATTGGAATGATACATACGCCAATCAGGATCATCACAAGTGAGTTAACAATCAGCTAATTCAATATACGCGTACAAATAAACAAATATAATTAACTAATATCAACGCATACATTTACAGGCGCATCTCGAACTCTGAGTCCTATACGCTTGATGGTTTGTATCCTGATACCCTTTACTATATATGGCTGGCAGCACGTTCCCAGCGCGGCGAGGGCGCAACCACGCCCCCAATACCAGTACGCACCAAGCAATATGGTAAGCGATTAGTCACTTATCTAATTTCTAAGTTAGGTTCCAGAAAACCAACAAATCTATTAAGCCGTAGAAATCGTACGAGAATTATAGTTTAAGAACAAACAATAAACATAAATATAACAGAAATATTATTTTTAACTATATATACAATTTATTATATATAAATATCCATATATATATATTTTTAAAATTCAATGCCATTGAAATGTAGTTGATTAATCGTTGAAACCCTTTAATATACAGTTTTGCGTGTGTGAGTCTGTGTATGTATTGTGTGTTATGGCCTTCACAAGGAGTCAGGTAAAGCTCAACGAGCGTATAAAAGAACCGTATGGGTGTGAGCTGTGTATTTGAGAGTGGGTGTGAAAAGAAAAGTGTGTTATGAATTGCACTGTCCTGCCTTTAATTATAATAATTTCTATATATATTTCGTTATGTATGATATGTGATATTACCGTTTCTTGCAACTTATTAACTATCATATAATTAGTACCATTATACTATACATATACACTTGTCTAGGCTATACATAATTACACATGTACAATATACACCTAGTTACTTTAATTAAGTTATATACCAAGCATTCACATACAACAGTCTAGTTAGGCATACTATCGCATACAAATCGCAAATATACAAAACCAAACTAGACACAAGCTCCAACCTACAATGCTTTATCAACCGATCACAGAATATTGTATTTTTAATCTTACTTTAATTAATCTGATTTCAATTTAATGAATGTTGAAGAAACAATACGAAAATTACCTATTAGGCAATACAATATACTTTTACTGCTCCCTGAAAAGTACTTTAGTACTTAAACTTAGTAAAATATCTCATTGTTTACTTTAATATAAATAAACTTAACTAAATATCTTTGTCAACTATATAAATAAATCCATATCTTCCTCATAGAGTGTTTCTTTAATTTAACTGACGTTTAATGCCCAATTAAAAAATTTCATTATGAGCCAATTCAATGTCTCTTATAAATCTGTAATCCGTTGATAAAAACGAAACCACAACTCAAAATAAAAACATGCTAAACAGCACCACATAACAATTACAATTACTATTACAACACCAGAGAAAACAGCAACATATTTTGTAAAATAACTTTAAAAACGAGATATAAAATATGAGAAGCATGAGATTGAATATATTATTAATTTGCATTTAAAATTTATGTTTCTAGTGTTAAATTATGCAAATGATGAGAAAACTAAACTAAATGCAAGCCAACAAAATTTTAAGCATGTATCGAAATTTTGCATGCAACTTCAAACTGCAACTTTAACCACAAAACCAAAATTTGTAGACAATACTCACAACTTCTCAACAGATCTATGTCTGTGTTTAGTAATTGATTTTGAAACGGGAAGACAAATGTGAAATGGAAATGGTAGAGAAAATGGATATGGATAAGGAAATAAAATTATATATGCATTGTTGTATCCATCACTTTTGGTTTTCATACTTGCACGTTTTGCATATTCGCATGATTTTGCGCACAATTAAAATTCTAAGTGATTCCAGTGGCTTAACGATTGTTTTGCGGCTTTTTGTTGCGCAATGAGAAATGAGCTTGACATTTGTATTAAATTGACTTGTTCCTTAACTTTCAGTATTAAAATAAATTATTTCAGCGGTCTTATACCCACTTAATTATTTTGTGTTTGTTTCACCTTCACTAATTGGTATATTATTACTGTACCATCACATAGGTATGCTGAATTACTCAAAATATATATAAATATACCTATCTATTTTAGTTTTAACTGAGTCTGAATCGGTTTTATATGTAAATACTCTAAAATAGCACTTACAAGTTCTAAAACCACATGGTTTATGCAAATTTAATGTTTATATATCTCATTTGCCATGTGTGTTATATTGCCTATGTGTGTTATATTGCCTATGTGTGCTAAGTGTGTGCGTGTGTGAGCCTTAAATTAATCTATTCAAACCTAATAGAAGTACATATGTTTATTGCATGTTTGATAAATATTTTCTTTTTAGTATCTAAAATATGCTTATGAGTTTATTTGTCAATCTCTCGTAGCCTTAGTAATATATTTAGTATTTACTGTATATACAATTTTCAGCTGAAAATCGTTACCAAAAAATATGCACAATTATTTCATGAGAAGCTTCAAATAAGAACTTCGAGCTTCTTACAATGCAAAAGCAACTACAACATTATTTGCATAAACCATTGGACTTAATTACTTATGTCTTGACTATATTTGAGTTTATTTTGATTATTTAATATACCAATTTATATACTTAAGCCTATCCATTATGTCATTTATTAAACATTTCGTTTTGTGCTTTCTTTCGTTACATGTTTTTCGTTTTACAAACATTTATTTGGTTTAAACGCTAATCGCTGAACGCTATAAAAATATAATAACAAAAAACTGAAAACTAAATAAACTTACATAATTTTGGCTATCCAATAAACCCAATCAATATCAACTATCAAAAAAAAAAACCAAAACAAAAAAACCACACAAAAAACCTACCGTTCCCATCTATTATGTAATTAGTACCAGGTGCACCGCCACGTAATATCACGGCTATTGCGAACAGCTCGACAACGATCTCACTTAGCTGGCTGCCACCGCCAGCGGAGCGCTCCAATGGGCGCATCATATACTATAAGGTTCTATTCGTGGAGGTGGGTCGCGAGGACGACGAGGCGTCCACACTCACATTGAACATGACTCAAATAGTGCTCGATGAATTGAAACGCTGGACCGAGTACAAGATCTGGGTACTCGCCGGCACCTCGGTGGGCGATGGTCCGCGCTCCCACCCTATAATAATACGCACCCAAGAGGATGGTATGTATGCCAATGACAATCTTACCTAAGCGTAAGTCTTAACTCAAATCGTATTGCTTATGTTTTAATTATCATTTACCATTATTTACTATTAACCATTCACATTCATATATATTATCATATTAAATTATCAATTTATTTAAACTGTTTGTTATTAATCAGTTCAGTTATACCTCAAGTTACCTATATATCTCATACTAATTAAACAAATTTTTGTACAATTTTTGAATTTTGATAACGAGCATCTAACGCAGGAGCTGCCGGAACGCAAAATGGAGCGTTTTTTTTGTACATTTCCTATGATTTTGTTTCTGTTGAAATCAAAAAGTTAACTTTTGTTCTGTGTGTGTGGGTGTGTGTGTTTACTAACAGTAAATACCATACCATACATTAAATACATTTGCTGCAAACACATATTTTTTTGAACGCAGCAGTAATTATTTAATACCTCTTTAATTTGTAGATCCTTATATTTATTAAATAAACAGTCCGAATTTCCAAATTAATTTTGTTTTAATAAATAAAAAAGTGCTTCTGATACGATTAAAAATAAAATTCCATCAGGTCCATAGACAAATAGTTAAGATTTTTTTTCCTAATGTAAAGCCTTTGTCAGAAAAATCGTAGCTTAAATTTCTCTACTAAAAGAATCTAATAAGAACTCTTCACAAATAATTCGTCATTAACAATTTCAAAGTAAAGAAAATAATTGATTATGTATGGCATACTTCTTGGATGAATTTAGTTTTTGAAACGTAAACAGCTCTTCGAAATATGCTGTGTATCTATTCTGAAAATTAAGAAGGACTTGGATTGCAGAATCAGACTTAAAATATTAGATGAAAATCTCAAAATTATATTGTATTTTATATCATGCCCCTGTTTCTCCTTTTTTAATTCATCAATTTTACTTTTACTTTTTGTTTCTAGTATATTAAGCTCATTATATCTTTTATTTTAATCAAAAACGACACACAAAAATTTTTAATTGGTTATATAAAATTGCATATTTTTTGGCGCAATTTTTGACTACTTTTTTGCACTTGTATCTCTATAAAAAAAATGTTCGAAAGAACTTTTTTAGCACAACTCCTATATTGTGTTTTTGTTATTTAATTGACTCTCAATCGTCTTGATGAAAGATAAACTGCATTATCCGAATTGGAAATATATTCTAAATATATAATAATTCAATATTTTTTGATATAATGCATTTAACTTTTTTGTGGTAATTTGTATAGCACCTAAAGAAACAAAATCTACATGAGCTCTGTGTTTTTGTAAGCGCACCAAATATAATATTGTTACTACTACTCTTATTACTACTATTACTTCTACTACTATTATACATACACAACTATCTACTGCAAATATAATCTACCAAGATTTTATCATTTCTGGGAATTTAATTAGTTGATTGTTGTTGCTTAATTTATTATTTTATTATTTTGGTGTATTTACTGTGTGTACCCGCAAAAGATCCACATTAAATACTATATTTATTTATTTACATAATTAAATATATGCAATTATAAATGTAAACAAAACTCCCAACAGGCCTATGTAGGTCATTGTTACCCAAACCCAGCTCCACTTACCCCGAACCTTCTGCATTGCCGCATTTTTGTTGTTGTGTATCTTTGTTAAATAATGCAAACAACTCATTGCATTTATTTACATATTAACATTTATTTTAATATTCTTGCAGAGGGTTTGCTTTACAAAGTATTTCCGATGCTATAAGGCATATCATTTATACCTTTGTATATTCTTACTTATTACTTATTTACAACATATGTCTATATAACAAGACGTCATAAAAACCATTTATAGAAATTCTGTTTTTTGTTTAAGGATAACAATTATAATTTTTAAGATATTTCTATCAAAATTATCTCTTAGTTCCAGTATGTTTTTTTAAATTGTATTTAAAGAAAATTCCCTAACTGGGATCTTTTTTATTGCTAATAAAAAGCTTGTTTTCTGATAATAAAAAAATAGGTCGTATTTTGAATTGCCGGTTTTTTGTGTTATGTCAAATCTAAAAAAGAAGAAAATATTGAGAATCAATTATTTTTATTATTTTTTTTCAAAATCGTAGCATGTCACTTCCTAATGAACATTCGTATAAATTTACAATTTGAGTTTATAAACAAATCAGAAATCGAATATCGTACTATTATTATTATTACAGTACTATTATTTAAAAACTGCAAAGAATCAAGTTTCAGAATCCAAAAATTATTACTTCGTTAAGCTGCAATCTGCAAGGGTATTAAAAAACCGTAGATACATAGTAGATCCTTATTAATTTTTTAATTTTTCTCATTTAAATTCATATACTTTTATTTAAATACATATCTAAATATAAATCCACATGTATGCGTACACATATTTAATAACATTTTGCAGCAACTCGGTGTAATATTTTGAGCCCAATATTCCTCTCGAGTTTTGTGTTTTGTTTTTTGCACACATTTTGAACTTTGGTGCCTACATTACACCCTCTGAATATCCCGACCCTGTCCTCAAATATGCTGTTGCTGTTGTTTTATTATTGTAATTATTTATTATTTTATTTTATTGCTATGCATATAAGCGGACAAAACACAGCAACAACATAGCAAAAATCCTTAAATTGATTTTCGCACAAAAATTATTTGATTTTTGTATTTAATTTGCATTTTGTTGACACATTTGATTAAGTTTTATTTGCCATACGCCATCACCTGCATGTTTACACAGTTAACATATTTGCATCTGGTTCACAGTTTTTGCCACTTTTTTTTACGACTAGCATTATAAATATGGGTGTCTTTTTGTTTGCTCTCTACATGACACTCACCTGAGTTGAGCCCGCCATTTGTAAAATCAACAATAAACCAATTTTATAATATAATTCCGCATTTTATTAGTAGAGCCAACCCGAGCTAATATTTCAGAATAGATGTAGTTAATCAGAACGTTTCAGATAATTCACAACTATTGACAGTTGATAGTTGAAAAACTTTGAATTTGAGAATAACTTAGACTAATTTTTAAGCGTAAACCTGCTCTAGTTTTACCAAAATTATATAAAAATGACAATTTTCATAATTGCATTTTTATGTTACAGCAAAAGAATAATAATAATAATAGAAAAAGAATTTGGGAATTTTGCGGGCTATAATTCCTTGAATTATTTTTTTTTCAAGAAACGCAGAATTTGCTATTTATAATTCTTTTTGTCAATTGACTTTCATTACAAATTTTAATTGGAAATTATAAAATTTAATAGACTAAAATATATAAATGTTCGGAAGTGAATAACCATTTAAAAATAGTTTATTTTAATTAAAACTAATCGATATAAAGATCAAAACCAAAAGGGATATTAAGTTTTGTCAAAGTAAATGCTTAAAGTCTTAGATAAACTTTACCAAAGAGTCTGGGAACTTTTCAATTAAGAGAAGATAGTATAGATTCATCTCTTACTGCATTCTTCATAATTTCAATTTAAAAAACGTTTTAGTTTATGTTTTACTCCCTCTGAACACATAATTTATTTATAAATTGAAATACACAAATGCTTGTCAACTTGCTTGTTCAAAATACTTTTCATTCTTTCTAAGTATCACTCAATTTAGTTGTTTTTGTGTTTGAAAAATGGTTGTCACAATGAAAAGTGGCTCACTCACTTAATATAATTTGTTAAACATAAGCACTGTAAATGAAATGTACTTAGTTATTGTATAAGCACCTAGTAGTACGTCAAGTAAGTTAAGCTATAAGCACACTTCAAAACTCACTTTAATTCTGTACTTTAAGTAAGCACTACAAAAAGCACAGCATTACCGAAAACTGGCAGCACCTTTGCACTATTGCCAAATTAAAAGGCAGCCAGATTAATACGTATATCGTTATCTATGCGTATGGCGACTTAAATCCTCCACTTTTCACCTGAGCAATGCACCTATTTAAAAAAAAAAAAAAGAGCACATCAAGTTGTCAAGTCAGCACAGTATTCTAGTCAAAATCTGCTCGATGCTCATTTCTACTACTTTATTTTAATTGTACTCAGTTAAGCACAGTCAAATGAATGTATGTATAGAGTATGTGAGACAGTGTGTGTGTGTGTGTGTGTGTGTGAGAGTGATTCTCTCGCATTGCATTAATAACCCAGCGTCGTTGGATAGTAGCTGCTTGCCATTTTTAAAGGGTCAGCTCAAAAGTATACTAAAATATGTTTCACCTATTCCTTTCATTCCCTTTCTTTAATTTTAATTTCGTTGGTGTTGCGCTTGTTAACTGAGCTTGCCTTTCTATGCGATATACGAAATGCGAAATGCAAATGGTACCTGCCTAAAGCTGGGCACTTGCGATATTTTTTTTTTTTCGTTTTTTTTTTCATACACTCTGAGCTTGCTGCAAATTCGTTAAGCAGGCAGCAGTTGCCCTTTTGTGTGCTGCAGACACACATGCAAGACCAACAGGGCATCACAAGCAGCAAAAAATATATTTATAAAAAACCGACTATCTAACAAAAATATAGTCAGATTGTAGATACCTCGGACAGATTTTTTCAAGATCTAAGGAGTTGATTTGATGTCTTCTGCACTGAGCTATTTTTTTAATCAAACTAATAAGCTGAAATTTAAATGATATTCTGTGCATGTAATTTTCTGTCATAAATTGAGTCCTTAAAAAGTTAATTAAAATCAAAGTAGTTACTCAAATATTGCGCTGTTTATTTTCGTATGTCCTAAAATAATTTTACTGGATGGCAGATTGACGCTTCATATCCGTCCATGTTTGCAAAGGAGCATTAGTAATATTTTCTAAATAAGATGATCAAATATTTTTTATAATTTAAAATAGAAATTTTATTTTAGTTTCAGCTAGTAAAAAATTAAATAAAAATTAACAAACCTGTTGTAACATTTTTTTATCTATAGAAACCACAAAGTACTTTACTGTACTTATATGCCTTTTATCATTGTGATTATAAGGTATTCAAATGAGCACCTCGAGCATTTGTAACTTGGCTTAGGATGCGCTCGTTTCCCAATTCTTTTTATTCAGCACAACACACAAAAAGCAAAAGAAAAAATAAGAAAAAAAATTAAAACACCTTCCAACGGCAGCATTTTAATTATTTTATATACTTTTAGGATGCTTGAGTGTGTGTGTAAGTGTGTGTGGGTTTGAATGCATATGAAATGACAAGATATGGACAAAGCTGCAGTTGACATGCAAGTTGCCCCTTAACCTGCCCAGTTCAGAGTGATACCTGCAAACACTAATGAAGCATAATTTAACATTTGTGCTGCAAGTTGCATTTGAATAATATATATGTAAAAAAATTTTAATGAACTCAACTGACCCAAAGCATTGGAACCAGTCACAAAATAGATACATAATTATGTGTAAATTAAGCTTAAATTTAATAGTGAAATTTAAGTAAGTATAGTAATTTTAAGTTCTAAGTTAATTTTAATTCGTTTTAAGCCTTACAAAATACCACATCATATGTTAAGCTTAATAAAAAACCAAAATGAATTACAACTGCAACGCTTTTTGTAGAGTATCAAAGCGGGTGTGCCAACAAATATGTACATTTTGTATCATATGTATATGTATATTTTGTTTTGTTTCGAATAACTTTCGACACGAATCATTTATTATTTTTTCCCCGTAATATTTGCATTGAATCTGTATACTGTAAACTAAAAAGCTATATCTTATATCTTCTTTCATATATATTAAAAAAAAAAAACAAAAAAAAACAAATATATCTTTGCTTGGCCACTCGCACCTTGCACTACTTGCTCTGTTTCGTGCACCTTTTTTGAATGCAAACTCGAAATGGAATACAAATTTTAAAAACTTTTTTGATGTGAATACAAAATTATTGCGAAATTTGATTTTTGAACGCAACATTTAATGGATGGTGGTTAAATTATTAAAATTATAAAAAATCATTTTAAATCTATTTAGAAAAAAAGAGTGAGTATTTTATATGGTTTGAATATAATATTTAAGAATGCCCAAACTAGCAACATTTATCATCTTATGCTATATATATTTATATATCTATAAATATATTTATATCATACTACTGTACTGGTTTAAAATTTTCGACCAAGCACTAAATCTTAAATCAAATCTCTTTTTTTGTTTTTTGAAATGTTTTTTCTATTTCAATAAAAAAAATTATAAAATATTTTTGATGCTCATAAAGTCAGCGAGGATTTTTGTAATAAGGCTCATGACTTTCTAATCATGTCTTTATTTCCCTTTTTGGATTTAAACTAAGTACATAACACTTATATGTCTTTTATTTCGCATACTAATCAAAACAGTACAAAACGTTTTTGAATGCTTACATGTTTGTTTTTGCCAGAACAATTCTTCAATAAGAAGAATTGGGGAAACCATAGATTCTGGTTTCCTTCAAGTTTTTTGTGTACAAACTTTTTAAACCTACTCTATAAGTTTTACTCTCTAGCAAGGTATTAAATGCACTTCTTTTTCACTTTTGTGCACCTACTGAGCAACCACTTACTTCTTTTATATAGCTACCTAAGAAACTACTTACCTTCCCAACTATAATATACTTATAGTACATATAGAATTTAAGCAGCACTTTCTTAAAATGTATCTTATTTTTAATATTATTTTGAATTAATCTGTGATGTGGCGACTTTGACTTGGAGCCAAAAGTTCGTTCTGGTTTTGTATATTGCTTCTAGGGACTAAGGCAACTTAAGTGTTTACTGTATAGTTATATTTATGTCTCTTGGTATAAGCTACTTAGTATTAAGGGCCAATAAGCCTACAAATCATAAACATTACTTAAGTTATCTTTAAGTAATCGTACGTATTCGAATTGTTCGCTTGAACCCTTTCTATTTATGAATGCCTTAATCTAATCTATTGCTTCTTCGTCGATCGTCTATAGTGCCTGGGGATCCACAAGATGTTAAGGCGACACCTTTAAACTCCACCTCAATACACGTCAGCTGGAAACCGCCACTGGAAAAGGATCGCAATGGCATTATACGCGGCTATCACATCCACGTTCAGGAAATGCGTGATGAGGTAAGTTCTAGGACTCGAAATTTAGAAAAATAACAGTTTACGGTATTAGTACGATCACACTGTTTAATTTTAACACAAAAAAGAGATATTTTATATTAATCTGATTATTTCATAAATCCAATATTTCAATCGGGTGTCCTAGAAATAGGATACACTTTCATTTTTAATTTTTATTATAAAAACTTTTTTATTTTGACTAAATTGGAAGAAAATATAATTTTAAAAGCATCATTTTAAGTAACATTTAATAAAATTCTTTAAATAAATAAATTAAATAGTAATATAAAAACATTTTCAATAAGAAGTTAATACTTTACAATGTCCATAAATAGGAAAAATTACTATAAATTTTAAAAACTTCCAAAAATGTTTTTAAAGTAATACAAGTAATTTCTTTAAAGTAATTTATTATATATTGATATAACGGGTATCCTATGGTCGGGATCTCGACTATAGCCTTACCGACTTTTTATAATTGTTAAGGCGCCTGATTAACTCTTCGATGTATTGATTATCTTAGGGCAAAGGCTTTCTCAACGAGCCCTTCAAGTTCGATGTGGTCGACATGCTTGAATACAGTGTGACAGGGTTGCAACCCGATACAAAGTATTCCATACAGGTGGCCGCTCTGACCCGCAAAGGTGATGGTGATCGCAGTGTGGCGGTGATTGTAAAGACGCCCGGAGGTGTGCCTGTCCGTCCAACGGTAAGTCTGAAGATCATGGAACGTGATCCCATCGTGTCCATTGAGCTGGAGTGGGAGCGTCCGGCACAAACGTACGGGGAGTTGCGGGGTTATCGACTGCGCTGGGGCGTCAAGGATCAGACCCTGAAGGAGGAAATGTTATCCGGACCGCAGATGACCAAGAAGCGTTTCAATGATCTCGAGCGTGGTGTGGAGTATGAATTCCGTGTGGCGGGCAGCAATCACATTGGCATTGGTCAGGAAACAGTGAAGATCTTCCAAACGCCTGAGGGAACACCCGCCGGTCCGCCATCGAACATAACCGTTCGCTTTCAGACACCCGATGTGGTCTGTGTCACCTGGGATCCCCCGACTCGGGACAACCGCAATGGCCTAATCACACGCTACGATGTGCAGTTTCACAAGAAGATCGATCATGGCCTGGGATCCGAGCGTAACATGACTCTGCGCAAGGCGGTTTTCACCAACCTGGAAGAGCACACGGAGTACATTTTCCGTGTGCGTGCGTACACGAAACAGGGAGCAGGTCCATTTAGCGATAAGATCATTGTAGAGACCGAGCGAGACATGGGACGTGCTCCAATGTCGGTCCAAGCCGTGGCCACCTCCGAGCAGACAGCGGAAATCTGGTGGGAACCGGTACCCAGTCGTGGCAAGCTCTTGGGCTACAAGATATTCTATACCATGACTGCCGTGGAGGATCTAGATGATTGGCAAACAAAGACGGTGGGTCTGACCGAATCGGCGGATCTGGTGAATTTGGAGAAGTTCGCTCAATATGCTGTGGCAATTGCGGCGAGGTTCAAGAATGGTCTGGGACGTCTCAGCGAGAAGGTAACGGTGCGCATCAAGCCCGAGGATGTGCCTCTCAGTTTGCGAGCCCATGACGTCAGCACACACTCGATGACACTCTCCTGGTCACCACCTATACGCCTTAATCCGGTCAACTATAAGATCAGCTTCGATGCCATGAAGGTCTTTGTGGATTCTCAGGGATTCTCGCAAACGCAGACGGTGCAGAAACGTGAAATAATCCTCAAACACTTTGTGAAGACGCACACAATCAACGAGCTAAGTCCATTCACCACCTACAATGTAAATGTGAGCGCCATTCCCTCGGACTACTCGTACAGGCCGCCCACAAAGATCACGGTGACCACACAAATGGCAGCACCCCAGCCCATGGTCAAGCCAGATTTCTATGGAGTGGTTAATGGTGAGGAGATCCTTGTTATCTTACCACAAGCATCCGAAGAGTATGGTCCAATCTCGCACTACTATCTGGTTGTGGTGCCGGAGGATAAGTCCAATCTGCACAAGAATCCTGATCAGTTCCTCACCGATGATCTGGTGCCTGGTCGTAATAAACCCGAGCGTCCCAATGCTCCTTATATAGCCGCCAAGTTTCCCCAACGCTCCATACCATTTACCTTTCATCTGGGATCGGGAGATGACTATCACAACTTTACTAATCGCAAGCTGGAGCGTGAGAAACGCTACCGCATCTTTGTGCGCGCCGTGGTGGATACACCACAGAAGCACCTGTATACCTCAAGTCCCTTTTCCGAGTTCCTCTCACTGGACATGCGAGAGGCGCCGCCCGGCGAGCGACCACATCGCCCCGATCCCAACTGGCCATCGGAGCCGGAGGTTTCGGTCAATCGCAACAAGGATGAGCCGGAGATACTTTGGGTGGTGCTACCCCTAATAGCCGCATTTGTTGTCTCCACCACGTTGATTGTGCTGTATGTGGTGAGGCGTCGTCGCCAGCCGTGCAAGACGCCCGATCAGGCAGCGGTCACCCGACCCCTGATGGCTGCCGATCTGGGCGCCGGACCCACGCCAAGTGATCCTGTGGACATGCGAAGACTGAACTTTCAAACACCCGGCATGATCTCACATCCGCCCATACCCATTTCAGAGTTTGCCAATCACATTGAGCGACTCAAGTCCAATGACAATCAGAAGTTCTCGCAGGAATACGAGAGCATAGAGCCCGGCCAGCAGTTTACCTGGGACAATTCCAACTATGAGCACAACAAGTCCAAGAATCGCTATGCCAATGTCACCGCCTACGATCACTCGCGAGTGCAGCTGCCGGCACAGGAGAATGTCCTCGGCTCGGACTACATCAATGCCAACTACTGTGATGGCTATCGGAAGCACAATGCCTATGTGGCCACTCAGGGGCCACTGCAGGAGACCTTTTCGGATTTCTGGCGCATGTGCTGGGAGCTGAAGACGGCGACGATTGTGATGATGACCCGACTGGAGGAGCGCACGAGGATCAAATGCGATCAGTATTGGCCCTCGCGTGGTACTGAGACCTATGGCCAGATCTTTGTTACCATCACCGAAACCCAGGAGCTGGCCACCTATAGCATCCGCACATTCCAGCTGGTCCGTCAAGGATTCAATGATCGTCGCGAGATCAAGCAGTTGCAGTTTACCGCCTGGCCGGACCATGGTGTTCCCGATCATCCGGCACCCTTCCTTCAGTTCCTGCGCCGTTGTCGCGCCCTAACGCCACCCGAATCCGGCCCAGTTGTAGTGCACTGTTCGGCGGGTGTGGGTCGTACCGGTTGCTACATTGTCATTGACTCGATGCTGGAACGCATGAAGCATGAGAAGATCATTGACATCTATGGCCATGTGACGTGCCTGCGCGCCCAACGCAATTACATGGTGCAAACGGAGGATCAGTACATCTTCATCCACGATGCCCTACTGGAGGCCATCATATGTGGCCTCACCGAAGTCGCCGCTCGCAATTTGCATACTCATTTGCAAAAGCTGCTCACCACCGAACCGGGCGAGAGTATTTCTGGCATGGAGGTAGAGTTCAAGAAACTATCCAATGTTAAGATGGACTCTTCCAAATTTGTAACTGCCAATTTGGCCTGCAACAAGCACAAGAATCGTTTGGTCCACATTCTACCCTATGAGTCGAGTCGTGTATACCTCACGCCCATACACGGCATCGAGGGTAGCGACTATGTCAATGCCAGCTTCATCGATGGCTATCGCTATCGTTCCGCCTATATTGCCGCTCAGGGACCAGTTCAGGATACCGCCGAGGACTTCTGGCGTATGCTCTGGGAGCACAACTCCACCATTGTTGTCATGTTGACCAAACTCAAAGAAATGGGCAGAGTAAGTGCATTCACATTGAGAGCAACTTTTCTATTTGATCAATGCATTTATATTCTTGCAGGAAAAATGCTTCCAATACTGGCCACATGAACGCTCCGTTCGCTATCAGTATTACGTTGTGGATCCCATTGCCGAGTACAATATGCCTCAATACAAGCTGCGGGAGTTTAAGGTGAGATTTCCAAGTTGTGACTTTCACCAGAAACGATAAAAAAAATTTCACCTTAATAACAGCTTAAACCAATAATAAATTTAAAAAAGAATCTTAGCAGAAACAAATTTTAAAGCGTTTTTCTTCATCTTCATTTTATTAGTTTATCCGGCAGTTGCAAACTGCTTTTTGTATATTTATTTTAACCGACATACCTTTAAATCCTACCCTCCCAGGTTACGGATGCTCGTGATGGTTCCTCGCGCACCGTGCGCCAATTCCAGTTCATTGACTGGCCAGAACAGGGTGTTCCCAAATCGGGTGATGGCTTCATCGATTTCATTGGTCAGGTGCACAAGACCAAGGAGCAATTTGGCCAGGATGGTCCAATAACAGTGCACTGTTCGGCTGGTGTGGGACGCACTGGTGTCTTTATCACGTTGAGCATCGTCCTTGAACGCATGCAATACGAAGGCGTGCTGGATGTGTTCCAAACTGTGCGAATTCTGCGCTCCCAGCGTCCCGCCATGGTGCAGACAGAGGTAAGAGTTAATTACCTTCTGTTCGGATATAAACTATATATATATATTTTTTTGTTTGTATTTCGACAGGATCAATATCATTTCTGCTATCGCGCTGCTTTGGAGTATTTGGGCTCTTTTGACAACTATGCTAACTGAGAATCAATCGGAGTTGGAGTTGAAACTGGATTCCAGCTGGCTACAGAGCAAAGACGTTGTCAACTTTAAGTTATGTTTAATGTTGCATGTTGCATGTTCGTTTGCAAACTGTACGCATAATATGCATTTACGAGATACATAGGATACACGGATATCTTAACTTTAAAGTATTATAGCCAGATACTGCCCACACATAATTACTTAACAACATACATATACATATGTATGGTATGTATATTTACTATATACGGAGTTTTGTATTTTATCCAAGCCTTTTTTTTATCTTATCGTCCGTTTTTATTCCTTTGCTTCAGTCTACTCTTTTGTACTTTATTTCTATTCTTTTTATCGTTTTTGACATAATTGTGAACTCAATAAGACTGTTACACGTTTAATTATCAGTAATTTACATATGCGATATACACACTTACTCGTATATCCTCTTTATACCGCCGTGTGTATGTATGTATGCATCAATACATATATATGCACACAGTTTTTGCTCTAACTAATCAAAGTAGTCAATCAATTTGTTGTTGTGTGGCATCAATCGCACTGGAAACCAATACATATTTTAACTAAGGACTTGGTAGCTATTAGTCGTACCTCCTAAAAGAAAGAAAAAGAATCTCGAAACAAACAAACAAAGTAGCTCGAAGATATATTGTAATGAGAAAATGTGGAAAGTATCCAGTTTATCACACATATACATCCATACATGACAAATGTACGTGTATATGTGCTGTATTTATGTGTATGCAATCAATCAAATATAATATGTTAATGTGTTTTTTATACAAACTGAGAAGTCCGCTTATGTTCTATGATTATAGAATTTGTTCCAAAACACACTTTCGTATCAAATTAACTTAAACAAATAATAAATATGTCATTTGTTATTTATGTCATATTGATACGAAAGTGAAATCGAGCAGCAGTTCGTTTACTTATCTAATAAAAAAAATGTAAACCGTGCAATTAGTCAAAAAGTCTTGCGTAGTGCATACCTTAAAAGACAGCTAGTTTTAATAAGTTATTAGATTTAGTTTACTGCAATCAGTTAGTTTAAGTTATTTCAGGACATTCCCATTGAATGATAGAAAAATGTTCATTTAAAGAGCTGTCCAAATTTTAAAGCTCTTTCCCATTTTATCGCTTAGTCCTTCCAACATTTGGAGATTATTGGGAACTTTACTTAAATTTCCAACAAGCTTAGTTAAGCACAGATGTTTGAATTGCTTACTTTTTGGAATAGACGATGTTCCGAAATGTATGCTAGTATTACTGTCAAAGTAAGTCCGGACTGCTTTCAAACATCTTTTTAAGCGTTATCTTTTCATTCCTGTATATACCAGACAGCTAATTAGGATCCTAAAGCTAGAAAATTATGGTACCTAAAGTGTATGAAAAAGTCAGTATAGATAATAATAACCAAGCAGTTAGACAGATCAAGCGACAAGTAATAAGATAACTGTAGATATGTATTGTAGAATATTAAATATACATACAACAAACATATATACTTATTATTGTCTAAGAGAATTATACTAATGTACATAACGAAATGATATGATTAATGATCGAATTCGAATACCGATCGGAGTAGTATTTATAAATGACGTTAGCAAAGCGATAACTAAATTATTAGCCCCGAACACATGTTAAAAAACAATAGTTATAATCCATATTTACAATACAAACATAATTAGATATAGATCACATATACAGATATACACATACATATGTAATTCTACTTGTTAGCGAGTTGCCCAGAAAAAGAATTGGAGGAATGTTAGGAAATAGTAAATTGACAAGTTGGCATTATGCCATGGACCCAGAAGGGGGTGCATTTGGAAAGAGTATTGAATAATAATAAAATTATAGCGATAACGATAGCAACAATAGATGTCTAGAATAATCAACGTTGCAAGCATATATAAGTACATATATAGCAAACTAAATCATATAAATAAATATAAAATTGCAGAATATTGTATATTACATCAATTTGTCGGCTTGTCAAATTTTGTTAATATATATAAATTGTTTAATATTACATATATATTTTAACAATTAGTCAGATATTAACAATTTTAATGCTAAATGCAAAAACCCTAAAATAATAATCCAGCTACAGATTGAGCGATTGTATTTCAAGTATGTATTTAAGCAAAGAAAATATTACGTTTAACATTATCATACGACAACATGTATCAGATATATATACAAGTATTTATAATTTTGAGGAACCGATCAACCAATGAACATCAATAATAAAAGGCGAAATAAAATACACATTATATAAAATATATTCAATCGTTTTTATTCATTGACAATAGCAAAAATATCGGAGATGCGTTTTAACAATATATATTTCAACAAGAAGTAATTAAAAAATTTGGTAACATTTGATGGGTATCCAGTTATCGGCGGTTATTTGTGGACTTTTGACTTTAAATTTCAATAAGAAAAGAAGTTAACTAACGGCATCGTCGGAAACTGCCAGGTCCTTGTCGACCTGACTTATCTCAGATAGTATGTTTAAGGGATCTTCGCTGCGTAAATAGCCATTATGCTCCGGATGTGATTCAAAAACGACTTCTCCACGAATCACACGAACTCGCGGTCCATGGGCACGAGCCGTAAACTTCACCTTGCCGCAGGTATCGGGACGTAGACGGCGATGTGCACGCAATCCACTGACAACCACAAAGTTTTTGTCGCATCCGTAACACTTGTAGCGCTTCATACCAATGTGACGGGACAGATGCGATATGAGTGTCTCGCGATGTGTGAAATCCAGCGAACAAACCTGGGAGATGAATCAATGAACGGGGTTAATCAATTGCGAGAAGTGAAGGAGTAAATAAGGTGATCGAACCTTGCACTTGAAAGGCTTCTCGCCTGTATGCCTACGTTGATGGACACGCACTTGGCCGGGCGTGCGAAAGCGTTTGTCACAGTAATTACATTTGTGGGGCAGCTCTCCGGTGTGTATCAGCATGTGGATGCGTCGTGCTCCGACTGTTGTGAAGCACTTTGAGCATTCCTCACATTGATATTGAGCCAGCCGAGTTCCATCTTTGGATTGTGGCGATTTGGTTGCTCCATTAGACTTAGGCTTTGCAGGACCTTTAACTGGATTCACAGGAGTTTCATCAACTGGAGATACTGACATGGCTGATGCTGGAATTTTAATAGCTGGCACTATATGTTTTAGAGCTGGAACATCACGCGCTGCAGCTTTAGAAGCTAGAAGTGCAGGAGTTACTGGGGATGGCACTACAGTCTTTGGCGAAACAGGAGCATCAACATTCGGACTAAGCAAGTCCGAGTCAGTGACCTTAGACGCAATGGGATTAACTTCTAAAAATTACATAGAAAATTTGTTAAATTATGGAGCATATGAGACGAAGCTGATACTTACTCTTATAGGTTTTGAGCTCCACTTGCATATGGACAAACTCCTCCTTTGGAATATTGTGTGCAAATGTCAAATGGTTGTAAAATGCCGAATGCTGTTCGTAGCAGCGGGCACACTTAGGACACTCCCAATGGAAACGATGATCGGAAAATTTGTAGCGCATTTCACGCACTTTGTCAATGCTCAACTTTGTCAAGGGCAGCTTAAGCACCTCCAGCTGTGTGGGCAACACTCCATTGGAGCTCTTCTTTGGTGTTTGCAGTACACTGCCGGGTAGTGGCAATGATTGCTCAATACTACGTATTTGACTCTGAAAGTCCGCAATGATCTTACGAGATTCTGGCAGTGTTTCAAATAAGCTCAGATCACTAAAATATGAATTGCGAGCAGCGTGCGTTCGTAGAGAACCAGCAACAGGAGAAGCAGTAGAAGCTGACACTGTTGCAGTTGGACCCGCACTTATAGTCATGGCATTGGAATATGTGATTTGATTACTGCCAATAGTGCAGTTGTTGGTATTCGCATTCGTCATGTTCGGCGCAGTTGACGTAGTCGGAATCTTAATTATTTTTGTATTCAACGGCAGTTTGAACACCATACAATTGCTGGGCAGCACCTTCAATATGTTGGACGCCACATTCGGACTGGTCTTTACTGCCTGCAGAATATTCTCTTTCTTAAATATGGTTGTTGCCTGTTGTTGATTTTTTTCCTTTACTGACTTTAAAATGTTGGGACGCTTTGTCGGTACTACACAAACTGGCGTTGGTAAGGACTGCCATCTATTAACTGGAACAACTGCAAAGCAGACAGTTTTATAAGTTAATAAAAATATAGATAAAATTGGCAGCATAAAATACGCAATTATTATTTGTACTGATTGCTTACACTGTATTTTTGAAGTCGCATTAGTAGCTTGTTCAACATTTGCTGGCGATTCGGCTTTTAATGGTTTCTTAATCGCCGGTAGACGCAATTTCCCCCGCAGTCGGTCTGGCAGACTTGAGGCACTAACGTTTGGCCAGGTAACATCGGTACTAGGACTTAACTCCTCCGGTTCTTCCTTTGGTTCAGTTTTGATGACTACATCCGCCAGTTCAGGCTGTTGCTCCATATCCTCCTCGTCAACATCGAGCGGTTCGGATTTGATCTCCACGTCGCAGAGCATCTCTGCTGGCAGTGGGCCATACGGTTGGGTGATAGCCACCAGCTGACCCACATTGCCGAGCGTGTCCACATAGTCGATCCGTCCGCACGGCTCCTTGCTGTGCTGCCGGTGCAGTTGTAATCCCTGACGCGACTCGAAGTGACGACGACAAATGGCGCAAACAAAACGGCGCACATAAATGTGACCTGTTATATGCCTGGCCAGACTAACCGAGTCCGGGCATCGCAAGAGACATATCTGCAATAAAAATCTCTAGTTAAAATTCGTCCAAAAAAATTTACCTTTTCAGGCTCTGTCCATGAGACATATATTTTTATATTATATTTAGAAGCACTTTTGCAACTTCAATTATAAGCGACCCCAAACTCGACATTTAGGTTCCCCTATATTGCACGCAGATCATGTGTGTTTTTTATTTTGGATTAGACCACTATATCATATAACTGCCATAGGACCAATCGGGCGAAAATGAAGTTTTAGTTTGAAAAACTTTTTTATTTTATATGATATTGTAACCACACTAACAGAATATGCATTTTAGTTGGTTTCAAAAGTCCTGACCGAAGTTGGTATATCAGAATCATATAGCTGTAAATGCAACCAATAGTCGAGAATTTCATACAGCGATCTGCAAAGGTGTTTAATTTTCTGCGTGCCAAGTATCTAATTATTTGAGTATATATTTATTACAAAGAATGAACGTTAAACAGAATGTACTAAAATAAAGTGAGAATATGTTACAAATTCTTACAGGGAAACTCAACTTACAGAAACTCATTTTCAACCAGATCTCTGTCTCGCTCTCTCTCTCTCTCTCTCTCTCTCTCGCATTGCACTTACCCTGCAGTTGTAACTATTTCTGCCGCTCTCATGCTGGCGATGTTCATGCTCCAAGATTTCTTCCAGGGTATTACACCAAGAGCCGCATCCATGGCTGCAGAAATGGTGATTTAGTTGGTGATTGATCTGATGCGAGGCCAATGCCAAATGATTTTCACACATAAAGTTGCATATTTTGCACTTATATTCGCTCCGAGTTGGAGCTGATGTCACACATAACTGTAAGTACACAAAAGCTTACTCTCACACTTTCGCTTGTGTATGTTCTGTGTTTAGGTTAGGTGTTACCTTCTGTTGCTGATCGAGCGTGCTCAGGCTGGCTATAAATTTGAGCTCGTCCTCGGACTTATAGTCGTGAACTGGCACTGTTATCATATTTGGCCGCTCTTCAATGATTTTCATAAGACCGCCAGCTGCAAATATCAACGATTTAATCATTCATATTAAACACATTGCTAACGGTATAGTGCATATTAAAAATTTACACAATACATTCATACCAATTACACACATGCGTACACATTCACATATACTAATGCAAACAGACGCAAACATTAATATTTACCGCACGACATTTCCAAATCTGGGGCGTCCTCGCCATCATCCAACTCCAGCTTAATTTTGGTATCATCAATGTCTATTTCCTCCTTTATGATAACAAATTCCTCATTCATTTCGTGCTCTTATCTCTTGCAACAAAAAAAAGTGCGCAAAATAAATTACCGCTGCGATCAGTAGAAGTTATCGACAGTCCAAGAACATATCGAATAATATCCCGCCAGACCATGCCGATACATCGGTAAGCAATACCTATCGATATATTTGTAAGAGAATTTTACAGCGTCATTAAAGCAAGCAGTGTAAAATGTAAGTTTTGGTCGCAAAATATCTTTTATTTTTAAAGTTTAACAAAGTTTTAACAAAAAGTAAAATATACATAAGCTTCATATTCAAATTAATGTTAAACCTTACGGTAGTGTGTTATATGACAGCTGATAGCTGTTGTGAGCTCTGTTACCTTATCAGAGTTATGTTATTAATTGACAGACAGACATCTTAAAATGCGTGTAAAGCTGTTAATTTTGAGCAATGCATGTTTATTTTTATTACTTTCAGATAAATAATTGAATAACTATGAAATCTATGGGTTAATTAAATTAAATAATCAAAATATTTTAAAGCAAACTTTTGAAAATTGAATATCTTCATTGATTCATTGCAAAGTAACGACAAACATGTTATACAGCTTGACTGCCTGTTAATAACATTACAGAAAACGTAAAATGCTCTGTTGCGTGTACGTGTGTTTGTGTGAATGACTGCAAATCGTGTGAAAGAAAACAACAACATTATAGGAAAATATCAAAATAAATCAACTATTTTATCAAACTTATGAATAAATGTCTAGTACTTAAAGTCTGACAGCATAAACCAAAACAAGATGAGCAACAGCGAGGACTCGCAGCAATATCTTAACGATATACTCGTCAAAGATGAGGACGAAGCGTCGGGTGGTAAGTAAATACAAGAAATTGAAGTCTGGTAAATTGTAAATTGAATTCACTTTAGATGAATCGGACAGACAGGATGGACATGGTAGCATGTTGCGTGAACAGGACCGCT
Source organism: Drosophila falleni (assembly GCA_035045575.1). Taxonomy (NCBI): domain Eukaryota; kingdom Metazoa; phylum Arthropoda; class Insecta; order Diptera; family Drosophilidae; genus Drosophila; species Drosophila falleni. The sequence goes on from JAWNOV010000009.1 coordinate 523,144, forward strand.
TTCTGCCCATCTGCAACATCATCAAAATAATGAAAGTGCCAGTGCCGCAGAACGGCAAAATAGCCAAAGACGCCAGAGAGTGCATCCAGGAGTGTGTCTCCGAGTTCATCTCATTTATCAGCAGCGAGGCAATCGAGCGCAGCGTCGCCGAGAATCGCAAGACTGTCAACGGGGATGATTTGCTGGTCGCATTCAGCAATTTGGGCTTCGACAACTATGTTGAGCCCCTCTCTATTTACTTGCAAAAATACCGCGAGGTGAGCTCAATGCGTTTCACAATGTTACTCCCCACTGTATCGCCTTATTTTCATGCACACACAGTCAAATAAATCGGATCGCAATTTATTTGTGGATAACAGCTATACCAGCGAGGACACCAATGAGACTGGCAAGCAGTAGTACACGTCTATGGGATATATATTTTAGGGGTAGACTTTTTTTTTCTATAAATCCTTATTGTATTTAGAATCTATAGTCAAAGTCAAGTAATAGTTTTACTGCAAGTAGCTTAATAGTTTTTTCTTTTTATATGTATATTTTATAAAACACCAAGTACTTTTGTATATTCTACAGGTTTACATATTTGTATATGCTCAATGATATTACATAGTATGGTTAATATGTAATTTTTATCGATTAATCAAATTAAATAAATATAAAATCAAATTTTCACAAGATTTATTAAAAATATAAAACAAAAGCTACCTAAGGAACATGTTCTGTGTGTATGTGTGTGTGTGTGCGATGTATGTGTTTGTGTGATGTATACTATATGGCCTGCCTTCCAATGCCATTTAAAACGCATTAAAAATCACTGGATTTCATTAGATTAGCTACTATATTAATAATAGTAGGCGCTATAACAAGTATAGACGTGATGCTTATTTAGGATAAGATACTATAAAACTAGGCTAATTTGATGTGGGTTATACACATGGGATACCATTACACATAAATACATTATTATATATATTATATGATGACACGCTACATATATTCCCAATGCTTTTCCAGCCTGACTATTCTCAGTATTTATCTAATATTATTATTATTATTGTATTTGTATTTGAATTTGTATTTATTTGTTGTTACAGCATCAGGTCCTCGCTGTCCAAGGGCTCATCCTTAATGCGCAGCATTTTACTGTGATCTGTGGCATAATCATTTAGGAATATGTTGCTGTCGTTGTGCCTCAAGTGCAACGTGGGAGCTGCCTCGGGCAAAAGTTGACCCGGCTGAGCGAAGCAGTAGCTCTCAAAGTGCTTGCTGCATATCTGCTTGGAGTTATCCCACTTGGGTATGGGCTCGATTTTAAGATTGTAACACCATTTGGCACGTTGATTGCGATTCTCCGGGAAGTCGAGCAATGGCAAATTGATATGATCCACGCCACAGACGATGCAAGTCGGAGTTTGGGCGGGCAAATGTGTGGAACAGATGTGTTTGTCACTGTAACGCTGAATATCCGGAAGATTCAGGGCGTGACACCACTGATGCAACAGTAGGGGATCTGTTATAGAGTCAGAACAGGGATTAGGCGTTGATATTAAGCTGATTTCGTGTCATTATTACCTTTTGGAAACTTGTGCAGCTTGACATCCTCCTGGCAGTCAGGCATACAGCAGCGTGGTCCCACAGGAGCTGCAACGGGTTGACTAACAGCACTCATTGGACCTAGATTTAGTGTGGGCACGGCATTGTACATGAGGCGACGCACCCCGATTAGCTGCGGATCAAAGTGGCGACTGCAGATGAGCTTCGTATTGCGTTGGGATTCGGTAAAGCGCATGCCAGTTGCCTGTTCCCATTTTCGAATGGAACTAACTTTATTGGGCAGGCGGAAGAGCTTGATGCCATCACCGCGTGGACTGCGACAGTAGGGTAAGGAGCAGAATTTCATTTTCCATGGCGGCAACTGACCTGGCGGCAAGGGATCGAAGCGTGAACGACGCTCCCTTTTCACTAATGGCTCTGTGGCCAGAAAGTCATCATCGTCATCGTCATCGTCATCACCATCATCGTCATCGTCATCTTCTAACGCTCCCTCCACCTGAGTATCCTCCACGGACATGGACATGGATAAGTCCGTGCCCAATTCCAGTTCTTCGTTATCGCTGCCCATCTCCAGTTGCTGTCGGCTTTGTTCATTCGTGTAGATCTCTTGCGGCACATTGTCGCCCAACTCCAGCGTAGGCACCGCCCACGGACGCAGCTTGCGGAGTCGGATACAGTTCGGCTCAAAGTGTACGCTGCATATCATGGTCTTCCAGGGACGTCTCTCATCGTATATAATCCTCAAGTTGTGCATCCAACGCTGTTGCAGTTGCTTCGAGCGTGGAAACTTGTAAAGGTGGACTCCATGCTGAGAACGCAGCCGCTGGCAATGCACCAGGGAGCATTTGTCATAGCCCGACTTGACAGGGTTCGTCAACGTTGTTGTCTTCTCCTGCTTTATGCTGGGCAAACGCAGATCTTTCCAGCTGTGGTTGTAAGTCTCAGGATTGTCCGGTTGCTCTGCATCTCCATTTCCATCAGCATCTGCATCCTCATGCAAATGCATCTCTGGCACCAGAAAATTCAGCGCACTCTCATCCTCATCATCCTGGGCCTGCATTTGTTCCCGCTGCTCCAAGTGGTGGTCCGAGCTGCTCTTCTGCTTATCCAATCGCATGTTAATCGCCTCAAAGTCGCTGTCGAATAGCTGGCAAGGCGCACGTGGCCCCAGATGAAGTGTGGGCACACTGCCGTGCACCAGGCGCATGTTCATCAGGCAGATGGGCTCAAAGTGGGCACTGCAGATGCGATAGCGCCAACGGAAGTCCGGATCGAAGGGAACTTGGGTATTGTGCTGCCACTTGGCGCACATGTCCACCGAATGCGGGAACTTGTGGAGTGTCAGATTCTCGCTGGTCAAGTGATTGGGACAACCTTCGATTTGGCAGAACTTGCTGGATTTGCGTGGAGGCGCCGGTTGAGGAAGGCGCAAACTGATCTCACCGCCCTTTGTGTGCGTCTTACTGGGCTCTTCGTCGGGGATCAGAGGTTCCTCCTCATTGAGCACCTCATTGGCTTGCTCCTGTTCCAGCTGCTGCGACGTGTTGAACTCATTTTCGTAGATAGTTGGTGGACGACTAGGTCCTAGACTTAACGTAGGCATCGCACCTCGCCTAATGCGTGATCCATTGAAGCATTCATCGTCGAAGTGATAGCTGCAGATACGAAAACGCCAGGCGAAATTCGTGTCCACATCCACCTGGGTGTTGTGCATCCATTTCTGCATCGCATCCAGCGATGTGGGAAATTTGTGCAACTTTATGCTGCCACTCACATCATTGGCAGTCACATCACATCCCCTCACGCTGCAGTGACGGGCATTGTACTTGAATCCATTGCTGACAATGGTGCCACTGCCATATTGGGACGTCGACATCGATACCGATGCACCAAAGCTGCTGACCTGAGTCTGTTGATCGGCAACATAGCTAAGATTTGCCTCTGAATCCATTTGCTCATAGGTGATGCACTTCTCCACGTGTCCCACCTCGAGGAGTACTTCCAACGGCTGCTGTGAGTTGTCATAGTCTTCTTCGTCCTCCGCCTGCTGCTCCTCCTCGTCTTCGTCCAGCTGATGCTCAATCTTGACAATTGGCTCCAGCATATCTGTGTCTTCTTCTTCATGATCCTCCGGAATTAGTGGCTGTTCCTGCTGCAGCTGCTCTGCTACTAGCAGCTCATTCATGCGCTGCCACTCGGCTTCAGTGGGATTCTGGTAGACAGGCGCCTCACCTGGCTCACGTTCCGGCAGCTCCAAAGTGGGCATTGTCCAGGGCTTTAGACGCCGTGTCGTGTCCATAAAGCAACTGGCCTCAAAGTGTTTGCTGCATATTTTGTACAGGTATCGCTGGTGCTCATAGAACACCAGCTGCATGTTGTGCAGCCACATTTCGAGAACATCCCGACGTTGTGGCAATCCGTGTAGTCGTCCACCGTCCCGTGGTTTTAGTGTCCGGCAACCACGCACCGCACAACTGATGACACGTATGCGGACACTGTTGCGGGCATCCTCGTAGTTGGTGTCCAGCAGCTGCTCCTTTGTGTGCTCCTCAAAATGCTCGTCACTGTGATCATAGAGAATGATCAAGTGCAGCGGACAGAGCTTAAGTGGTTTCTCTTCCACTACCTCGATGGCCATGTGGTCCAGCCACTTGCGCCGCAGTGCCTCCCCCTGTGGCAGATCGTAGCTAATCCTCAGATAAGTCTTTTGCAGCTCTACGCACTGTGGATAACAGCAGTCATGGCTGGAGCCACTCCTATTGCAATACTTCTTGACCTTGGTCGCCGTTGGATCTGCGCTACGACTTTGATATATATTGTTGTGATCCTCGTGGCCCAACTGCAATGTGGGCATGGCACCCAACTGAGGTCGTCCATTCTCCAGGCAACTGGGCTCAAAGTGTGCACTACAGACCTTCAGTTTAGCCAGCTGCTCCTTGCCCAGCTCCAGGCGTATATTGTGTAGCCACTTCTCCGCCAGCACTCGCAATTTGGGGAAGCCAAAAAGCTGCAGCTGGACAGGACTCTCCTCTTCCCTGGAGTTAGCACAGTTGGGCACACAGCAGACACTGGTGACAGCCACAGCATCTGGGGCATCCCAATCGGCCGGATTGGGCATCACATCAATTTGCTCATCGTGCCCCAAATTCAGCGTGGGACGTGCTCCAGGACGTAGAAGTTTCTGCTGATTGAAGCAGTGCGCCTCAAAGTGACGATCGCACACATGATGCTCGCCACATCCCATGGCAGCGACATCCAGACAAAGATTGTGACACCAAGTGATAAGCTGGGCGCTGCGTTTGGGCATCTTGTAGAAGCGTTGACGCGGTGCATCCTCATCCTTGACACATCCGGGCACCACACAGCGCATTTCGTTGATGCAACGACTGAGCTCCAACGTGGGCACTGCATTCTCTCGCAACTCACCCGTATCCGGGTCAAAGCAATGCGGCGCAAAGTGTGATTGACAGACCTAAAAGAGGAAAAATATTAGCCAGGATTGACCGGGAGACAGAGCTGTCTAAAATTGCAATCTTATTACTTATGTACAAATTTAAGAGCTAAAGACACCAAACTTGATATGTAGGCTCTCCTATATTGCAGGCAGCTCAAAATTGTTGTTAGTTTTTATTTGAATTTTGAAATTAGCGCTCTTTAAGAGATGCGTTCCAATTTTTTTTGAATAAATTGGTGATAAAATGATTGTAGATTGTATTACTTGCAATTCGTAATCTATGAAATTAAATCTGTAGAATTAATAGCTAAGTTGGAAGATTTGCTTGTCATTTACCTGGAATCCATCGCTGCTCGCCTGCATGGAACGATGCTTGCAGTTTGCTGCCCATTTCCGTATGGTGGGCCGATCCTTGGGATATGCGTAGAGGCGCAGTTGCTCGCTGCGGGGTTGGAAACAGCTTAAGACGGAGCAATAGTTCTCCCAGATGAACTGAAGTGCTTGCTTGTTCTCCTGGCTGTCGGCAATGTTGCCATTGTGCCTCGCATTCGGTATGACATGACCATCGTGTCCGAGCTTCAACGTAGGCACAGCCCAACTTCGCAGTTGCTTCTTGCAAATGGCCTCCTCCTCGAAGTGATCCTGGCAGACGAACAGATGCTGTGCATCAACCAATCTCGGCTGCTGCTGCGTATTTACCAGCCACTTGAGCAGCGCCGTCTCGGCGCTGGGAAAGCGAAACAGTCGCGTCTGCAATGTGGCCTGTTGGGCACAACTGGGAATGCAGCAAATACGGAGCTTGCCACGTGGACTCGGACTGGCACTGGCGCTGGGACTGCCACTAAAGGCCAGCTCTGTTTTTATCCGCAATGGCAGTTCCACGGGCACGGACGTGGTCAAAGCCACGGGAATGGGAATGGGTACGGAACTTGGCATGCTACCATCCAACTTGGGATTAAGATAGATATTCGGATCGTTGTGATTTAATCGCAGCGTCGGCACAGCCCACTGCTTCGGACGCACTGGACCCAGGCAGCGAGCCTCAAAGTGAAGCATGCAAATGCGATATATATAGTGTCGGGCAGGCTCATAGGTGATCTTGGTGTTGTGCAGCCACTTGGCACAGATATCCGGACACATTGGTAGCTTTGTCAGCCTGATGTTGTCCGTGTACTTGGAATAACAGCCTGGAACAGCACAGCGCAGCTTCATGGCCATGGAGGAACTGGAGATTAGATCATATGTATCTTGCAGCTGACGGAGCACCGATCCTGGCAGCTCCCGGGGCAGCGGCACCTGCTCATAAAGCTGCATGTAGTGCATGACACAGAGCTTGCCATCGCTGGCCAGCTGAGGCATCGGCAGTTGGAGCCATTTCAGCCAGACCTGCTGCAGCACACGATTCTCGGGCAGATCATAGCAGCGATAGAGATTGAGGCGGGCACATGGACAGCTGGGCACCATGCAGCCACTGGACGATGATGACGACGCCGAGATGCCGCTGATGCTGCCACGATTGCGATAAATGTGGGTATCATCATGACCCAACCGCAGTGTGGGCACACAGTTGTCTAAAGACTGGTGCTCCAGCGGCAACTCAAAGTGTTCGCTACAGAGACGCGCCTGGCTGTTGTCCACAAGGGGTGATAGCTTCAGGTTGTGGAGCCACTTGCGCAGCAGGATGCGATTGCTGGGCAGACGATGCAGCTGAACGCCATGGAGATCCGGCTGCTTGCCACAGCTGGGCAGACAGCAGCGTCGCTTAATCGCTGTTTGATCCGGTTCCGGCGCTTCCATTAGAAGTTTCCTTTTGCGGCAATGTTTCAGGCTCCAAAGCCGAAAAACCGAATGCTGCGGCTGGTCATCAAAAATGCCGACGGATTGGCCATTGCACTTATATCTAAGGGGTGTGCTGTGTCCCAGATTCAATGTGGGCACCGCATTCTGTTTCAGCTTTCTCGTGCCCAGCATCTCGGACTCAAAGTGCTCAATACAGACGCGCCCAACGCAATCGTCGAGTGACAGCTGCAGATTGGCGCTCCATTTGAGCAGTTGTTGTTGATCCTTGGGAAAGCCAAATGTGCTCAGCGGATGACTTGCCGTGCGTTCCTTACGACAATGTTTTAGGCAACAAATGGGCGTCACATTGTTCACAGGTTTTTCACGGCGTGGCGGCAATGGCAACGCCATTCGAACTGGTGACGTATCCGGCAGTAGCAGCTCATCATCATCGTCAGCTTCATCCTCATCCTCACCCTCATCATCATCACCATCGTCATCTTCTGTTGTATTGGCGTCGCTTTGTTGCTCCGCAAATGTTTCCACCAGCTCCAAGGGATCAAAATAGCCATGATCATCCGGATCTTTGTCCACCTCCTCACTGTCACGATCATCATTATCATCACGATCATCAGTGTCAGGTGGTTCCTCCTCCGGATCGAACTTCTCCTGCTTAACCTTGACTAGCGACTCCATGCTTGCTTCACCCTCACCCTCCTCCGCCTCCGTCTCCTGCTGCAGACCCGCCTTAATGACCTCATTGTCAAAAACAACACCCTCATCATGTCCCAGCTTTAGCGTGGGCACCGCTCCCGTCTTCAGCTTGAGCTTGCCACGCACCATGGGCTCAAAGTGATCGGCACAAATGCGTCCGCGACACTGATCCGGCGCCAATCTCAGATTGACCCGCCATTTTTCGAGCAGATCCTCGCTGCGCGGATATCGATAGGTGCGCAGATCATTGTCAATGCTCCGACGCTTCCGGCAATGGGCCAGAGCACAGGTGGGCGTAAAGAAGCCCGGTATATTCTTTGGATTCTCATAGATCGGTTGCTCCTGGTGTCCCAACTGCTGTGTGGGCATTGCCCAACCCCGCAGCTGTTTCCCATCGATGCACCGACGATTAAAGTGGGCGCTGCACACACGCGTCGTTCTGTCCACATCGGTGGACGACAATTGGAGATTGTGTCGCCACTTACTTTGTTGTTGTTTTCCACTTGGAAAGGGGAATAGGCGTGCTCCATGCTCCAGGCGACTGCGTCCACAGCTTGGCACACAGCACTTGACATCTGCCAGGGATTTCTTTATTTTAACCTGGCAATTACAGTAAGCGTTATCTTAATCCTGCTGTTCATGCTCCGAAATCCTGTTGGCTACTTACCTGAGATGTATTCAAATCTGTCGCCTCTGACATGCTAATGTCCGGCTTAATGTCCTCATCTAGCTCCGAGTGCTCCTCCTGTTCCTCAAGCTCCTCCTGTTTGATGAATCCATGGACACGTCGCGGACGTCCGAATAGATTGCTTTGCAGTTCCGCCGGATTCACCTGGAAGAGATCTTCGGTCTCGTCGTGCCCCAGTTCCAGAGTGGGAATGGAGCCAATGTTGAGTCGAGTCTTCCCAATGCAAATGTCCTCAAAGTGGACGTTGCAGATCTTGTAGCGCTCACGCTCCTTAAAACTGAGATGATCGAGTCGGAGATTGTGTCGCCAGCGTTGGAAGAGTGTTGGATCCTTGGGGAAGCTATTCATCTGCACCTCATCGAACTTGCGCGTCTTGCCACACGTAGGAACACAGCACTTGAACACTGGGTCAACGTATCGATCTTCCGGCTTGGGATTGTGTATGAGCTCAATCTGGGCATCATCGTGTCCCAGTTCTAAAGTGGGTATCGCCCATTTGTAGAGATGTTTGGGTCCGATGCAGTCCGTCTCAAAATGCTTGTTGCAGATGCGAACGCCGACGCAGTCGACGGGATTCATCTTGAGATTGTTGCACCATTTCCAGAGCAGATCCTCGTCCTCGGTGGGGAATCGGAATAGACGCACATCTGGCTGCTCCTTGGACGCATCGCAGCCCTCGACAGTGCAGTGCTCCTCAACAAAGGATTGTGCCTCATTTGGATAGATATCGTCATCCTGATGTCCCAGCTCCAGCGTTGGTATCGCCCCAGCACTCAACCGCTTCCCATTAAACGAGTGCGTCTCAAAGTGAATGGAGCACATGCGATACTGCTGTCGCATTGCGCCCCTTGGCCGCATCCGTATGTTGTGCATCCATTTGCGCAGCTGGGTGGGATTGTTGGGCAGCCGAAAGAGCTGAACCCCCTGACCACGTTGTCGACGGCAGCTCTCGACAATGCAGACTCGCTGCAGGCAGAGCTTATTGGCCTTCAGCTTGGCAGGATTCTGGTAGATCTTGTAGCCAGGCGGGGAATTTAGATCCAGTGTGGGCACTGCCAGCGCCACCGGGCACTTCTTGCTCAGCACATGGGGTTCAAAGTGGGCGGAACAGAGGCGTCTCTGGGCGCTGCCCACCATCGGCACCTGCAGATTGTGCGCCCACTTGGCGAGCGTAGATCGATTGAGCTTGGGGAAGCGATACAGTTGCACATTATGCAAGGCACGCACCTTGCGACAATGTGGCAGACAACATCGTGGCACCCACGTCGGTTTCACGATGCCAGCACCATGGGAGGCAGCTCCTCGATTGGGATTGGAATTGAGATGTGTGCGACGCTTGTACAGCATCTGACGCTCTGGATTCTCGAAGAGATTCTCAATATTGGTGGACAGATTAAGAGTGGGTATGGCCCAGGGTCGCATCCGCTTGCCAATGCAGTGGGATTCAAAGTGCAGATTACAGATCCGCATGTTCGGCAACTGGGCAACATCCAGCTCCAGATTATGTGCCCATTTGGCAAGCACCTGCGTCTCCTCAGGCGGACGATAGAGCTTAATGTCGTCCACGCTGGGATTGCGCTTACAAGTCTCGACACAGCACTCGCCCTGCTCCTCGCCATTGTTGGGTGCACTGGGTCGGGAATAGAACTCGGCCACCTGCTCCGCCGTGGGCAGAGGATAGGCAATATTGCCATGGCCCAGGATTAGAGTAGGCACCGCCCACTTCTCCAGTCGCTTGTTGCGCAGACAACGATCCTCAAAGTGAACCTCACAAATGGCATCGTTGAAGAGCTTTGTTCCATCTGGAACGGGACGTTGCAGATTAGCGCACCACTTGGTCAGCAGAGCTACGTTGCTGGGGAAGCGATGCAGATTGGCATGATCACGATCCCGATTGCGTTTGCAGACAGCAACACAGCATGTTTCACGGATATTCAGCTTCTTGATCACATCCGGATTACGATGGATGTCGTCGTCATCGTGTCCCAGGTGCAAAGTGGGCACCGCAAATGGACGCATGCAACCACCAATGCAATAGGGCTCAAAGTGCAGACTACAGATGCGCATTCCCTTGTGCATCTTGTCCTCGGGTATCTTCAGATTGTGACACCACTTGCGCATCTGTTCCGGCCTCCTTGGTATCGTATGGAATGTGATGTTCTCATTGTTGTGCCGCTTACTCTCACAGCTGGGCACACAGCACACGTCCATGCTGTCGCTAACATTCAGTCCAGACGACGATCCTCCCGAGTTGCCCATTCCCATATATGATCCACCCATGTCCGCGTCTACATAATGCGATGCCGAGCTAGCCGACGAGGATGTCGATGCAGCCGAATGTCGCTGATATTTGCTGCTATGATTATGCGACTGCTGCAACTGTTGCTGCTGCAGCTGTTGCTGCTGTGGATTGGTGGGCGTGGTGGGCGTTGGTGGTGGCCACAGTTCATTCTCGTATATGTTGAACGTGTCGTTGTGGCCCAAATGCAACGTGGGAACAGCTCCTGCAATTTCACAGATATTGATTTCAAATTAAATATATAAAAATTTATTTTATGTATATAAAACTCGTTGTCTTTACTGAATGACTCAATCACTCACTGATCATTTAACAGCCTAAATCGAAAGACTTAGGAGGTTGAAAATTACACACAAACAGAGTTGAGATAATTTTACCGCACAATAAGATGGTGCCAGGGATCAAAGTTTTGTTTGAAGAAGTTTATTCAAGAACTGTAAAAGAAGTGCTTCACTTTTCACCATTCAATTCCGCGAGCGATACGAGCATACGATATATTGCATTGGAATAATAATTCAAATAAAACGAACAAATTCCACACTTCATTTGGTTCTATCTGAGTTCTTCTTTCGCTTACCCCGAAACTAAGCTTCAAAAAGATACCATTTACAATTGTAAACAGCTTAATTTTAGTTACCTGGTGATAACTTGCGAAGTCCCAAAGCCTCTTTGATAAAGTGAGCGCTGCATATTTTGTGATTCTTGCCGCGATAGACAGAAGGATCAAGTCGTAGATTGTAACACCAGCGTCGAAGCAGGACCTCATCTCTGGGGAAGCGATACAGCGACATGTTGAAGTCTGAGGAGCGACTGCGACGACAGAAATTAAGGCAGCATCGTTTCTCCTCCACATATAAGTTCTTCGGATTGTCATGAATTTTACCGTATTGGGCGCCTAAATGTAATGTTGGTACTGCCCAAGGCTTTAGCCGGAACTTGCCAATGCAGCGCTCCTCGAAGTGGCGACTGCAAAAGTGACGCGGCTCCTTGGCCTGGACGGGCAGTCGGGCGTTCTGGCACCACTTGATCAGACTCTTGATATCCTTGGGGAAGTTATAAAACTTGAGATTGCTCTCGCCCCGTTGGCTGGTGCAGTTGGGCATGCTGCAACGTGCCACCTCGCCGGTGGTGAAGGTGTTGGTCAGCTCACGATTCTGATACAAATTAGCAACATCGTCGTGGCCCAGATTGAAGGTGGGCACCGCCCAATAGCAGAGGGAATAACGATTGATGCAGCGCTTGGGGAAGTGCATACTGCAGATACGAAAGGTCGCATAGCTCGATGCCGGAATATGGAACATCTTGAGGTTATGGAGCCACTGATGCAAGTACTTCTCGTCTTTGGGGAAGGTGAAAAACTGAAGCGTCGGACTGGTGCTCTTACGGACCCCGCACAGCGGCACACAGCACAGCGCGTCCTCCGAGTCGTCCAGCGTCGAGGAGTGCGCCTGCGGACCACCAATTGCACCTCCAGCAGCATGTAACGAAGTGTCGCTGCCATAGGCATTGTTATAGCTGCTGTCGTGCAAGCTGTAGCCAGATTCGCTTGTTGAATTGCTATAGCTTCGCTCCAGCTTCACAGTCGCCTCGTTCTTTAACGTTGAGGCAAATAAAGCGGCTCCATCGGCGTTCGCCTGACGTTGTTGCAACAATGAACTCAAGGCTGCCGTTGCCGGCAATGCGCTGGCAGTTGCATTAGGCTTGTGATGCGGTGTTGGCACTGAAAAAAATGAGGTTAAACTTAGTTAAAAACACTTTTGAAATAGAAGTTCCTAGTAGACTAGAAGATATGCCCTGCAATAGAGTATAAAATTCTGCTTTATAGATCCACAGTCTTAAACCGATTTTAAACTATGGCCAAAGGGAATGCAGTCAAAAATCTTAAGGACAATAATCTGATCTCCTTAGAAAACTCGAAACTTAAATATTCATAAGGATTTAGGTGTACAAAATATTTTTAAAACTGGATATAGAGAATTTTAAAGTTGTCTGATCCAAATAGATACAATTAAAAAAGCCGATAACTATTTGCTCTGTAAGCTGATCTGAAAACTGCAATTTAGGTAAATCAGTTAATGGTAAAAAAAATTGGATTTTGCTTTGTTAACCAGACGGAAGGAACAGCGAGCTAAATCTTAAAATATCAATCTCAAAGAGTTAAAAAAGTAATCTTTTAGTGAATTGAAACTAAACGCTGTAAAATGCTTTTTAAATACTTCAAGTATTTTAGTCTATCCACTTACTTTCCATGGTGGCCATATGACAATCCTGCAGTTTATAGTTGGTCTGTTGCTGCTGCTGTGGATGCTGTGGTATCTGCTGTGGATGTGCGGCTGCGTAATATTTGCCACAAAAATAGGGCGCAGCTAGACGATGCTCATGCAGCTCCAAAGCAGTTTGGTACCACAAGCGGCAAATGGGGCAGTCGTAACGCTGCTGGAATTTGTGTTGCGGCAAATGTACGTAGAGCTGTTCCCTCGTGGCAAACGTAACGGAGCACATCTGCAAGATAAAGTTGCAAGAATTAGTATTAATTACAATTAATACACAGATTCTCTCCTGATTGACTTACGTTGCAAACAAAGCTGTCATACTCGTGCTGCATGTACTCATGCGACTCGCATTCGGCAATTGTGTCAAAGTACTTGCCACAGTATTTATGGCAAAAGAATTTTTCTGCTCTGTGTTGGTGCTTATGTTTTTGCAACTCCTCGGTACTCATAAAGGACATGGGGCATATGTTGCACTTAAAGTCATACTCCTGTATACTGCAACTGCTCTCGGCCACATGACGCAAGTAGATTTGCTTCTTGAAAAACACCTCCTTGCAACGATGACAAATGGGGAGACTTTCCGACGAGCGATCTGATTGCAGCTTACGCCTCGGATAGTTGAGCGGATTCTACAAATTATCAGATAATATTACTTGTCTATTAACAAAACTATGGAAAATACAACTTACCAGAACTTTTTGACTCCCATACCCCTCATCCTTGATCGAAAGCTCTACCTTGGGGCTCAACATGTCGTTACCGAACTCTGGATATTTACTAAAATCCGCAAAGGGCGTGTTATCATCAATATAGTTGGATTTATAGGCATGTTCGTCAATGGGTTCCGCTGACAAAAAAAATACAGAATATTTATGAATAATATTAGTATAGTACGCTTTAATTAATAAGCAATGAATTAACCGCAACTCTTTATTAAACTTATATCACATTTGGGTGACTTTACACTCTAACGAAATAAGTTTTAAATATAGAATTCTATTTATGGTTTCTTATCGACACAAATCTTATGTGTAAATTTAAAAGTGTGCTAGAAGAATTATCTCTAATATGTGTATACATAAAAAAAATGCTTGAAATGTCAGATAATAACAATTATAAAAATAAGAGAAATTAAAGAAACATTATTAGGAGTTGATAACAAGTGGAAATATAATTTCCATACCATATTCTTACTGCGCACTTGAATGAAAAAATTAAAAATTCAAAAAACAAAAAGCTTCAAAAGATTAACATAAATAGATTTATGCGACAGAAACTGTAATAAATTAGCCTAAAAATTTCTTGAAGCAAATTGAAAAATGTATTCCCAACTTCAGATATAGATAGTTGTTACATTTATACATACATATTTCTTATACATATAAATAATTTTGAGTTCTCTCTAGGCGACTATTGAGATAAGCATGAACTCAGAGATAAGAGAAGCAAGTGTTTTCTTTTTCTTTTTCTTTTTGTACTATGTAGAAGTATATAGTTTAAAATTTTTCCTCAGCATAATCCCAAGATTACTCAATAATAATTTTTGTCTTTTATAGTACATAGTAAAGTCTAATAAATATAATTGAATTGTCTCTGAATTATATAATCGTTTTAATTTGGTTAGGTATTTATTAGATGCCCAGTCCTTAGGGTATGATAATCCGTAGGTTACATTGTAATCTATTGGGAAACGTACATGTTACGAAAAAACCGAGACTTGAAAATTATACACACACAATAAGACACCGTCAAACAAAATTTCACCGATAGATAGAAATGTTTGTACATAGGCATTAGTGTTATAGCCGGTAATATAAAGCATCTATCAGAGCATATAATATGTACAAAAAAAAAATATATATATATATATATATATATATGAATATATAGATAAAAAATAGATACAAACACACATACAGCTATAGCTCTATAGACGAAACGCACTCAGAAACAGAGATACAAAATACAGATACAGATACATATACATATTCAGAGAACGTAGACGACGAACCAAAAACCGAAAACCAACCGAACGAACAGGCGTAAAAACCTCAGCGTAACTCAGCTCAACTCAGCTACAAAACGTTTTATTGATTCCGCGACGCCAAAAACGGAGCTGAAATTACGGCTACTTACGCTATAGGAAAATAGCCCCCAAGTAACAGTAACTGTTCTCTTTCCCAGTCTCTTACACAGTCTCTGACACTCTCTCAGTCAGTATTTTATTTCAGTGTTTGCGTGCGTCTGTATCAATTGCATGTAACACTGTCAGTGTGTGCATTTATCAGAATATATATGTGTGTGTGTGAGTGGAGTATGGTTATCGATATCCCCAAAAGCTCGATACTTACATTTTATTATCATTTCGCCGCTGGCATCGAGACTGTGTCGATTGGCGGGAGCTGGCGGCGGTGCCATAGGGTTCTGGAAGTGTTGTTGTTGTTGTTGCTGCTGCTGCTGATGTTGTTGCTGCTGCTGTTGTTGGCGTTGTCTATCCTCGGACAGCTCCAATGGCTCGCTCTTGATATAGGGATACGAGCCATGCATTAAACTGTGCGGCAGATAGGAGCGTTGACTGAGCTGATGATGTTGATGTTGTTGTTGCTGCTGTTGTTGTTGGTATTGCAGCAGCTGGTTGTGCGCATAGGCCACAGTGTTTCCCTCAAGGTTATAGCCAACCCCCCCTGCAGCCCCATAATATGCTGCATGCGTGCCACCAGCTCCCGCACCGTATGCATTCATGTTGTTGTTGTTAATGTTGTTGTTATTGGTTTTGCAGGGCGCCGCAAATGCTGCGGCGTGCGGATGGTGGGGAGGGTAGGAAGCAACATGTGAGTACCAACTGTGTTGCTGTATTTGTTTATGTTGTAGTTGCTGCTGTTGCTGCTGATGGTGATGTAGTTGTTGTTGCTGTTGTTGTTGGTGCTGCTGTTGTTGTTGCTGCTGCTGCTGCTGGTAGTAGTGGTGATGATGATGAAGATGCGGGGGGTTGTTGTGTTGTGACATTACGAGAGAGATAGTTAATTGGATTTTGGCAAAATTTTTTTACCGTTCAATTGTTGGGTGTCGTACTGTGTTTTCTCTCTCTCTCGCTCTCTTTATTACGCTCTGTCTTTTTCATTTGGCGTCGTCTTTTATATACCAGTTTTTCAGTATTCTGCCCCCCTCAAGATTAATGTGTTTCTGTGTGTATGTATCGAAATGTCATTATATTCATTACAAATTAAATGTCATTCAGTCGCCGTTCATAATCCAATAGGATATATTTGAAGCGTTTAGCACTTGAGCACATGTTCACACAGCACCAATTGGAATTTGTTTTACTAAGCGCGAGCGTTGAAATTTTCAACATTTTTCGTTTCGTGTTTTAGCGCGACGCGACACAACAATTGCGTGCGTGTGTATGTGTTGTGTGTGACTGTGGTTGCCTAGTGATGAGATATCGAGGGTGGCGCATCATGCAAACGTTATCGATGGTTTTACTCATCGTACATCGTAATGGTGATGAGCAATAAAAATCACTGTGATTTTCGAATCACCTTATCACATCACAAATTCGAATAAAAGAGTTTAAATAAACGAAAACAGGTTAATAACATTTATTATGTGATTTTAGGACCTATTACACCCAAGCGTTGCTGCAATTGCTCTTTTATCATGTGGTTATCAGTTAATAAGTGCTCTGCTGCCACCTCGTCAAGCGTTTCTCGCAACTGTTTCTTTACTTGCGTTATTCTCGCCGAGTTCTTGGCCGAAATGGGTAAGACATGCTTGAATCTCAACACTCGACTGGGTCGCACTTCTTCCGGGCATTCAGATAGACCACTTTCTAGATTTGTAATGCTTGGCTTCAGCCTCGTTAGGATGTCCTTTGCGCCCTCCTTGTCCATCTTATTGAGCAGCAGGACGCAGGGTTTCTCCAACAATGTGGGATCATAGAGCTCCAGCTCCTTGTTGAGGGCATAGATGTTGGTCAAGCAGTCGCGATGCGGATGTCGTGCACTCAGCTGGAATCCGAAGATGTCCACCATGAAAAGCAGCAAGCGAGTGCGCTCAATGTGCTTGAGGAACTTGTGACCCATGCCGAAATTAGCGTGTGCTCCTTCAATGAGTCCTGGCAAGTCGGCCACGCTGATGGACCGCAAATCGCTGTACTCAATAGTTCCGATCTGGGGACGAATGGTGGTGACTAAAAAGGAGCCAACAAAACGACAGTTCATAAAATTCTCATACATAGAAATGCGCATATATAATACTTACAAGGATAGGCGGCTATCTTTGGCTTGGCATTGGAAATGGCTTTGAGCAGTGTGCTCTTTCCCGCATTAGGAAATCCAACCAGACCCACGTCGGCAATAAGCTTGAGATCCAGACTCACAGTGAGATTGTCGCCAGGTCGGCCTATAAAATTGTTGCCGGTGCAGCCGCCAGTGCCGCCGCCCGCCACAATGCAGGTGGCATCGTGTTCATTCAGATCTGCCAGTAGTTTCTGCTGCTCATCATAGACTTGCACTCCCACGGGAACTTCTATGCGCTGATCAACTCCGCGCTTTCCGAAGATACTGAACTTGCTGCTGTCCTCACCACTGGAGGCGAGCACCCGTTTATCCCTCAGGCCCTGCGCCACCTTACGCAGCGTCAGGCCTTCTTTGGCTACAAAGTATACACAGCCACCCTGCCCTCCCACTCCACCGTATCGGGGTAATCCGTTGCCACCATGTCCTCCGCGCACCGTCAGACGCAGGGTGTCGAGGAAGTTGGAGCGAAAGTGTGCTCGCGCGGGCTGTTAATGATGTTATTGCAGTGAAATAGTTAACACTTTAGTCATGTTCTTACCGATTTTGTGGATTTTAATAAGAAACTGAACAGTTGCACCATCGCGAACAGCTGATCTGTCTTTGAGGACAGCGCTGCTACCAACTTAGTTATTTTGTAGCTAGAACTGGCTACTTTCAGAATTCGTTTGCTAGAAAATTTTCAAAATTGATATTAGCTGGAAAACTAGCGAAGTTTTGATATTAAAATGTTTGATAAAACTGTGCAATAACACACACAGAAACAAATTTAGATGATTTTCACCCAGCAACAGCTATTTTTTAAACAATTTGTTTCATCTAAAAACTTGGCAGCACTGGTGTGGAAGGCTGCCACCCCGTTTAAGGGTTGTCACCCTGCTAAATTTTCTAAAACATTTAATCTAATTGCAAAAGTGGTTGCACCTATTTTTGAATTTATAAGAAGGTAGAATTTTTAAATTTTTGCAGGATTATTGTTCGAATTTGGTAGATTGATTGATTTGATACATTTTTCTCTTCCCTTGGGATGACAAACTTTAAACGTTCATTAAAATGTTTGCCTTAATTTTATCTGATTTTGAATTTTAAATTATTATCAAATTATTAATTTGTTGTAAAGCAATATTCTGGAAATATGTTTAATTCTAAATTTAAATTAAAGAAATTAAAAATTTTATCCTCTTTGGAATCTGATCACAATTTGAGCATAAATTCGCAGACCAAGCATGCCAACCCGTTTTTTGTTGCAACATGACTATTGAAAAAAGTTGGCAGCACTACATCTATATTTGACAGCTCAAATTTTAATAACTGAATAGAATAGAATATTGCACATGGAGCCCGGTATTTGTTATATTAAGCCAGAGTAAGCCATTTTATGAAAAAGCATTTAAATAGTTTCAAAGCTGAATTATTTTTAATATCTAGGTATTTGATAGGTGAAGCCAATGGCGGCGGGCAAACAACGTCGAATGACGGCGATTCAAACAAAAGAAAGCACGAGGATGAAGCAGACGCTCAAAACGAGACTGGCAACAAACGCGGAGGCGCGAAAAAGGAACGAAAACGTGGGCAAAACAAGGTATTTACATTATTTAAACCCAATGTGTCACTACTAACAACTATTTCTGCTCCTTTCTAGAACCGCCCCGTATTCAAGGACGAGCGTTTTTCGCATCTCTGCCACTCGTTGATAGATGGACCCGGAGGAGAAACATGCACGTTGGCCAATTGCCGCTATGTACATGACTTGGACGCTTACTTGGCAGCCAAGGGCGAAGATCTGGGCAACGAGTGCTATGTGTACGCAGTCAAAGGCTACTGTGGCCGCGGCGTCACCTGTCGCTTTGCCAGGTCGCATACGGATGAGCAGGGAAGGAACATGAGAGGGAAGGACTACGACGAACAGAAGCCGCCAAGCACGTGCAATGGCATCGGTGCAGGTGGGAAGCTTGAAAGTAACGTTGAGTCTAGTTTATGTTTAAACCCTTATGCCTTTAGAGCTTCAAGTACGACTGCGAAAACACGACTATGACTTTTCTCGCAGCAAGGAAGTGATTAAACAAGCGGAAAAGCTACGCGATGAGAGAAAGCAGCAGGCTAAAGAGAAAGAGGAAACGCCAGAGGAGAAGTCCCAGCAAGCGGATGTAGAGTCGCCCGTTGGCAGTGCCATTGATGACTCTTCAAGTGGACGTGATGCTCCTCGCAAACCTGTCATTGATTTCCGTGAGAAACTTGTGCTATCACCGCTGACGACGGTTGGTAACTTGCCATTTCGACGTATCTGCAAGGAGTTTGGGGCGGACATTACGTGCGGGGAAATGGCCTGCGCTGTGCCCCTGCTGAAGGGCCTGGGGCAGGAGTGGGCGCTGACAAAGCGTCACGAGAGTGAGGACATCTTCGGCGTGCAGGTGTGCGGTAACAATCCCAATGTGATCACACAAGCGGCACAGGTGCTGCATGAAACAGCTCGCGTGGACTACATCGATCTGAACATTGGCTGTCCCATCGATCTCATTTACCAGCAGGGCGGCGGCAGCGCTTTGATGCGACGCACCAACATCCTGGAGCTGGCGGTGCGCAGCTGTGCGGCCTTATCCGACAAGTTGCCCTTCACGGTCAAGATGCGAACGGGTGTCTATGCGGACAAGAGTGTGGCCCATGAGCTGCTGCCTCTGGTGGAAGAGTGGGGTGCCTCAGCGGTCACGTTGCATGGACGCTCTCGCGAGCAGCGCTACACAAAGTCAGCCAACTGGACTTATATTGAGCAATGTGCGGCGCAGGCCAAGCACATGCCTGTCATTGGCAATGGAGATATTCTCAGCTATGAGGATTATGTCGAACGACGTGCTCTGGCTCCACATGTCAGCTCCGTGATGATTGGACGCGGTGCACTGATTAAGCCGTGGATATTTGAGGAGATCAAGCAGCAGAAGATCTGGTCACCCACATCCACACAGCGCTTTGAGATGCTGCGTCGCTATTGCAACTACGGACTGGAACATTGGGGCTCCGATACCAAGGGTGTGGAGAGCACTCGCCGCTTTCTGCTCGAATGGCAGTCGTTCCTCTATCGCTACATACCCGAGGAGTTGCAGGTGTCGCCGCCACAGAAGATCAACTCCAGACCACAAAAGTATCGCGGACGCGATGAAATGGAAACCCTAATGAGCTCATCCAATGCCGCCGATTGGGTTAAACTCAGCGAAATGCTGCTCGGACCAGTTCCCCAGGGATTCAGCTTTGTGCCCAAGCATAAGGCGAACGCCTTTTAGATCGGGAAAATATTCCTGTTAATATTGTTAAGTTTTAGAACATTTTTCTGTTTGAAATATTCTACACAAAGTCTTACATCATTTTGTAATAAATGCGTTAACCATACTACAGTAACATTGCAGTCCTTGAAATGCAGATTTTCGTATCATAAAAATGTCAGAGAATGATATCTAGTTCTTAAAATCTATTTTTTGTTTGTGGTTGTAGTTCTTGAGTCCGTTTTTCAGAAACTTTGCCAATGATATTGGAAGCGATTACAATCTCTAGATCAGAAACTTTACCAGCAATATTTGAAAGATTCAGAAGTATAATCCTAAAGTATATTTTGGCTCAATCTAGAATTATTCAGAACGCTCTCAACCCACCCTAATTCAAATTAATGAGTACATAAAAAAATTTACATTTATTTTGAATTTATAAAATTAGAAATCACTTCAAATAGCTGAGCGCCTCCTCGACATCGTCTTTGGAGCCAAGAAAGATGGGACTGCGTTCATGAATTTTCTGTGGCACAATATCCAGTATGCTAATCTTGCCATTACTGGCTAGACCGCCGGCTTGGATCATAAGGTAGGCCATAGGATTGCACTCGTAGAGGAGACGAAGTTTACCACTGGGTGACGATTTGGTGGCCGGGTAGATGAAGATGCCGCCGTATTTGATGGTGCGATGCACATCGGCAACCATGGATCCGACATAGCGGGCGCCGTAAGGTTTGCCCTTGGTGGGGTCCTTCTTGGCGGCAATGTAGTTGTAAACACCGGCATCCCAGTCGCTGGCATAGCCCTCGTTTATGGAATAGATTTTGCCCTTGTCGGGCACACGCATGTTGGGATCTGTAAGGATGAACTCACCAATGGCGGGATCATAAGTGAAACCATTGACACCACTACCCAGGCCAATTACAATAGCCGTGGCGGAACCGTAGAGTGCATAACCGGCGGCCACCAGCTGGTTACCAGGCTGCAGTGCGTCCTGGACGGTGGGCGCACCCGTACTCTTCTTGCGGTAGATGGCAAAAATGGAGCCAATGGACGCCAGACAATCAATGTTGGACGAGCCATCCAGTGGATCGAAGCATACAATATATTTGCCCTGGTTTAGAACAAACAAACAAAGATTAATGATGACAATGTGGAATACCTGAGATGGAATTCACTCACCTGTCGCTCCGTTTCCACCTCAATGACCTGCTCGTTCTCCTCGGAGACCATCATGCAGGTGGTGTACGAGGCTTTCAGCATATTGATGAACAGCTCATTGGACAGCACATCCAATTTCTTGACCTCCTCACCCTGGACATTCACATCCCCTGCAAAGCCATGCAACTTGGCAATGCCCGCCTTCCGCACCGCCGATGCAGTCGCTTTAATGGACGTCTGTATGCAGTTGAGCAGCTGGGACAGATCTCCAGTTGCCTGCTTGAACTTTCGCTGCTCCTGCAACACGAAGCGCGTCAGCGTCATCGCATTCGAGTCGAAGGCGGGTCCTTGTTGAGACATTTTCGCTGTGAATCGGAGAAAGCAATGTTAGTGGTTGTTTTTGGATGGAAGAGACTTGAGTATTTTAATAAATACACATATACTGGTTATATTGTAAAACATTCATCTTAAGCACGAGTGCAGTGGAAATCTTAAACATTCTTGTACAAATAATTGCAATTGTTATAAAAAAGTAATTTAGAAAATAACTGAAGAAAATTTCATTTTTGAGACTTGAGACTTTGTAATATGTCTGAATTTTTATCTAAAATACGTCACAACAAATGTCAAAATTGTTATACCAAATGAATTATTTTATTCAATATAACTGTGCAAAATATGCTTTGTCTAACATATCTACTATATTAAATAATTTCTAGACTTTTCAAATTGTTATCATCAAAAATCGAGGGAATTATTTTACAGACAGGTTTGGGTGCTTATTAATTGTTATATAATCACAGGCAAAGTTTGTTAATAGGCAAAATTTGTTAAATAATTTAAATAATAACACATTTAAAGCAATATATTTGTTTCATTCAAATTGCTTAGTTTAAAGCTCGAACTGTCTAGGCAAATATGTACTTAAAAAAAATTCACATAGATAGATTATTTACAAAACATTGCAAAATCGGTGCTGATTAGAGGAGATATAGTTAGTACAATAATAATACGTTTAGTCAGTTGATCAATAAATATAAAAAATTGACGTGCGATGGGTTCGAGAGGATTCGGTAAATGGGACTGGCAGGCAGAGGCGACAGTGCAGCAGAGCAGAGCAGAGAGTGCGAGGCAGAAAATGTTCACTTACAATCACCGTTACTGGCCGCCATTATTGGGTAGTATTACTGTAAATTATGCGGTTCCTGTGTGACTCCTTAAAATCAAAAACAAAAACAAACACATACAACAACAATGACAACAAATTCTAAAAGGCAATGCCTTCCAGAGAGCATGAAGGTCAAACGAGCTGAGAGATAGTGAGACGTTTCGACCCATCAGCACTTTTATTATCAAAAACTTGTCAGGCTTGTGCGTGTGTATATACTTATGTATGTTCGTAGAGTCTGGTGTGGTTTTTGGTTGTTTTGGCTATGGAATAGCTGATAACCTGTTTATGTATATATATATATATATAGATATCTACATATGTTCAGTTATATTAAAAATAACGAAGCAACAAATAGAAACCGGAACAAGCCAAAAAGTTTCTCATATGTTTTTTGCCAAATTCAAAGAGCGACACGTGCCCCTTTTTTCTTTATTTTTGGAAACGCCACATGATTTGATTTGGCTTTAGTATATGTATCTAAAAGTATACATATGTATAGCTGTATGTCTGGTATATCTATCAGATACAGCGATAACATTGCCAAGCTATTTTTTCTTTTAGCTTTGCTTTGACGCCACCCTGTGAAGAGCCAAAACATTTGTGGAGCTTCTATTTACCAACAAGCCAACCAAAGAACAATAGTAACAATAAGAAATATAACTTTCACTTACAGGGAGAGAACGATAAACGAACTGATCAAAACAGAACACAGAATACAGACAGTAAAAGCACCGCAGTCGACGGCTGTACTAAAGAGACTGAACGACGTTGACTTTCAGCTGGCAATGGCAACGAAGGCGACGACGACTGCAACGTCACAACATTTGCGCCGGACGGGAATATAAATACAAGAAAAAACAATTAGCTGTTGATTGTTACACGAAGAAATACCCTGTACTTAGTTGAGCAGTGTCGGTTTTGACCAACGCTGTAGGCACGGGGTGAGGGGGGGGGGGGGGTCGGGGTTGCTATTGCTTCTACCCTGATAGCTTAAATATTTTCAGCTTGCTAAATTCGCTCAGAGTTGTATCACATAACATCAAAAATTAAATATATGATACGGAAATGATATTATTTTGCGCCATTTAATTTAATTTAAACACATTTACTTTAAATCAATAATTTTGAAAAAAACTTTTATCGCTTTATATTTCAGATTTTTTAGAAAATGCCTGTTAAATTGTTTGTGAACAACGAAATATTTTTAAAATCGGTAAATGACTATTATATGGGCCTTATCTCAAAAGACAAAAAAAAAAAACCACAAATAGGGGCTGAATTTTGCAAAACAAAATTAGATTGGGGACTCAATTGGTTTATTTTTAAAAAATCTTTGAAATTTCCATACAAAATAAACTATTTTATGGTTGTTTTGTGCAACTTGTCATTATTGTAGACCGTTTACCAACACTGACTTGGTCGCACAGTCACAAGTAGCTTCATTAACATCTACATAATCTATATCATAGTGGTTTTTGAGATGAGGTCCATATAATAGACAATTACCTTAAAATCTAATATTAATACCTGCATTTAAAATATTTGTCTTAAATAGCATAAAACAAAAATGTTATGATATCTACACAAATATTCATTGTATTCCGAGTAAGTGTACAGCAAAAACGCTGTACTCATAATAATACAATATTCTTTTTGTAGCTACATATATGAAATAGGGGACTGATTTGTACCAAATTTCGTGAGGAAGTATAACAACCAATACCAACTTAGTTAAATTTTTTGTAAGATTGGTTGAGATGTTTAAAAAAACAAGAAAGCTTCTCATTATGATACGGTTGACTGATTTAAAACAAATTTATATAATTCGAATCGGCTGTTGATATCGATTTAGAACATATGTGCTTTATAGGGTCTGTTACGCCTCCTTCTGCTGGTTACTTTAATTCACCCAAATGCATTATATTTGGACTTTTTTTGCCTTGAGGCACAGTGTATAAAAATTAAATCTCTGATGATAAGCCCCTACCTACGCTCTTGGATAATTCATATATAAATGCACGCTAAACCAAAACACAAAGAGAGAACAAAATACGCTACGCTACGTAGGGTATCCACGGAGCGAGACATGCCCCGTTTTACATGTAGACTGAGCTAATAAGCAAAGTTGTCATTCTCAAAAAGAGGGCGTGAATGGAAGACATATGAAATTGTAGAAGAACAAAAGAGAAACGTATAAATATATTTACATATAAGTTTGGATAGTATTATTAATATTCGCTCGCTGTTTGTTCATATTTCTTAACACATGTTAAATACTACTTATAAGTACTGTATTTACAAATGTACCTACATGTGTTTGTATAAAATTGTTATCAGTAAATGTGTTTCAGGCGTATAGGGTGCTTCTGAACTTGTTTATAATTATTATAGAATCTTTTATTGAGCTCTGACTGCAAGCAATTGACCCTAGAGTTTTCTAAATAATTTTATATTAAATTTTGTTTTACATTTGTCATAATGCATAAGTTTTGGTAATAATTATTTAATTATAATTAATTGTATGTAGTAAAGTCACCCTGTATATTAAACAGCTTTAACCAGCCATCTGGGTTCTTTTCCAGCTGATAAGTACGGAGGCTCGACTAGCATTATTATCAATTAAAAATTTGTTAAGATTGTATGACAACAGTAATTTTCCTGTATATATGTATGTATGTATCCCAAGTGATTGCTGATCTTCTTTATATATAGCACTTGATTATGTCATTGCAGTGACCTTAATATACTGATTATATTGGTTTTAACAAATTGGTTTTTGAACGTAAATAGGAACTAAATTTGATTTAGTATATTGATGAATTGTGCATATTATTAATATAATTCAAGTGCTTGTTTTCTTTATAACACAAATCAGAATAAACTTTGTTACGAATAGATTTTATTTTAACTTTTGAGCACTTTAGTAAATACGTGTATGTTAGTACTCCAACAACAAGAAATTTATTGGCGCCTATGTTCTGTTTGACCAATCTTCACCAACTTCGAAAGGATAAGTTTCTGTTAAATTAATTTAAATAAGTCTATATAATTATAATTCTTTTTATTTAATAATTACATACAAATTCTTCAATTATGTCAATTTATCTGTCTGATTGTGATTTCTCTGATCTGCAAAAAGCCTCTTCACGAGCTAAAAGTCTAGTGATAAAGTATAAATGGCCCAATACTTTGAATATACAATTGTGTGACAAACGATATTTAATTTAATAATTTAATTATATAAAAAATAGTCGCAAAGGCTTTAGTCGAGATCACGAGCATAGAATACCCGCCACTTATTTCTATATATATTAATAAACTCTATAGAAATTATTATCTAATAAAAACTAATGCACACTAATGCATTGCCATCATTATTAATAGCTTTGGTTAGCTATTACTGCCGTTCTTCTTGTCCAAAGTTGCTGCTATTAAGTGAGATAAAAGATAATATTAATAGATAATGTAAATTAAAACTGTGGGTGCGGAGGCTTTTTGCGATTTGCGGGGGCGGAATAGGGCGCGGCAAAAGTTTGAAAAAAACCCTTTTACTTAATTTTTAAGTAACGGGTATAATTTATAAATAAAAACAGTTCAGCAATCTTTAGTTCGTTAGCTGGATTTCAGACTAGAACCACCGAAATGTTAGTTGTGGCTCCAAAATTTTCATTATCCAACAGAGCTTTCGAGCGTTAAGCCTCACATTGGGGTTGTATGTAAAATAATTTTTTTTCAGACTCTTCTTAAAACTGTTTGAAAAAAAATTTTTTTTTAATATTTAAAATTTTTTATCAAAACTCCCCAACAATCATATAAATTTTTACCAAATTTTTGTATCGAGAATATTTTTGATGTTGCGTAGAGTGATCCATACAATAATAAAGCTAACTAAGGGGTTTCTCTCTTCTTTGAAGTGCCTGCTGCGAGAGTGAAAAAAGCACAACATGTGAGAAAATTAATTTGATTAAATTGCCACAGAAACGCGCTGCGGGGCAGTTTCAATGATGAGCTTATCGCCTTATAATCACTTGCTGAGAACGACGGACGACAACTGTTTTACTAGCAGGCTACTTAACGTTGCCGATGAAAGGTCACGAAGCACTCAGAACAGGGCAGGTAGTGAAGGACATGACTACAGGGCAAATGCGGGTAGGTCTGAATGCAATAAATGATGTGCATAAGTGTGAAAATATCTGCATCCTGCAGCGCGAATCTCATTCCCATTGCCATTCAACCTCTCGGCGCTCTATACAATACGCTCTGTGTTTGGTTTGATTGACGTTGATAGGGCACGTGTTGGCAATTATGGAAAATAAACATGAAAAGCTTTTGGTCAAATTAAATGACATATTGTTCAACACAGTAAAATATGTATGTGATTTTACGAAATGATTTCAAATTATCCTACGCTTACGCTACACTATTTATTTAAAAACATTTTATACTTAATAAAAAAAATAAAATATTTGATAATAAAACACATGTATTTTGACTATAAATAAAGCTTTCTGCCTTAAAGCCTTTGGGGCGAATTTAGATTTTTGCAGTTTTTAAAGGTGGAAAGGTAAGTGACAAATTTTAAAAAGATATGTGAAAAATTGTTTTTTATTAATACTAATAATTATTGAGCTATGAAGCAGCAAAGGATGGACAGATTTTCATTTGTGAATAGAAGACTGGGTACATTGAATGTAATCGTAATAACCTTAACAAAAAGCATATGATCAACTGAAGGATGTATCAATAGGTATCCAGGAAATGGCAGCGGCATCCTTAATGCCTCAAATCAGTTGAAAGCATGCAACCACTTTGTGATGCGACTTGCAACAAAGTGTTTCACTAAATGGCTTGCTAATAACCCGCAATTATTTTGCCATTGTTAAGGGGCACTTCAGGACATCACCCTCATCTTCACCATGCTTCCTTTGCTGCATGCGCAGGACTTGAGAGTGGGCGTGGTACTGTCGCTTCAACCCTATACAGAAAAGTCGCAGTTTAATCTGATTATAGGCAACTTTTTGTTGGTCCTCAATTGGATTTGATTGCCCAGCGGACTCGCCCACAGGAACTCAATGAAGGAAAAATGGAAAATATTTAAGAACCGTTCATTTTGCACATGACTTTTTATTGAAAAGCAGTAATTCTAAGTTTGCTAACACATCCAGACATAAAAATACTGTTAGAGTAAGAGAGAAAGAGAGATAGAGAGGGGAAAAGAATTGGAAGTACTTGAATACGAATCACTTAATTTTAAATATTTAATGGATAATAGATATCTTAAGTGTAACAGTGACTAGATTGACGCTCCATCGTGATCTAATTACGATCAATATTTACAAAAAGATAATGATAATTGTATAGATATATAATAGAACGCAAAAATTTAATAATTTAAATATGTAAAGTATAAAGCATCTTTTTAAAATTGTGTAATATTTTAGCGAATTAGATTATTAAATTATTATTATATTTATGTCTTTTTACAGCCCGGACTTAATATCAATAATATTCACAGACTGAATAATATCGAACATAAATACCATAAATGTACAGAAAAAATATATGCGCTTTTATAATAAATGATTCTGGTGGTAAATTTGACATAGCTTTGGATTTGTATAACATATCATTTCCATTAATATGTAAAAATCAAGATACAAAATCATATAAAATAAGTCGGCAATAGTGGATAATTTTGGGTATTTTAAAGAACTCTTTATATGTAAATGTCTAAATATGGTCAACTTATTGACAATCTAGAGCTAGCTGTGACCTATGTAAGTTGATATAATTTAGCATCTCCCACAATGTCCACATCGCTGGAGTTATCGTCATCCTCGCTGTCGGCCTCCAAATCAGAATAGTCATCCGTTGAGTAGCCATGTTGCAGGAAGCACATTTGCAGCTGCTGCTGTTGGGTGGTTGAAGTTTGTGACCCACCCATTGCCAGCTTAGATTGCTTGGAGTCTGTGGAGCCAGATCCGTTAGAGGTTTCATTTTGTTGCTTGCCACTTTGCTCAGTGCGTGAGAAGTCAACGGGCTCTGGGAAAGTGGGAGATAGGGCACAAATTTGAGAAATTTTACAACTAATTTGATTTGTGCAAACTTTAAGAAAACTTTTGTCAGTCAAAAAGGCAGCTAAGAGCCAAAAAGGCTTGAGGCTAATTGGCCAAAAGCATGAAAGTTTTACAAAGAAAGTTGTCTTGTCCACTTACCATTGGCATTGTCGCGTCGTCGCAGCTGCTTCTTGTGCTTCATGCGACGGTTCTGGAACCACGTCTTGACCTGTGTCTCGCTCAGTCCCAATGCCGTAGCCAGTTCCACTCGCTCCGGCGTCGATAGATATCGCTGCGCCTCGAAACGCTTCTCCAGACCCGACAACTGCGGGTCACTGAACACAGTGCGTGCCTTGCGCCGCCGGCAATGACGTAATGCATTCACACCCATGCCAAGACCTAGAGCCAGCTCCGGCACACAGCCAGGCGCCCCAAAGAAAGGCGCTCCTCCAAACAAGCTGGCTGTAAAGTTAGCGTCACATTAATTGCATTATTCAGAGTAGTTGTTCCATAATTGTCTTCGGCACCCAAAAAACTTTTGGTGTTGCTAATGGCCATTGACACGGACCCCAGGACATACCTTGGGACAAAAAGTAGGGATCCACCGACTTGTACGTGCCCGACGATGGTGACAGATACCCCAGTGTCATTTGCAGGAAGCCATGATCACTATAGGCTGCACTTGGGTACAGAACCCCACTTGGTCCACTTCCTGTAGGTGCTGGTGGCGGTGGCGGCGGTGGTGGGGCAGGAGGTGCGGCAGGTCCAGATGTCATTTGGGATAAATTCGATTCTGAGTTTGGTCCAGAAGACGAATGCCCATAATGTGAGGCGGCAGCACGTTGTTGGTGGGCACTGTAAATAAGATAATATTACCAAATATTACTTTTACTGTCTTAGCGTTTTAGGAATCAAGAAATAAGTTCCTTCTATCCCATTAAATTAATTAATACCTTAGGGAATCTAATCGAAACAAATAACAGTTTTGGTTTCGGTTTCATAACGTCCCGAAACAATTATTTCGGTAAAAGGTTATTTTTTAGAAAGAGTACCGGTACAGCTTTCGGTATTTTTCAGTTTTCAGCTCTTAAAAATTATTTAATTTCGGTTATGGTTTCGATAGTCAAAATGAAACGGTTAATTTTGTTTAATGTCTCTGGTATCGGCTTCGGTATTATTCCATGGACTAAACACTTTTTAATTTCATATTATCTGATAAAAATGCAATCTTATGTATTTAATATATTTTTTTTTCATCATTTTTTCTTAGATGAGCATGCTCTACTTTGCTTTTTTTCTGCTAGTTTAATATACAAAATTACTTGAATGAAAACTCATTACTTCGAATTGAAAGTCTTAATAAAATATTGAGTTCCTAAATTGAGTTCATGTTAAAATCTTTAAATAATTTTAATTGGTATCAATTTTGGAGTCTTCAAAAAAAAAAAATTATTTTTTTCAAAATGTAGACATAAATGTATAACAATAAAAATATTTAAAAAATAAAAATTGAACCAAGGTTGGAACTCAAGCCTTGGGTTTTAGGTGGTTTTTAAACCAATTCGCGAACTGAACCGATCTCTTGCTCTTGGTTCGACCCGCTGAACGGAATTTGGAAGTTTGTAGCCTTTAGTATAACAACGATAAACAAAATCCAGTATGTCATAAAAAATATGTCAAGTTTGAAAGACCGCCGCACCTACAGTTTTTTCAGAAAATACGTCTTTTGTGGTCACTATAGTTATTTATTATGATTTTCTATTATCCCACTTAATCGCAGCAAGGTCGGTGAATTACAACTGCAGTAATGGCTTATTAAAGTTATTAATAATTACGACAATACAAGCGTCTAAAAGTAAATACCGGGTCTATAAGGTATATAAGGTCTCGACTATAGCCTTTCCGACTAGTTTTAAATAGGACTTCTCCATAATGTACCTGTATATATAATATATAAAACAATAAACAAGTAAGGGTACTACATTTTCTGTCTTGTTACTTGTAGGGTGTATTATAGTTCTGTAAAAAAAAAACGAAAGATCGACAACTTGATCTTCGCGAAAGCAATTTTAAACTACTTTTACTATTTCCAATCGTAGTTGATCTGAAGAATTAAGTTCCGTAGATTTTTTAGTGCACGGCCCAAATAAATTACCCTCAATCGTAACTTTTCTAAATGCATTAACTTTGTAATTTACGAGCTTGCCAACCGCTTGAGTAAAAATCACATTATATTTTACCTTTATTATAATTCTATTTTATAGATACATTCAAAAAATATCGTTTTTGTACTTAAACTTTTAAGTTCGTTTCGTTCTAATAGTACTTAACTTAAGTACAAATTGAACTTGAACTTAAAATAGGTATGTTTTTCTTTAAACAAACACCTAATACTCAGTACAAGACCGCTTCATATGATTATATATTTGTATTCTGTATGTATATATAGAAATAGTTATATAGAAATTGAGCTACAGTCGAGCATTCTCGACTACTTTGAAAAAATCTAAGACTGCAAAAAATTCACTGCACTGTAATGCTATTTCGACTACTTGTTTCAATGTCAGATATATGATATAATTAGCCGATTTGAACTGGTAAGGATGTATAAAAACAAATTTAAAAGCATATTCTGTCAGTATGTTTTTAGTATCTTATAAAACAGAATGTTTTTCATACTAAGACTTGATTTTCGCCCGACCGGTCCAATGACAGCTATATGATAAAGGGGTCAGATTTAAACCAATTTGGGTCAGGTTATGTAAGACTAACTTAAATGCAAACTTTATAAGTTTGGTTATGATATCGAATAAAAAAAAATGTCTTTCAGCTACTAAAATTTGATTTTCGACCGATTGTTCCTATGGGCGCTATTGTTCTTATAATTTGGTTACAAAATTTTCTATGTCAATTTTTAGGCGGTAAAGGGCCGTGGCCAAATTCTGAAACCAACTCGATCTGCTTGCAATATAGAAGACAACATACCAAGCTTGGTTTCTCTATCTCTTATAGTCTCCTAGATCTCCTTGTTCATACAGACAGATGGACATTGCTTTATCGACTTGGCGATTGATGCTGATCAAGAATATATATATTTTATAGGGCCTGCCACGCATATTCGTTGAAACAAACCCAATAGACCTCTGTACTTTTTTAGGTAGAAGAAGAAATATAATGATCTTCATCTTTAAATGTACGATTGATTGATCTTTTGAAAGCCGATGAGCACTTTTTGAAACTTTATAATGGTGGCCTAGAATGCCGTCTCAAAAACACAAAAAACTGAGTTTCCCGTCTTGAAAAAATTTTAAAATCCAAAATAAAAGTCAGATTTGACTAGTACTTGGCATATTTGAAAGTGGTCAATTCTCAAATCTTTTGGTGCTCACATTACTTAAAGAATTTACCTGAAATCTTGGATCCGCCATGTTGAATTTTGCTAGTCTATCATACTATATTTTTAGTGACATTCATTGCTCATAATTTAAGCCCAAAACTAGTTGAATCTGACTATTATTTTGGTTTTTAAATTTTTTCCAATACGAGAATCTTAGTTTTTCGTGTTTTTGAGACGGAATTTTGGGCCACCATCTTAAAGCTTCAAAAAGTGCCCATCGGCTTTCGAAAAATCAATCAATATCGAGAATTTTAATAGGCAGATGCTTGTTCCATTTAACAAAGAAGAATGTCCCGTATATATTAAATTTTCAAAAACAATACTTAAATTTAATTTTATACTTATTTTAAGAAATAACGTTCTCCAAATAAGTATTGAAAAGAATAAATAAAGTCTGAAACGCGCTTGGAATAAGTACAAAGTGTCCTTGAACTTATCCCAAAATTACTTAATAATGTCTAGAATCAAGTATTTTGGGATTAAATAAAAAATACTTAATATGAGAATTTTTGTATTTAAATCACGAATTATAAAAGATACACTCCAGTTTTGAAGTAAAATTTAAGGAAAAGGGCAAACATATGGAATAACTCAATTTGTTCAAATGTCTGTGCCCATTATAGTGAAAAATGTTAGAAAAAATTTGAGTATTTGTGTATGTATTTTTAAGTCAAGTATTTTGTTATCATGATTATTTATCTTATTAAACTTGTTTTAAAGAACTTGAGCAAGTGAAATTTAATTAAAAAGTAAAATAATTTTTTGTTTCTAAATATGTTAGCTTATGTTATTTTTAAAGCAATTATTTGAAATGAAATTAAATCAAACTAAAATTAAAATTGACCATATAAGAGTTAACAATTTGAGTAACACGCTTATTAAGATTTTGACTTAAGTACCGTTGGCTGTGCAAGGACTTGACATAATCCTCGCTGGCATAGGCCGACGCCGAATGGCTGGGACTGATAGCTGGTCGATTGGAAGCCGTCGCTGATGTGGCACTTGGATATTTATTATTATCATATGCACTGGCACTTGATGTCGAGTTGGAATTGTTATTATTGGCATTTGCATTGGAACTGACACTACTTCTGGCACTTTTAACTGTATATTTGTTGAACTTTTGATTGTTGTTGCTATTGTTATTGTTGTTGTTGCTGTTGTTGCTGTTTTTATTATGGCTGTTGTTGTTGCTGGCGGTATTTAAATTTTGAAATAATATATGCTCAATGGAAAATGGCGTTTTTGTGGTTAACATTGTGGTCGCTGTGGCGAGACTTTTACTATTGGTAACAGTCGCTGCTGGCGCTGCTGCTGATGTTGCTACTGGACTGGCGTCGGCTCGGGCGTTGACGTTAGCTCTGGCACTGTTCTCATTAAGCGCTGACATGTCCTGCTTAGGTAGATGTCCTGGTATTGCCGCCGCGCTTATGTTGTTTACTCGTTGACGGTCGCGTTGAGTTTGCAGCAATCACCGCACATCAACCAGCAAATCGCTCTAAACGAGCAACGGCAAGCCCAGGCC
This sequence comes from Drosophila falleni, assembly GCA_035045575.1. Classification (NCBI taxonomy): domain Eukaryota; kingdom Metazoa; phylum Arthropoda; class Insecta; order Diptera; family Drosophilidae; genus Drosophila; species Drosophila falleni. The sequence continues at coordinate 556,767 of JAWNOV010000009.1, forward strand.
CTGGGCTGAGCTGAGCTGAAAGGGGCAACATCATGCCAGACTTGCAACACACGACAGACACAGACACAGACACAGACACACAACTCACCCCCAATGTTGGCAATGCAGTTGGTGCTTGGAGGCGCCCAAAAAGTCAACATATACATATACATATACATATCATGTATGTGTATATGCGCATTTGTATGTGTGTGTGTGTATAAAAACACACCCCCATTTGCATGTATAGCATATGGTTGTCTCCCTCGCACTACGTGAACAACTCTACTCCGCAAGTAGTCAGTAGTCAAACGACAATGCAATTTAGCCATTTGCACCGCTTGATTTCTAGCCATAATGCTGGAATTTTACGTATTTATCAGATACACAGATACATATGTATATATATTTTTTTAATATATATCCCACTTTAGCTGTGCTTAATTGGTCCTTGCTAGCCGCAAATATATAATTTGCAATCGTTTTCCCTGTCGCTGTCGCTGTCTTCTGCTTCTGCCTCTGCCACTTTCGACTGCGACGCGACGCGACGCTGACTTTGGCGCTTTGCAGTCGCCATTTTGCCCATAATTAACGTGTCATGGCCGCCATTGTGTTGTTGTCTTGATGTGCATGCATTAAATTCATTAAATGCCACAATTATTATAATTAATTTATTGATTGCTGGCGGAACAACCAGACTCCCTGTCTCGGTGTCTGTCTGCTTGTCTGCCTGGCTGAATTATGCGGCGTATGCGTAATATTTTGTCGAGGCATTGGCCATTAACTGTTGTTGCTGCTAGAAGACGCTATTCACATGCTTGCACAACTGTACCTCTTCTACGACTGGCGCCTAATTAAGCCTCATTTTGTTCCCTTCCTTTTAGCCTACTTCTAACCCCCCCCCCCAGTCCATATCCCCTCTGGTAGACTAAGCTGAGGCAATTAGGCACAAAATACTTGTCAGTAATTCAATCACTTGGCATAGCCATACATGACCCATCCGAAAATAAAAGTCCACCCAAAACAGCAGCTAACGGACTCGTCACCAGAGGGTGTGTCTTTCGCCTTTGCGCAGCCAATCAAAAGGCTTTGCGCTTTGGGGTTGCCAGACCAACAACTGTTTGTCCTTTTCCTGTGCGCAGTAACTCACAGTGCGGCAATATGCAATATGTATGGCTTGGGGTAGGGGAAGCTTTTCTGAGTGTATGTCTGTGTGTGTGTGTGTGTGTGTGTGTGTGTGTGTAGCGTGAAAAACAATGACGACAGCAACGAGCAGTCTGTATGTGTGTTTATGTCATGGATGCGACCAAAAAGCAAGACAAATTTGCTCGTTTTATTAATAAAATAAGTCACGCAAAGTAAGTCGAACATCATTATTAGGTTAAAGCCCTAAAGCGGGCGCATTAGATGTATATACATCTGTATGAATATAGGGAACGCTGTCTACACAGAGCAGCGTAACTCTACAGGCAATTACACTGACGTCAAACAGGCGATACAAGTTAAAATTAAACGAAATATTATTAAAAAGGTACAATATCTTTTCAAATAAGAATTGTTTTCTTACATATTTTCGAGTTCTTGTTATTGTGTTTTAATCAAGGTTTTAAGTCGAATAAAATATCGGTTAAAGTTGGTGTTTCGGTTCTGTTCGTATTTTGGTTTTCGGTTCTTAGTTACTACAAAATCTTTTATCGGTTTTGTAACGGTTTCTGGTGTTTAAATGTATTTAAGTTTACAAAAAAAGGAAATGTATGGTGGAAATGTAATAAGAACGCTCTTATATATTTAAAAAAAAGAACTGGTTGATTAAAATCATAGTTAGTTTGAAAATCGATGATTAACCTCTTAACAAATGAATTTAATGATTGACCAAACCATAACTAACCGTCATACATGAATCGGTTTGTAACCGGTTACTACCAATTAGAAACTGTAAATACCGGTTCAGTGGTTTAAAACAATGCAATATTAATAAATTTGGAATCTTTCTACAGATTTCACATTAATATACGCTTATAATTATGAATAATTTTTAACAAAATTTTCTTATAATAAATTAAAATAATTTCATGTTATGTTATCAAATTGTTCCTCGTTTCTTTCCATGGGATGCAAACTATTGCATTTTAAATAAATGCTTTTGAAGCATTTTATTTACAATTGCAAACTAAATTTGTCTCAGTGTATTTATGACATGCAATTAGTCGCTTTAGCTTAAATCTCTGACATTCTGTTTTCATATAAAGGCCCAGGTATGTTTTGCATTCTACCATTGAGCTCGGTAATAGGGGAGTGGGTCTTCAACGTAGTGTGCCTAGTATCTGACGAAAGCTGCGTGTTAGGGGCACTTAATCAGCGCCCCGGAACTGACATCTTCAGTTCTATTGTTCTTCATTTGACATGAACGTGCGGAAGAGCGAATGTGTTAAAAGTTTTTAAAGTCCTTTCTAAGACATTTTCTAAAGTCTGTTTATTTAATTCTTTTTTGTTGAAATTATTATTGATTTTCGTAGTTTGGGAAGTATTTTGCGGAACTTAATTCTTAGCAATGCCGCTGCACGTGTCTATCAGACGTGCTAAGCCTAATTTTTATAATAATAAAAATGTAGCGTCGTATTGCAAGGCAATTTGCGGTTAACTTGGGAGGAGTGCCACTTCCACGGGTCGTCTGTCTTATGGCAATTACAACATTTTGTGTCAGTTTGCATGGCAAATCCTTTTGAGATGAGAGGACGTCGCATTGTTTTCAGTCTGGTTTCGATCCGTTTTTTTTTTTTGCATAATTCCCTGAAATCAAAGCTGAAGTGTGTCAAAGATCAGGTTACAGTTTGTGAATGGCGTCGGCTTCTCAGATGCCTCGAATGTTGCTTCCGCATCTGAGTTTGATTCTCGGTAAATTAACTTCTGAAACGAGTAACGTAAACTTTTCTCAGCTAGGGGTACTTTGTTTATTTAAGAGAAGGGTCTTGAAACAAGTGGCAACATCCTTGCTGTCAGGTCAAAGGCGGCATTTCCTTCGATCGAGAAACCAAAGGGTGTTCAAGATCCAGAATCTTAAAAATGAACTATAAGAAATTGAAGATTATAAGCAGTGATTAAATAAATAAACACCGTCATATCTGATATATACAAACTAAATTATCTTACTTATAAGCAAAATAATCTAGATAGATTTTTGTGTTAATTATCCAATATTCAAGATATAACAATGATAGTATAAATTATGGCTATAAATGCCTGTGCAGTAATTCACGTATATAGAGCAACAAATCGCTACAATCTTAATTGTAGGCTCTCTACTTAACCCGCTGAAGAGCTGGAACTTTAGTCAATTAATCGCTGGGCGAAACCTTTTGTCCGCCCCTTAACAGAGCTCAAAGTTATAGCACGTTTCAAGGGACTTTTTAGTTTTTCGAGGGCATTGCTTATTAAATGCCTCTTGTTGTTAGCCTAGGCATAGTAACCTTTTGCCCCCGCCCCAAATAATTAGAGCACTAACAAATACAATTACCAGTTGCCAGCAATTCAACATCCCCCTACCCCTCGCCATTTACCACCTTCCACCTACCCAATGTGCCCTCTCAACACACACACAACACAATTGCTCTCATTGCCGACAATTGTGCCACTGTCGAGCCGAATGTTGAGAGCCGGAGCATATCCTGTGAGCAACAACTACAAAAAAAAAAAAAGTTTCACAAACGCGTGCCACATATTAAATTACATCGAAATATGTGCACATGATGATTTTCATGAGGGGGCAGTTTGTAATTTGCTGGCATTTTCAACGATTCTATCAGCGCCCGAGCCTGTTCCCAACCATTTGAAATTTCGCTATTTTGATATATTAGTTTGATTTGTCAGCTTTGTTTGTCTGATTTAATTTGCAGTTCGTAATTGTTATAAAATTTGATTTACTAAATGTTTTGTATTGGTATCTCAATGGTTTAAGGGGTAGTAGAAGTGTGAGGCATATTTGTAGTTAAATGCGGACAACTTGGAAAAAATTAAAAACCTATAAAAATATTGTTTATAGTGGAATTTGGACTTGGGTTATTTTTTAGCTGCTTACATTTTCTGAAACTCAAGGAATATTTTCGTAATACACCCTTTAACATTCGAACCAGTGGTTTTACATCTATCCATTTTTTAATTCAGAAAGTCTTGGTTCATAAGAAATTATGATTTCAATTTTAAAAGCTGTTTTTTGTCATCTTGGGTCCCATACGGAAAAAAAAGTGAGTGTGCTTTAAGATTTAGGAATATAAAGCTGTTTACATCACATTTATGAATAATATGCAATCCGGCTTTTAGTAAACAATCGTGCAAAAAAAATGGCGAAAAAAAAACAAAGAAAGCAAATTATTATAATTTTTTAATCTAAGTTGCTAATTAGTTTAATATTTTTTGGTGAATGAGATGAAAACAATCGATCTTTTCAATTAAAAGATATAAGAAAAAATTTGCGATTCAGTTAAGTAACGTAGAATAATTTTTAAACCTTTTCCATTTTTAGATCCAGTACTTAAAAAAAGTACTGGGGTCTATTGGGTTTGTTTTACCGAATATGTGCGTAACAAGCGGAAGGAGGCGTGGCAGACCCTATAAAATATATTTATTCTTGATCAGCATCAAAAGCCGTATGTAGATTCCACTATATTGCAGGCATATAAAGATTGTTTCTTTTTTGAATCGGACCACTATAAAATATATAATCAAAGTCTTAATATTAAAAACTTTTTTGTTTTATGAGATATCGTAACCAAACTGTTAGAATATGCATCAAACTTGGTTTTATATATTCGGTCCAAAGTTGTTTCAAATCGGACTACTATATCAAATAGCTGTCATAGGATCAAACGGGTGAAAATCGAGTCTTAGTATAAAAAACTTTTTTGTTTTATGAGATATCGTAACCAATCTTATAGAATATACATAAAACTTGGTTTTATATATTCTGTCCAAAGTTGATTTAAGTCGGACCACTATATCATATAGCTGTATCATATAGCTGTATATAGGACCGATCGGGCCAAAAACACATGTGATGAAGGAAGAAAATAACTTTATATAACAACAAAATATATCTTTAAAAAAAAACAACCCCTTTACGACGTAAAAGTCTAGTGATAAAAATCTAGATACCTCAATATTTCTTGTATCCAATTTTACGACGAACGAAATTCAATTTAATATCTAAATTTAAATGATTGCAGCTAATGGGGCCGTTGGAGCAATTATGGTATAATTTTTTACTTTTTAAAAAAATTTTTCCTGAAAGTTTCATGAAGATCTAAACAAAGTAGCTCAGAACTATTCGGGTTAATTTTAGATTAATTAATTATTTTAGTTAAGTAAAAAATTTAAATTTTAAGATAAAATCACTAGAAATATAAATACGCTTTTATAATCTAAGCAGTTTTGGAAGTAATGGTTTGCAACAGAAAAGAAAGTCACCATTACAGTAGTTGTATGCAAAACTAGTGGGCCGGTGCTACAGCCGAGCATACTCGACACTCGTAGACCCCGTACTTACTATGAAAAAAACTTATAATGGAAAAAAATTAAAAAAAAATTAAGTTAACTTAAATGCATATTCTATCAGGTTGATTACGATGTCTCATGAAACATAAAAGAATTTCATATAAAAAAGGTTTTTATACTAAGACTTGATTTTTGACGGATCGGTTCTATGACAGCTATATGATAGAGATGACCGTATAAGACTAAGTTAAATGCATATTCTATAAGTTTGGTAACGATATCTCATAAAACAAAAAAGTTTATCATACTAAAACTTGATTTTTGACCGATTGTTCCTATTAGCGCTATATGATATAATTGTCCGATTCAAAAAAGGAAACAAACTTAACCTGCCTGCAATATAGAGGAATCTACATACCAAATTTAGCGTCACTAGCTTTTAAATTGCTCTTAAAATTTAGATATGAAATTTTTTTCCGATTTGTGGGCGTGGCCGAATTTTGAAACAAACTTGATCTGCCTGCAGTATAGAGGAACCTACATACCAAGTTTGGTGTCTCTAGCTCTTATAGTTTCTAAGATCTAGGTGTTCATACAGATAGACGGACAGGCAGATAGAAAGACGGACAGATGGACATTGATATATATATACTTTATGGGGTCTGCCACGCCTCCTTCTGCCTGTTACACACATATTCGGTAAAACAAATACAATAGACCCCTGTTTATTTTTTAAGTACGGGGTCTAAAAACCAGAATGCAACCAACTTGAATTGAATATGAAGAAGAAATTGGGGAAGGGGCAACTGGTCGTTTTGCTAACGAGAAACCGGCCACTCTTCCTGCAAGTGAAGAATGTTCTACTTGAAAGTGATTGACAAACAGATACCCTGTAGCCAGCGGTATCATCTTTTAATGGGCAATATCCGCATATAAATCATTTGCAGTTATAAGTAGAAAAAAGTATTCTCGATTTTGTCAACTCGTTTCTCGATCTTAACGAAAATTGCAATATAAACCCCGCCAAAAATATACATATTTGTATTTTGTATTCTAATTCATAATATCAGACATAACAAGGTAAATGGGTGTTGCAATAACACATCTGTATCCACATACAACAGGAAGCTGTCTCCGAAGCAGGTATATAAGGCATACACCTTTCAATAATGTGTACAGTTTAGCTTAAGTTTTCACGAAGATGCGTCGCTTACTGCTGATACAATTTACATTATGGGTAACTATGGCAATTGCAATTGTTTGGAAATATATTAAGATAAATCACCTCTCAATGTAGAGCCTTGTGAGTGCCATACCGCAGGAGGATTTGTCGCTTATTAAGCAGATGGAACTGCTGTCTGAGAGCACGTACAATTCAATAATGCAAAACAAACTTGAATTTTGCACATACGCAGCCAAGGAAGTTGTAGATTGTAAGGCTGAGAATGGAACTAAATTGGAAAAGTGGCAATACTGGCTCGATCTGTCCAGTGCTAAAAGGTTTAATATAACGGAAAGTGCAATACTAAAGTACGTTAAAGAACTTGGGCACAGTTTTGCTGAGCCTTATGACCACTACATTCCTAAGAAGGAGCTACAAGCCAGTCTTAATATATGCACAAAGGGAGCTTTTGGAGACAAACATCTTAAATATCTACAGGACAACATGAAAATTTTAAAAGCATTTAAAAATGAGGTCAGTCCCATATTGTTAGGAGTGACCGATGCTACAATGCAATCTGATACATTATTATTTGGAGCCTTCGAGTATTTTGTGAAGAATGGAAGTGAAAATGTCTTCATGTATTTAAGATCTAAGCTCATCAAATACGAGGACAGAGCTTTCCTGATTGAAGTAAAAAACTTGGCTCAGGAGACAAATCTCAAAATGCAGCGCAGCTATATGAAGTACTTTATAATTAAAGCAGAAAAAATTATATCTTGTGATGTGGTCAATGGAACAGAATTAATGAATTTAAAGATTTTGGTCGGTTTAATTAGGGAAAAGCTAGATACTTTAACTGACGACGAGTTCAAAGACTTTTCATATTTAATTGAAGTTAACTTGCCGAAGTTTGACGATAGAAAGCAACTTTTAAAAATATTAAACAATTGTACTTCCGGTTTTATGGATGAATTGGAAGCAAAGAGAACTATGAGAGCCAAGGAAATGATTGATGCATTTATTGAGATTGCCAGCCCCAAGATGCATCAAGTAAGCGACGTTACAAAGCAATCGGAAGAACATATATTTAGGGTTTTTTTTCAAGGTATTTCAAATCTCAATCACGAATTTAGGAAACGTGAATATGATTTTATGATTTTCAGATTATTTTTGGATTATTTTTAAGCTCACATTTAAAATTAAAAATTAATTTTTACACACTCAAAAATGATTAAAGCAACCCTGGAAATAAATTGCGAACGTTAAAAAAAAAAACTACAATTCTTTTCTTTTTCTTTTCTTAACATAATAACTTGCAAACAGATTCCCCAACTGTCGCTGTTAAACTAGTCGGACGAAGCTACCGTCGAGCATTCTCGTCTATCGGAGACCCTGTACTTACTATGAAAATAGCTAAGACTGCTAAAAATTAATACTGGATTTTCACCCGATCGGTCCTATGATTTCTATTTTTATTAAAATTTCTATATTAAACTCAATTTTGTTCGTCACAAAATTGGATATCAGAAATTTTGGGACTGGAAATTGCTTTCGTCACTAGACCTTTACCTCGTGTAGAGGTTTTTTTGTGGGATTATATTATACTATAATATTGACCTATGCCAGTGTAATGGCAACATTTGTTTATTCTGTAAGTGCACTAAGCAAATAACCTTGAAAGCTCACAGTGGGATACGTAGAGTTTAACCATACTGTCATATTATTTTATAAGTTTTGTATATGTCAAAAAGCTAAGAGGTGCACATTTTGACGACCACTGTTCTTACCTTTGTTCTAAACAACTTGATTATGTCTTACTCAAAATGAAGTCATCTGGTTTGAGCTGAAGCTTTTCATGTCTATTTATAATAATTGTCAAAACGTGCTCTATCAACTTTAATCAACCCAAACACAAAGCATATTAGGTAGGGCGGAAAAAACGAATGACAATATAAATAAGATTCTCACTGCAGGATGCAGACATTTTGTCATTTGCGTACATCATTCAGTTTATTCAAAACTACCCTAGTGCATTCACAGGTAGACGCAGGAGTCATGTCCATTACAACCTGACCTTTCATCAGCATCGTTAAGTAGCCTGCTAGCAGCGCAGTTGCAGGTCGCTTATCTATAGCAAGTGGTTATGAGACGATAAGGTCAATATTGTCTCCATTTGAGTTAAGTTACCATGGAGCCCGTTTCCATGGTAATTTATTAAAATTGATTTTCCCACGTGTTGTGTGATTTTTACTCTCACAGCATGACACGCAAACAAGAGCCAGATTAAATTGTTGGTCAACTTTTTCCTTGTTTGGACTAAAAATATTTTGATAATAATTTCCGGTTCAACTTTTATCTTGTTATCCAAAATTTTTTCGCACATAAACGATTTGCAACGAACTGAAAGCGGATATGATAAAATCAAATATTTTTAGTTGATAAAACCAACGCTTCAATGTGCGCACTTGCATGCATGCAGTGTGTTTCTTTTTTTCTTGGCAGCTTCCATCAAAGTCTGATTTTGAACGGGATAATCCTATTAACAAATTATTTTATTAATCCACTTTGCCATTCAAATAGGTCCGCAAATTATCAAAACCGAGTCAGGCAGTTTGACAGACTTAACAAAATTGTCGTGTACCTCAGACACTTTTGGTGGCAATTGTCTGAAATTCCGCACACTGGTCTACTGTATATTCTGGAAAATGGGATTTCATGACGAAGTAGAGACCCACAATTCAGAGTTTTTTAGTCGAGAAAATTAAAATATCATTTCACAAAATCAATACTATTTGAATTTCATTTTGTACCAAATTATCAATTTAAGATCTCCAGATCAATCATGATCATTAAAAAAATTTCATGTTGCCCGATACAGCAAGCATTTGCAGCGGCATTACAATTGCCTGACAAGAGAGCTTAAAAGCAAAAAACCTATTTAAAAGACTCAAACACAGATCTTTTGCAAATTTATTTCCATTGGATAGACGGAAAAAGCAGACGCCACAACAACACTTAATCTCTTGTTCTGAGTAAATCAGACTTTGATAAAACATAAAAGCGTATATTATATTTAAAAGGGAAAATATGGCATCTCCGATCCTATAATATATATGTATATATATATACATTCTGAGAAAATTGTACTGTTTATAATCAGTGCATGAGCAGGGCCAATTACTGAGTTACTTGTCTCAAAAGACGTATGACTCTATTCGTCGACGACTATGTGCTTGAAAATTGAGCACATGCATGTTAGCACTCTCTACTTTAGGGTAGTTTTCGTACTTAAGGATGTCATCTCAATAATTGCAAACAATTTTGGTCTGACCTGAGGTGAACTCCATAGCCTACTTTAGGGGGCCATCTCAATGTACATTAACCTTATAATTCCCAAGTAGTTTAGGTCAGAGTCCAGCCAATCCCAATATGGTTTACTGTGCATACTCACTCTGGCTTCTCTTCATTTGTCGAATAAATCTTTCGCCTTTTACTAAAGATTTCCGTGGAGAGGAGCACTCTAATGAGTCTAAATTAAATTTTTAGTCGTGCCTGGCGATTGTCGTTGCCGGGCCAGTTTTAAATAAATACTAATATTTTAAATGGGCGATTTTCTTGGCTTGCTTGAAATTGTGATAAAACAGAGAATTGGACGAATGTATTGTGTCTGCGTAATATTGTTAATTATCTGTAAATTAAACTATAGTTGTATTTATGAATAACACGCCACGAAAATATTGAAGTTAAATAGTTTCATTATATTTTATGATGCCAATATTTCAAAAGTCAACGTTTATTGTTGCAGCGTAATTAAAATAATTTTGCACTTCGGAGTTAGCGGTACTCTTGGAGACGATATCGTACTGACTTCGGTGCGTGTCTGTCATAGGCTGGGCCAAGCTGTATTAAAAACTAGGTGACTTGTTCAACAATGTTGCCCTCTTTTGAGTAAGCATTTTGACATTTGGGTAGCAAAATTCATGTTTGCTATCTCGTTTTATCGCCTCTATGTCTGATCTCTGAGAGTCGAAAGAGCACGATAAATTTGTTTAAGATTACCAGCTGCCTACGAACAAGTCTATTAAATACATCTTGGACTGGGCATCCCTGCTATAAATCTTTGTAAATTCTCTAAACAAATGCAAATAACACAAATATTATTTTCATACATATGCATTTAATTATGTTTATTGTTATTGTTTCAGCTTATAAAAATGTTTTCATTTTATCAGATTCACGTTTAGCTGCAGTTTTTGATTGTAGTGATGTAATAAAGAGTAGCTTTCCATTTAGTAAATATATATATTTATATATCTGTATATATTTCTCGTTATATAATAAATATATAATTTTATATGCAATAATCATTTTGCAAAACTCTTTGCACTGCTTAAGACGTCAGTCATTATAGAATACAATTTGAATTATTTATAACTAATTTAAGTGGGTTATGTTTATGAACTTTTATCAAAATATATCAAATGCTAACTTATTTGTTTAAAGCTTTCTATTTAGTTATTGGTTGTATTACATATCTGACAATTTCCTTTTTTAATTCATTTGAGTTTTAGTTGTTTTAGTTATACTCTCTGTTAAAATTTGGCAGCTGTCTAAGGACTAAATTAAAAGTTATTTCATGTGAATAATTAAACAATTTCAATTAGTTTAGATGAAATTTATCTAGTTGTAAAATTCAATTTTAAACCACATACAAATATAATATAAATGTTTTGGTTATATAAATTATACGTATATTTACTCGCATGTAATGTAAATAGTTTTGTTAGAATTAATATATTTTTTTTTTGCCTTGGTTTATATTTGATTTGTTATTATTGGTCTTTAATATTTGTCTTTATGTATATCGGTCAGTAATGAACTATTAAATAATTTGTGTTTTTTTGATCGTGCTTAACAAATTTATTGGTTATTTGGAAATAAAATTCAATGTGAGTTTTAAATAGTTCTTGAAAGGAAGAGGAGTATGCAAATTTATACCTTTTAAAAATTGTTAAATATTATAAATTTCTTAAGCTTTATTGTTTTTCTATAGCGAACTGTAACCATTATTAGCCTATAAACAACCTTTGTTTCCCAGGTGTTATTTTATTTAAATATGCTACCAAGTTCTATATGTTTATTATAGTTTGAAGATTAAAAAAAAAAACTACAAACTGTTTTGTTTCCAATAAATTTGTTAAGCACACATGTGTATTAATTATACAGTAAAGCTTAATAGTGTTTATTAAGCAATAGAGCAAGCAAGGAGTATGTATTTAAAGTCATTATGAAAAAACCAAAAATCAATACTATGTTTAATGAATTGAATTTATTGTAAAATTGTTTTTTTTTTGTTAAAAATATATAAAATATAAATTAATTGTATAATAATAATATACTTAAAGCAACTCACTCAAAGTTGCGTCAAATGCATTAAAAATTAAGCATTAGAAAAACCCAGTGCTTTTTAATTTTACACTTTAAATTTAATTTCATAGATTTTTTTCATTTTTCAATTGCAAAATAAAACAAACAAAGTACGCAGAAACAAATTACGTGAGTAAACAAAACCGAAAGCAAGTCAAGAGCAATGCTTTGCAATAAAAATGTACAAATTAACAAATTGAATTTAACGCCTAAAACCGCCCAATGCAATAACAAAATGCATTTGGCGCTGGGTCTTTTAGTCATGATTTTCTCAAAATTCCACTTAAAAACAAAATTTAATTTTGCTGATCCATCGGATGCATCCTCCATCCAGCGGCGTTAATCTGCTTCATGTCTTTGGAACCGCTTGGTCCAGTATCCAAAATATATATATATACGAGTATAGTTACATATCTATGTCCATATACATGCTCCTGTCTGTATATCCATGCGCTTAATATATAGAATTTAAAAACTAAATAAATTATATAACGCGATCGATCCTCATACTCCTCCTGTTCTTATTTTTTCTTCCTTTTTCATTTTATTGTGGTTATTGTATTCGATGTTGTAGTTGGAAATTTGCCTAAGCCTACTGATTTTGTGAACGAGATTCGAACATCGCTGTCACATCGCGTATTGAGAATTGTGGTGAGATCTTTTCTCTGTTGCTGCAAATATTGAGAAGTAATTAGTAATATTTTAATATAAATAACGGGTATCCCATGGTCGGGATATCGAATTTAGCCTTTCCGACTAGTTTTGTTTAATTACTTTGCTGTTATGAATATTAAAAATCCATGAGAAAATGCTTCCATTAACTTTTGAAAATTGTTTTTAGGCAATTCCAAAGCAAACATCTTGTCAGTGACATTATTAATAAGAAGGCAGAGGTTGAGTTTAAATAAAATTTAAAAGAGTTCTGATAGTTTGTTGGGTGGTTTGACAAGAATTAGACATCTAAAATGTTTGGAAATTAATGAAAGATTAAATGAATTAGCTTTTCATTTTTTTAAAATGGATTTTTTAGCTCTATAATTCAAAAATTCTTGTAATTATACTGAGAAGAACTTAAAAGTGCAATGGTTCGTTTAAATTTGTATCTTATCTTATTTAGTTGAAAGCTAAATATAAACCTGTTTAAGAAATGTAATCTTTTTTCAGCAGTCAACTGTAACTTACTTTACGCTCGCATTGCTTTCTGTGATTGTTGTGTGGGGTAACGAGTTTCTAGAGAGGCGTTCACGTCCGATACCTCGCTCGAATTTTCCAGTCGCCGTAGCCGTAGATGTTGTTAAGATTGTCGCATTGTTTGCCGCATACTTCTGGGCAGCTGTTTTGACACTGTGCATCGGTGGTTTGACGGTGGTGGCCCCGTTATTGGTACTATCACAATTTTGATTTTTCTCATCAGAAATGCTGCGCACCCGTTGATTTTCAAAATCTCTAGTACGATGCAATGTGCTCTCGGATCCGGATACGGCGCCTGCGCGTGTCAACTGCTTGAGATTCATGTCCATGTCCTTTTGCAGAGAGTGCATATCGCCTCGTGACTTGGATTTGATGCGCAACGAATCGGATCCCTGAAAATTGTTCTCTTCGGTGTTTAGTTCCGTCTTGGAGCGTGATTTCAGTGTGTCACCATAGTATTTCTGTGTCAGCTGCTGGCGACGCTCCTCCTTGATCTTATCGATGCGCTCACGATCAAGTATGACGCCAGTTAAGACGCTCTTGCGTCCGCCAGCTGGTAGATTAAGTGTCTGCGATTGCTGATCACTCGGCACATTATTTTGCTGTATCAACGAGATGCGATTCTCTGTCGTGGGCGTCGTGATAAGCAGTTGCTCCGGTTCCCCGGCACGTTTCTGGCATATCTCCTCGGTGATGCTCATGCCCGGCAGACGCTTGGGCGGATTCAGTGTCTTCGGACGAGTAAAATCAAAGCTCTTGCGTCGATTGTTTAGTTCCGGCAATTCGGGTAGCTTACAGGCGGCCAAATCCTGCAGGTGTTTACCTCCAAATTCGCGAACAAATGCGTTCTCATCCAATGAGCGAGTTATCTTCTGTGCATTATTGAGTTTCTTGAGAGGCACTGGCGCTGGCATCACTGGCTTCGGAGCTGGTGGCATGGGCAAGCTCAGCTCATTGGGTTTCTTCATTGAGCCGCCGCGTTGACTGAAGTCAAACATGGGCAACTGCTCCACGGGCGAGCTCTCAAATTTATTTGCCAACTCCTTGACGCTGAAAGATGGCGATTTGCTAGACTGTTCGTCTGCCATTTTTAAGTGATCGGTGCTCGGCAAACTGTCCAGGCTATCTAGTTCAATTCTATCACAACTTGGCTGTTTCAGTGCTGTCTCCAAATCTAAATCCAATTCCAGTTCAAGTTCATTTGTATTGAGTTTCATCTCCTCGCCAAGTAGATTCTCATAAACTGTTTTTGGCTTGCGTAGCTCAATATTCTCATAAAGTAACTGTTCCTGATTTCGCTCATGATCCCGCTCCAACTCCAGAAGCTGTTGAGTCATCTCTGCCGCACGTCTGGCACCGTCATCCGGCTGGTGTTGCTGTTGTTCCTCCTCCTCAATTTGATTGAGACTCTGATTATGTCGCTCGTTTAGTAATTGATTTACTTCGGTAACCGAATTGCGAAAGAGTTTCACCTGCTCGTAGACAATATGCTCATCAAAGTTGGTCTCTAGCAGCAGGGCTGGCTTAGACGGCGGCTTCTCCTTCTCCGGCGACTTGTACGTAATGCTAATGGTTGACTTAATGGGGCTACTGATAGTTGACGGCTGGAGCTTTTGAGGTGTCAGTGTATTACTCGGCGTCTGCTCAAAGTCCTCATAGAGCGGCGAGTTGTCCTCTGTTGCCAGCAGCGAGTGCATGCTCAGCTGTCGCTGCAGATGCTGATAGCCAAACTCGCTGGGCGTCACCGATTGACTAGTGTTGTCCGTAAAGTTGGAATTGTTGGGCGAGCTGGCCTGCAGCTGATCCTTTATTGGCAACGTTGCAGCACGATTCGCTGCCTGTGGCAGACGTTGTTGCACTGGTTGCAAATCCAATGATAGCTCGCGCTTCAATGCATGCATATCACGCTGCTCCACATCCTGCAGATGATTGAACTGTAATGAAGTTGGAATTATTTTTAGTTTACATTAAAATATACGACAAGAACATTAAGAAATTGTTTAGATAATATTGTAACTAGCTAAATCGGGATTGAATGATAGTTGAATAAGTAAACCAACTAAATCAAAAATTAAGTATTTCTGAAAAAACTGCAGCAAATAAAACAGTTAGGGGTTTCCAGCTCTGCTTAACTGGGACTTACATGCTGGCCCAAACTCTCGTGAGAGCTGCCCAAATAACTGCTGGATGCGTCGACGCCCAACAACAGCTGCTGCTGCTGTTGCATATTGGAGGAGACTCCCGAAATGCCCGACATGGCGGAGGTCACCATCAATGGTTCCATATCATATTGTGGTGTATTCACAGCTGAGCTGTTTTCCGAGCTCTCCGTGTCGCACAGCAGCAGCGAATAGCGTGGACTGTGCGCTGGCGTTGTGGGCGTGGCCACAGACAACTTGACTGGCGCCTGATCCTCGGTGCATATCTTCACACGTGTTTTGCACCTAAGCGTCGCGTTTCCATTGACAGTTCCTGTTCCAGTGCCATTTCCACTCCCATTTCCATTACTGTGGAGACAGTAAAGGAGAAAATTAAATTTTGTGGCAAGTGGCATGTGGTAAATACTCACGGTATGTGCGACCTGGACTCCTGTTTACTAGTCGGCTGTGTAAAGGTGCCCTGGTAGCTAAAACGCTCCTTGGCCGCCAACTGTTCCTTTCGCTTGGCGCCCAGCTGCACCGAAGGATAACTATAGCGTGCAGCTCCTGCTCCAGCTGTCGCGTCTCTAGTTCCGCATACGTCTGTTGGCTGGACTCCAGCACGTGCTGGCTTTGGCGGTGGATGCACCTCAACGCTGGCGAATTGCTGTTGCGCTGGCATCGGATGCTCCGGTGTGCCGCAGTCAATGAACTGTATATCCGAGAGCTGATCCTCCAACTTGTAGCGCTTGCAACAGTTCTCAGCACCGGCCGGCTCATGGCCACATGGATTAACGGGCAGCTGACGTGCCGCACTGGGTGACAGCAGATTGAGACGAGGCTGTTTCTTCGGGCTGGGATTGACGCTGTTCGTCTGGCTAGAGAACTCCTCGGGACGAGCACGCATTATGCGTCGTGTAGCACAGCCAGAGGCAGGCGGCACATTCTCCTTGCCCACGCGCGGTGAACTGACCAAAGACTCGCTCTCCGAGAAAATGCGCATCTCGGGCTCCTCACGATCAAAGTTAAGCCCCAGCTCGGACAGTTCTCGCGATGGACAGGTGGTCATGTGGCCGCGCTGCGGCGACTGCAGCAAATCAAAGTACGAATCATGCGATACACTCCTCGAGTGACCCACAGTACGTAGACTGTCAATAGAATTGGAACGTATGCACAGCTCCATGGGCTTGCTGCCAAGGGCCGCATCACGTGCATCTCGTGTTGTCTCCAGCAATTCGATAGACTTGGGTTTGTCGTGCTTTGACAGCTCCTTGCTGGCATGTACGTTGGATATCTGGACGAAGCTGACGCGCGACGTGCTACTTGGTTCCCTTGTGGCGCCATCAATGATTAGCTTGTGACCGGGTTCATTGGCTTGGCGCTGACTTCGTGAAAATATACTCTTCCAGGAGGGCGTCTTATCCGGCTTGCGTTTCTGCCAGCTGCGTGGCACCGATAACACCGTATGATACTTATCCGGCAGACTGGATGGTCCGCCGCCAACCTCAATATAGGAGCCAATGTTGGAGGCAGCATTGCTGCTACTGTTGTTGCTGCTGTGATTGTGGTTGCCACTGCTCAACATGTTGATCGGTAGCGATTGCTTTAAATCACTGCTGGATTCGATGCGCGAGTGACGCTCCTGTGCCTCCTCCAGGCTTATTAGCTTGGCACCGCCCGTGCTAAGACTCTTCGGACGCTCCACCAATACTATTGATTGATCCTGCTCACGCTGCTCCACCAGCAGACTCTCGCAATCGGTGAGCGACTCCAGACGCAACTCACCAGCTGGCAAAGCTGGCGCTAGGGCATTGCCCACAATACTAAGACGAGCATTGTGATCCTCGAGCGCATCAAAAATGTTGTGACAGTTACGTATCAGGTACTCGGTGACCACAGCTTGTACGCCCACGCCACGCAACGCTGCCACGCCTCCAGACTCCAGTGCCGGTGATCGCAACAAATTGGGCGCCCAAACAATAGCCAAATTTTTGTCCGTCATCCCGGTGCGTTCATGATGCTGCGAAACCTTATGCAAGTGCTCCGACAAGTATTTCAAGGTGCTGATTAAGGAAAAATATAGTACAAATGAGATACAGAATGTAAAAGATCAAATTTGATTATTTTGATTCCATATATCATGCCTCGCAACTACTTAATAATAGGGGCAGTTATTGAAAATTCAAAATCAATATTTTGTTTGTAGTGGTATGCACTAATCAGAGAGTACCTTAGTATAGTACATATGTAACGCTTACCGATAGTGGGGAGGTGGCAGCTTCAGAACCGTCTCCTTCATTAGTCGCAGTCGTTCGACGGCTTCGTCGGCCTTCACCTGAATAGCCTCCACAAAGTTGTCGTACAGTTGATAGGTACAAAGGGGATTGGGCAGCTCACGGAAGTACATTTTCAGCAGTGAGCTAACTGCATGAATATCCTGCTTCATTTCCGGATTACCGAGATCTGGTACACGCTCCTCGTCAAAGGCGCTACGCAGTCTCTGAATGTTTGATGTGATGCCCGATAGACGATAAATGCCATCGATAACGCCATAATTCTCAATAAATTCCGCACAGGATCTCAGCACCATTGGTATATCCTGACCGCTGTTTAGTAAATGCTCTGATAGATCACAGGAGAACACACGCTCCCTATAGATGCCGCTCTGTTTGAGACGTCGCCGCGATGGACGAGATAATATAAAGGAGCGAAAGAAGGCAATTAATTTGCCATGCTTGCGCAGCACCGGCTTGGTGGGTGAAGCATCTAGGTGGCCAACCAATGGAGCAGGCATGGGAAAATTTCGTGGCACCTTATCACCAATTGTGGCCACACACGATTGTGGAAAGAATCCGACCTCGTAGAGGGACTTTTGCAGATGGGATTTCTTGCCACGCCACCAAATTGATTCTGCTGGACTAGGCATATCAATCACTGATATCATATCGCCCACCTCAATGTTAATCTCGTCCGGCGCTTGCGCTTGATATCGTCTTACTCCGTATGCCGCTCCCACAGCTGGCGTATTAATCGTACGCTGGGTTTCACCATCGGCGAGAGGTAGACGACGTCCCTTATTGTCCAACTGCAGCCAGGTGAGTATGGTGCCGCATGTAAGCGAATCGGAGGCAATCTTGGAGAAGCGTTCAAGATACTTGGCCACTGCATATTCTACCTCTTGTTCGCTTTGCAGCTCTGATTCGGCCTCTAGTTCGCACATGTTGCGTAATCCGCTAATTTTGCGATCGTAAACACAACGATGCAGCATCTCGTCCAGCATTTGCATGTTCTCGTAACTGCGCTTAATCAGGAACGGTTCATAGCGTTGCGGAGAGACACGTATTATGAACCAACAGCTCTCCGGTGAGAAGCCCGACGAACGCAACGAACTATGAGCCAATTCTCCGCCAATCGATTGGGAAGCAATGCTGCTGCCCAGCTGCTCGGATTTGTCATCCAACAGCTGTACCAAGAGGGCTCCCAGCTGTACACGCTCATAATGAAAGTGTGCGCACTCTTCCAGCTTGGGAAAGCGACAAGATTTCTAAAGTAAGAGAAGTAGTAGTGAAAATGGGGATAACGCTTCAACAATTTAATTTTTACTCACGCTATTCAATGGCTGCACCGCTATGTGCCTGTTTGGCTTGGGCGGTGGTGCTCCTGCTGCTGGTGGACTACAAGTGGACTCTGTGGAGGCATTTGAGATTTGTGAAGTGTTCATCGGGGCAAACATTTCCTGATAGCTGCTGCCCAGGCTCAAGTTAAGTCCGCCCAAGCTATCAACTGGCACAATTTTAAAACTTAATTGCGCACTGATTGCTGCAGCCGGTGCGTCCGTATCGAACTGCAACGTCGCATCCCTGGATGCATCTGGCTGCAGCTGGCAGTTTATCTCGTTGGTTGACGCCAGTGCATGCGCATGTAGCTGAGCCAAAGCGCTGCTCACCTTCTCGGACATGGTAAGTGTACGCGATTACACACGGTTAGTCATCTGTAAATAAAAATAATGCATTTTTTATTAGTTATGAACTTCAAAAACACATTTTACGGCAAGTAATAACGCGTTTTCCTTTTAGAGATGTCCTATGCCTAGCTCTGCGATCTTATTCCTAACTCTTATTCCATGTGAAAACTCCACACAGCATCACATTATGTATGTAAAAAAGTGGAGTTCATTCAGACGTACCAAATTTATATCTCATTTCGACTGTTACAAACATTTGAACATAGTTATAATATTCTATAATAAAGGCTGCACAACACCAAAATTTTGGAAAAGGTTTGGTTCGAAGGTTCGAGCCATAGAGTGAAACTCAAGTTCGGTTCGCAAATCGGTTTGTACACCTCCCAAACCCAGGGTTTGGGTTCGAGCCTTGGCTCTTATTCAAAAACTATTTTTATTGTATATATGGACATTTTCACAAAAAGTTTCACCGCGACCAAAATCTTAAAATTGATCAAAAACTCACATCTTGTCAAATTTTCTTCCTATCTTTAGAAAAATTGATTTCCAAAATGTGTGTATGTACTATATCGATTAATTAATAGAATGTCTCTTCCGACATCAAAAAGCTATTAACAGGTCTGTTCTGGCTTTCACTCAGAAGTTGTGGGGGGGAAAATCTCTACCTGTTCAATCTCGAAATTTTTTGCGTATTGAATTCACATTGAGTTGGTGAATTTAAATCCAATAAAGTGATTTTAAATAATTTTGAAATGTTTACATAATTGTTTTCGAAAAAATCGAGCTGTCGATATTTCGATATTTTTACATTACTACTAAAAAGTATGTCATTATTTTTCTTTTAAACAAACCTTTAATTAAAGAAATTGGTTCGGTTCAGGTTCGGGTTCACGGAGTACATAATATGAAAGGTTCGGTTCAGATTGATTGGTTTAAAACCCGACCCAAACTGGTTAAGCAAGGTTCGGTCAGAACGGGTTTGCAGCTTTGCCTAAAACACATATTTTTATTAGACCCGGGTAATAAAAATATTAGTTTTATGATTAAATCTCAACTCATCATCAATTTAGATTAGCTTTCAATGGTAGAAAGCAATAAATGTGTTTTACTGAGCTTGTAACAAGGTTTTTGCTTGTAAAATAAAGCTATAAAAATTACTTTTCACATAAACAACCATACTTATGATATATGGCTCCAGTTTTAAATAATTTCAATCAATCGCTTTTTTCCTGTAACTGATGTATGTTACTATGAGAAATGTGATATTTTAAACTAATAATTTCAAAATATATATTATTTTGATGGAGATAGTCTACAAAAACTAAATAAAATGGTTTATAAATATTCATTAATTTTCGACCAATGCATATTCACTATGAACAAGCAACTGATCAGTAAAATTTCAAAATGATTGGAGTTCGCTTTACATTTCATACAAAATAAATCAATAAAGTCTATATTATACTTGATGAACTGATATTTATATACAACTGATAGATTGCATAATTACGTAGAGGGTAATAACCCATGGTGATAATAATAATTTAATATTATGTATTAACTTAATAAAAAACTCTCGACTGTAACCGACTAAGACTCATATGGCAATTAAGTTCTTAGATTTCAGAACGGCGCACTTTAGCAATAACATAGGTCATATTAGAAACTGCATTGTTCAAATAAATGTATTTATTTGATTTTGTTAATTAATACAGGGAAACTTAAAGTCGAGCCTTTGATTACGATTGTACTTTGCCTTGAACATGACTCGTTAGTCAGCCAATCAAGCGATATAAATTTACAATTACTCATGCCATTTATTTATGTATGTAATTCTTTGTAATTTTATAGGGGCACTTTTCTACATATTTGTAATAACGATTGTATTAAAGGCATCAACAAAGCAGCCGAAATACTTGCATGACTCTCAAATCAACAGCTACTCAGCAGGGCTTCACACTCAGAGAAATGAAGATGTGTATCGTTGATAAAGACAACTCCAAACATTTTCTATTATTCAATTACTCGACATTTTTTTACCGATTTAATTTTAAGTACACAGCCTACTTTTTTTTACTATTAGGTTCCATTCAGCATAGAACAAAAAATTTATTGCGATTTCTTCTATAAATATTACTATTAATATATATAATTTCTTAATATTGCGAAATAAACATTGGTAACATATTAACATCTCTCCTTTAAGCAAATCTCTTTATAAAATTGTAAATTTTCTTAACATGTAAATAAGTTGTAAACAGTTCTTTAGTTAAACCTTTTGTAATTTTAGGTCAATCCTTTTTTTCGCGTGTATGTTCGACTTTACTTTCTAACAGAGCGCACGCAGGTTTTTATCAATTACCCAGGCCGGCGTTCTACTTTCGGCCAGCTGCTGTCTATGGTCAAAAGCAGTGAGCCGTGTCTGGAATTCCTTTATTTGGAATAAGGCCAGTGGCTCAGACCGCCGCTTAAGGATGTGGCACAGACAGAGCAACCATGTATACATTTATATATATATTCTTCTGAAAGTATATCTATAAGCAGATACAATAAATATTTATAAGCAACCAGTTGGAATGGAAGCCGAGTGAGATGCCTAGCAGCGGTTCTGATTTAGAGGCGACACGAAATGCAACCGATGCAAGCAACATTTAAACTTTCATAAATTAAACGAGGGGAGAGAGCGACAGTGGTGGAGAATGGAGGAGGGAGACGACTTGCAACAGATACAACTAAAGAGATAGAGATAGAGAAAGAGACAGCAAATGCCGTTGGCATCGGCGAATACGCAGAGCGAGACGGAAACGAGTTTAGTTTCTGTCAAGGGGGACACAGACGAGAAAACTGTGGTCCACTGGACACCGGGCAGCGACTACAGCTGTAGTGGAGAAAGGGGGTAGACTAGGTACGTTCATCAAATGCAACAAAACTATTAAAATCGTTGACGCTAACGGTCCGAAAATGCAGCACATAAAGAAAATGTCAGAAAAAAGTGCACATTAAAAAAAAGTTAGACAAAATAAACAATTTGGTAAAACCAAACGGTAACGGGCTGGGAACACACAACAAAAACCGAAAACAAAAAAGTCAAAAAACGGAAAAACAAAAAAAATAACCATAGATCAATGTGGTGGCCCCAAATGTAGCTGTAATAATCTCGTATGTGGGGTACAGTAAAACGGGAAATGGATAAAAATCATGAATACAACGTGAGAGATTAACATCATTAATGATATCTTTGACATTCGGTCCATAATACGATAGTGTTGGACCGGGTCGATTGCTTTTTTGGTATCAGTTGAGGTGCAACTTATAAGTGAAGTTGAAGAGTTAGTTGGATAATTGGTTAATAGATAATGTATGCAATTTATAAACTTATAATATATGTAATATCAGGTAAAATAGTAATTCTATCATAGATATCACTAGTCAATAAGGCTTTTTTCACACGGGTTCTGTGCAAGACAAAAATTAATTTAAAATGTGATAATCTTTTTTTATAGTTTTGGTTCGTATGAAAATTTTTAAATAATTTATTAAGTCACTAAAGTTTTCTTTAAATGTTTGTAAAAGTTAAAGATTTTTAAATTTTTATACGTATAAGTCTTATACTAAAAGACATTCGTCCGTATTGACATTTATATTGAAAGGAATCGCTCGATCGATCCAAAAGTGGTGAAACAATAAATATGCCCCGAACTATTCATCAATGATTTCTTTACATTTCAAATTTGTTACAGCAATTGTCGTAATTGTTGTTGCCTTTACGTCGAAGTTTATCTCACACATTTACAACGTTTCAGCTGATTAGCTGTTGTTGCAACTGTTGTTTTGGTTGTTGCAATTGAAATTGCAGTTGGGATTTTTTTTTTTGATTTTTCCGTGCACTTTGGCATCGGCCCAATGAAGACATTTTCCCAGACAAAACCTAACGAACGGTCAGTTAAATCATGTACGTCACTTTCTCCAATCAATTAGGCCCCATGTGCAGTGTGTATGTGTTTGGGTAGCGATTTCAATCGCTTAATACGTCCGTAAACTAATTAATGCTTTGAAATAACTTACTTAATATTGAACAATAGTTGATGGATTTTTAATAGTCAGTTTTTACTTTTGTCTCTCTACAGTTTATCTCTCACGACTGACCCAATTGAGACAAGTAAGAAAGTACTTGACTTGAAAACACCCTATGATTCATGCTATTATCATTATTAGATTTTTAAAAATCCAATTGTTGCCTTAGTAAGCTTAAAACAAATCTGTACAATATATTAGATGACAATTAATATAAACATTACACATATCAGAAATATAATTTTTTGTTTAAAAAAATGGTTTTATTCTATTTAATTAAAAGACCATGAAAACAAACAATTTTACCAAAAATGATATATTTTGTTAATTACCAATAAGTTAATGAACAATTTGATGAACATATGCAATAAATAAAAATCTATCCGCTGTAACAGAGCTATTCGTACAAAACCATGAAATAGGATTCATTGCCCGAGTTGGTGTTAACCTTCTTATTTTCTGGCTACAGGGTATAAACACGAATACTGCCTGTCAGGCTGAGCTGCACTGCGTATGTTTCCAAGTATGCTGAGATACTTGGACCCGCACTCGTAGTCGTACTTGTATTGTATTAAATAAGAGCAAAGTGAACGTTCTAAGTTGCCTGTCTAACTGGCAGTCAGTCGCTTGTGCTAATTTATGGCACTAACTGGGTCACTACTCAATGGCGTTTCTAGAGCAAACAATTTCAGTTGCATACACGCACAAACTTCAACAAACAATGATGATGACGTCGACCATAAAAGACTTACGACTATACAAATATACATATAGAGTACATATATATACCATGCATAATGTGCTTAACTTGGTTGGAAAACTGTCAGTCAGTCAATCCTACTGTCATGCTGAGTTGTTGCTGCGCTCAACAAGTGCATCTTAATGAGACCGGGATACAGCAGCGGGCAACACAATAGGTGACTCCCATCAAGAGAGAGATCCGTCTTATGTGCAGAGGAAGTGGGAGGAGCTTAAGCGAAACGTCAAGCAAATTATAGTCTTGCCACAAAACTTCGGAAAATGCTTGGCATTGATTCTAGTGCATTAAGTGTTAATGGTTTCCACGTTACAGACAAAATATCCCATAAATAATTCAAGTCCGTTCGCGGATAGCCAGAAGTTATAGAGCTACAAATGGGCTTAACTGAATAAAAACAATGCGCATAGTGCAGATAAGCCAGTTTGAATGCTATATTCATAAACACGACTAATACTTTGAATTCGGAGGCTGTAGATTAAGGATATCCAAAAGTTGGATAAAATAGGCTATAAAGTACATTTTTGTAGCACATGTCATAAATGAAGTATTTTATACATTTTTGTAGCACATGTCATAGGAAAAAATATTTTATAACCAATTTAGGACACCACAGCCTTAGACTGTTTTGGGAGTCAATTTATTAAAAGAAAACTGCATAAACAGAGCTGTTTAAACTTTAAAGTTAAACGAAACACTTCTAAGCCAGGTATGGTAAAACATTGTTTGTTTTGGCGGTACAGTTTTAAAAGAATTTGTTTGTGTTTTCATATACTTACAAATTTTTATTATTTAAGCTTAAGTATTTATTAAAATATAACTCAGAATCAATAACATTTGTTTAAATATATCCTACTTTTTATGCAAGAGATCTTAGTCACGATTGTATAAGGCTTATTAAAAATATAATTAATATTACCGCAAAGTAATCGTGCCACATTTGAATAAATCACAATTATATATATATTTACCAACCAGTGACTGAGTAAAAAAAATGATTCACAATTTATGCAAGTTATGGCAATTAAAATGTACTCCATCGTATGTTTGCTATTATACTTTCAGTCTACATTTCTCATGGACAATGACTAATGAGTTCACAAAACAAAGTCATTAAACTGACCAATTTCAATGACTACATAGCCAGTTTTTGGATGGGGCACTTTATTAAACGCTCGAGGAGCTCGACACATGAAATATTATGTTAAATAATCTATGGGGCGTCTTATGTGCTCTCCACCTACTGAGTCAAATTTCTAAATTGTGCCCCCAAGGCTAATACTATTCCAGTTCCATTGTGAAGCTGCTGTTTCTGCTACTGGTTGCTAATCTTTTGAACAGTGTCGTATCAATCTACGCTTCGGTTGACACTTGCCAGTTGCGAAATCAGATCTGTTTGGCGCGCTTCGCTGACTCATAAATTGGATTTGTTAACATCTGCTGAACCTTTCAGGAAACCAAAGAGCTGTTTCCCATATGACCCCTCATCCACCCTGCAACACTCTGTTGCTCTGCTGACTCACATAAAAGTTACAATTGGTGGGGAAGTTGCACTGCAATTAGTCTAAATAGAGGTGCATATTAGTTAACCGCTTTCCATTGTGTTTTTATTTTTTTAATATTTATAGTATACATGAACTGTGCCCCAACATTTCAAGCGACTCTCTCATTACGACCATACCTCGTAATTGTTGAGCTTACAACATCCGGTCACATAACAGGTGCAACTAAATCAAAGCACTTCCATTAAATACTTAAAACAAAAACAACGATAGCTGTATACTCTTATTAAAATTACATTGGATATTCGAGAGTGCAATAAGAATTAGAATACTTATGCAAAAATAAACTTAAAGAATTAATAATATAGTTAATATTTTTGTTTGGTTCCTATTCCATATATATTGGATTTTGAATTAGTACAAAATATAGATTGCTTATCCGTTAATAGCTTAAGTAGTACATTTTTAAGAACAAGTAGTACAAGTTTGAAGAACATTTTTCCAATGTATTGAAATATTTGTTTTAAATGATTTTTTGATCTAAAGTAGGATGTAAAAATACATCGAATTCTCGAAAAAGGGATGGATAGAGTAAAATCAAATGAATTTCGATGTTTAAACTAAATTTAAAGCCAGTTGTCTATCCTAAAAA
The DNA here is from genome assembly GCA_035045575.1 of Drosophila falleni. NCBI lineage: Eukaryota > Metazoa > Arthropoda > Insecta > Diptera > Drosophilidae > Drosophila > Drosophila falleni. The sequence continues at coordinate 583,103 of JAWNOV010000009.1, forward strand.
ACATTACATTCCTTTAAATAACATTTGTACTTTCTATTAGAAAATAAAAAAATAGAAAAAAGTAGATAAAAAAAACGAAATCGCTCAATTCGATAGCCAAGTACATTTTCTACTTTGACATTTGTGCAGAATTTCGCCGGGGCTTGGGGCTCTGAGCCATAAAACCAAACCTAATGTCATTTAACGACGCCGCCGCCGCAGCTGACGTCGAAGTCAAAGTCGAGATTGCCGAGACTTTTGCTAAGCGCACAGGTACAGACAAAACTTTTTAATGGAAGTGAAAGTTTTTTGCGAGGCGGCAGCGACGACTAAAAAATACATATAAAAAATTTGCCCAGCACACACGCCGCATATCTAAATAGTATTTTTTTCTTTTTTTAGTTTTATTAGAGCTGGTAGCGCCACCATGCCAAATGTTTTAAAATAAACAAATTCGAAAAAGTACAAAGTGATCCAGCGATTTAGACATACTTGCAGATACCCTACACTCATCTTAGAAGCAATAAATGTCATAAACATTAAATAATATTTAATATTGTAAATGAACGGTTGAAAATAATTATTTTAAAGAGAAAAATAAAGTAGGTGAAGTTCAAATACGTAGCTTTTATAACGATGTAATATATATTTGTTATTTGCAATTTTTATTTTTAAATAAAACTTGACAATAACTAAATCAATAAAGCGAGGATCGACAAAGGCGACCTTTAGTACAAAAAATCTCTATATAAGTTGAATTTTCTATTTATAAATAATATAAATATAAATAATAAAAAAAGTAAAATATCCAGAAAGACTGGATTTTAATTTCGTTCCCCTTCACAGCATTTTTTTATTTTTTTATTAGTAGCCTAATTTTACCCAATCTAATTTTTGGAGGATATAACAACAACCTGAAGAGTAAAAAAAAATGAACATTAACAAAAATGCGAAACAGCTGCTGGAAAGCGTGAGCAAAAAAATATTTGAAAAGAAGCGTCAGCAATAAAGTATTTTAGCAATTTAAATTAATTTAATGATTATTATGATTATTGAGCTGCACAAAACTAAAATGTGTTGGCTGTGTATATGAATTTATGAGTAAAATGTTGACATTTTTAACAGACGAGAATAGGGAAGAGACTCAAAACACAAGCTTAGAGATGTATAAACAAATATGAATATTTAAATGAATGAAAGTTGAACTGCGCAACAATAAACCGAGTGGATAAATAATATAGTTATTTATTCAGGCATACAATCTCTAAATATATATGCACATATAAATATTCCAACAATTTGCGCTAGAAATATTTAAGTATAATCTATTTTACGTGTATTTTTCCTTACGCCGCTGCTCATTTGTTTTCTGGCATTTGGTTGAGGCTATGTTTAGATATCTGTTTTATATGCGAAATCGAAATGCGATTTATAGACGAGAATTTATATAAATAGTTCGCATGGGAAAAGTGAACTTTACATGTAAATGGCATATGGTCTTAAAGTCATTTAAATAATTCGAGATCCTTTTAATAAAAGTTAGTTTTGCCTTAAAGAAAAGAATATTTATTAATTTACTCGTTTTTTACTATTATATAAAATTTATAAATTAGCTAACTTTCTTAGAATCTACAATTCCGATTCACATCATCTAAACTGAGAAACACTTAAGCTGAGATATAGGAATTAATGTTTTCATTAAGACTTGATAAAATTACCGAAAATATAGGGAAATAAAAATAAACTTAAGAGCATATACAATAAGATTAGTTTTCTTACAAATAAATAACATATGGTGTGCAGACATTTTAAATATGGATCGTTGTAAAAATGCCTCAGAATTTTTACACAGACATATAACATATAATATCATTGCTGTATCATATTTAATCTGTTTGTGATTCATATGTAAAATTGGCAGAAATTGTCGATTTTTATCAATAGTGTGCATATTGTGTGTCACACAGCTATGAGTCATATTGAAAACCTTTCCAAAAAGCAAAATGTAGCTTAATCGACAAAATATACGCATGAAGATACTTAAAAAAAATTATCTTAGGGATACTCTATTTATCTTAATATATTTTATTAGAAATTAACAAGCATTCAAATAAAATAGCTTGATTTCTTATCAATGGAACTGTTTAAAAACTTGGCTACATGCATAAAAGACATTAATATAAGTCACAATAGGTCTTCAGAACTTATTAAAATGGATTCCTAAATAAATTAAAAAAAAAAACTATCATCAGAAACTGTAAAATAGATTTACTATTGTTATGGAATATTTTGCAGCTTTCTAGCATCATTTTTTGTTGAATTTTCTCAACTATGTAATTCGTCAAACTCATCATCAGCCATTATTGTTGATAGTTTTTGTTTCATTTGACTGGCAACAACACCCGAAAAAACAACAACAACAAACAGCAGCAACCCGTCGAGTTGTCAGTTTCAATTAAAATCAATTGAGCTCAATTATTTGATACGCAGATGAAATAAAAAACCGCGCGCCGCAAGTCTCCGTTTTTATATGGTGTGTGTTTGAGTGGGTTTTGTTTTTGTTGTCGGTATTTGGCCATCAAAATGTTAAGAATAGGGGCGTGGCGTTTAAGAATTTACATGCTCGCTTGTTGCGAACAATGCGAAATGCGAGGCACAGGTGTAAACAGCAATAACAACACAAAAGTTACAAACATGGCAACAAGACTAGAGAGCCACAAAAAATGCGAGTGAAAACCCACTTATTCCACTTGTTTCTTATACCCTTTAAAGTGATTATAATGGGGTATATTAAGACCATTAATTGTTTGTAACAGATTGAGAAATAGCAAATATGTTTCAACTTGGTTTAACAACACAACCCGTTTAGAAATATTCAGTCAGCAGGTGCGGCATTCAAAGATGTATAAATATTTAGTAGTGAAGCTAAGGTCTATTTTATATACAAACTATTTATTTTATATATGTCATCTGCAATTTGTCGAAAAAATAAGATTTAACATTTAAAATAAAATAAACAATTTTTAAAAATTGTTAAATATTTAACTGAAATAATAAAAGATTACTATAAAAATTTGATAATTTTAATATAATTTGGTGTAGTGGAGTCATTTTGGGTTTGATTACTTTTTAAATGTTTAATTTTAAATAAATTAAATAACTAAAGAATTCATGGGTTGCCACATTTTTGTACTGGGTAACTACAAGTCGAGCACTTAGCAGGTTTTGAGGTTGTTGTTCTCGAGGAAAACAGATGTTACCAGTTACTAGTAACCAGTTGGTCAGTTGTGGCTTACGGCAAAAAGGGTTAAAAACACAGCGCGCGTTGCTCTTTTCAACTGTTATACGATGGCAAGTAGGTGTAATGGGTGTGTGTGTGTGTGTTTGAGCGGATGTTTAAGTTGAGTGCACAGCTACCGAGGCGCAACGAAATTAATCGAACGATGTGCGCACGTTATGCTCTAAACACGAGTCATATACCCTGCATATATGAATGCATGTAATCCCAACTTGCCTCTATACATATGTATGGTTTATATAGCATACATATATGTGTAGTTGTAAATCTATCTGGCAACTTGACACGTTTCGGTCTGCAAGCTGAAGCGGTCGGTCATTTTCATCGCATTGGCATTGCGCTATGAAGCTATGAAATGTGCCATAATCGTGCGCAGTCGCAGCGCGAATCTTTGGCTCAAGACGTGAGGCACATAATAATAACAGTACTCGTTATATCGTATACATGCTCATATATATACATATATACTCACAATAATAATAAGAAAGCTTGCCCAAAAAAAATATATATAAATAATAAAATGAAGTGAAAAAAACGTTAAAGATAGAAACCCAGAAAAATAAAAGTTGATTCGAAACATAACGAATTGGTGGTGGTCTATATTTTAAATAATTTTAACATTATTATATTATATTATTCGGGATGTTTCTCATTTATGGAAAACAAAGTCTTCAAGCAGAAGAAGGAAGAAGGAGAAAGCCGCTTTTATCCAAATAGAAACCACCTTTTGAAAGCAGGAAAGAAATAGGGAGTCAAGTAATGCCCTGTACATATTCACAAATTCTCATGCATTGATCCATAACTGGTGCGTTAATTATGCAGTGTTTAAGGGTTAAATCTCTTAAGGGTTGCTTTATTATGAAGGGAAACATGTTTATCCAGCTTTTGCCAATTCAATTTTAGTTTTTAGGAACTAAAAGAAAAGGAGTTTCCTATAATACATACAAATCATATTTCTCAATAAGATATTTTAATAGGCTTATATCGAATTTCGAATTTTTTTATACGAAAATTTCATTATATGGTTGTATTTAAAAGTAATAGGACCCCAAATTATTTGTGCAGTGTATTTGCAAAAGTAAATGTTGCGACAGCAAGCCAAAAATGAAAGGCCATTGCGACAGGAGTTGAATATTTGGGAAAGTAACGAGGCGACTTACAGTGACTGTGGTGAAGACTAACAGACAAGAGGAGGTAGGAGGCAGGAGGCAAGAAAAGACAAGACAAGAGGAGACAGCGACAAGCGAGTGAAAATGGAACTGGCGAGTTCAATGTCAAACGACGTGGGCTTACACTGTTTTTTGTTTTGTATCCTTTTTTAATTTTTGTTTTATTTGCCACTTCCGTTTCAGTGTGTAAAGGAAACCCGCAACCAGAGTACGGCCACACCTAAGACTAAAAGCAAAAACAAAAACAACAACAAAAAATAAAAAGAAAAAGAGGAAGAGGAAGAAGGAGTAGGCAGTTGGGCGACATAGTACTGCGAAATGGGGTGGAATGTGTTAAACAGATAGAAAGACCGACACTAGGAGGAAGGGGGACAGCCAGGCATATGGTGGAGTTGTCTCAGGTGTATGTGTATGTGTGTGTAAGAGTGACCAGCGGGGTGACACAAATGCATGTAGTGAGTGTAAAAGTAACAAAATAATATATGAATTTACATATACACACACACACATGCACATGTACATGTATTTTCCCTTTTACATACCAGCAACAACAACAATAACAGCAAAGGCAAAATGCGTACATTATGCGAACGGCGATCCGTGCGTGGGAATGGGCGACATACAGAAACAAAGACAGGGAGAGAGCGGGACCGAGAGGTGACAAAAACGGATGACGAAAGCGTACAGCAGCTGCGGGGGCTGGTGGGGAAAGATGTTGGATGTTGACCTCCCCCCGCGACGAAATAGGGCGTTGTTGTAATACTCGGTAACTGTAATTCTACTGCCTTTTGATTCCACCACAAACACACAAAATTCGCGTCTTGTGAACTTTGATGAGAAAACGATAAAACAATAACACAATTAAAAGACAGAGTTTTGTATGCTTGAGATACAAGCGTCTATTATTTATTATGCCTTTAACAATACACATACACTGACACACATTTTTAAATAGAGGAAGAGATACTTTTCTGTTGCTGCTTCGGCCGCTGTTCGCAGCATATCTTTTTTTCTTTTGCTTTTCACACACTCACGCAGGCACTCACACGCACAGAGAAGAAGCGGACAGACACATTCACACACACAAATGAAAACATATATATATTTAGAGACAGACATTCAAGTTTTACAGGGTAGCCGTTTATAATAGAATTCGATAAATAAACACACCTTAATCGCACATTAAAATACTTATGTTTTATTGTAATTATATTACAACATTTTAAGTAGTTTTCACTAGCAATTTGCAGAGTTTAAAACTTTTGCAATACGACAACAAAAACGGTACAAGCGACGGGCCACAAAACAATCCAACCGACGACGGACTAAGTGTACTACTGAAGCCACTGTTGCCACTTAGCGGCACTGATGCTAAAGGCTGCCACCCGGTCCAAGGTCTGCCACCTTCAAAAATTATCCCATCTGGCAGCATGTACCAATTTAATCAAATCGCAAGAACAATTTTAAATAAGAAAATTCATCTTTTGTTTAACATTTCTAAACATCAAGGATAGAATTTTTTAAATTGTTGCAAAGTTTTTGTTAGAATTTGGTTATATTTATTAGAATTAAATTTGTAATTTCCCTACCCTCGGGTTGACGAACTTCATACCCTTATAAAAATGGTTTCCTTAATTTTGTCTTATTTCGAATTTTTATCAAAATATAAAGTTATTGCAATTTAAAGTTTGCAATAACGTAAAAATTTACGTTTATCAGATTATCGATATAATATCGATCAAGCATGCATACGTAATCGATTACCAGTGCTGCCAACAATAGCTATTTTATAGCTAATCAGCCATTTAGTTCTGGTCAAAACATCATAACTTTGTAGTAAATTAAAAATCAAAAAAAAATTTAAAATACGAAATTACATAAAATTAAGGAAAGCATTTTAATGAAGGATTGTGGCTTTTCAAGACAGGGGTAGAGAAAATACATATTTAATTCTAAAAAAATTTAAAAAACGGAGAAAATTCCAACAAAAACTCTGCAAAATTTTTAAAATTTTGTCTTAAAATAAAGAATTTCCCAAATAATGGTGAAACATTTTGAAGCTACCAATTTTGTCATTTGACCTAAAGTGTTGCATATTGCCAGATCGCTGAACTTAACAGGGTGGCAATTCTTGGGCCAGGTGGCGACATTGTGGGTAGCCAAGAGTTTTGCAGAATATTGTCGCTTTTTGTAAAGTACACTTTACGATAAGCATATAAACAATTAAACAACATAATAAACAAATTGAACTATATAGTTCATTATAGACTGAATTAGTTCACTCGATCAATTTAGTGACCCGCTCACTTGAGCTTATTCAGACGAAGTGACCCAACTCTAATAAGGAAGAGGTATATTGGTATATTTGCAACATGAATCCGTTAACAAATATGAGAAATGTGTTGAAATTAAGTGAACGTGAGCTACAAAATCCCAATGGCAAGAGCTGGCATGACATGTACCGCGGATCCGCATGGATATTTATAGCCGGTTTCCCATACACACTCTCCGAGGGGGACATCGTCTGTGTGTTCTCCCAGTACGGGGAAATAGTCAACATAAATCTGGTGCGGGACAGCAAGACGGGCAAATCAAAAGGATTCTGTTTTCTATGTTACGAGGATCAACGCTCAACGGTGCTGGCTGTGGACAATTTAAACGGCATCAAAATTCTCGATCGATCACTGCGCGTCGATCATGTGGCGGACTACAAGCCCCCCAAGGATAATGAAAAACTGGATGAGGAAACCTTACGCCTCTATATGGAAGGATGTGCGCCCAAGCCTATAACTAAACCATTTCCCGAGGAATCAAAGCACAGTTCAAAGACTGTCGATATTAAGAAGGAAAAGACAAAGCATAGTAAAAGTTCCAAAGAGAAAAAATCTAAGAAACGTCGAAATAGCTCCGATTAGTAATTTATATTAATTCTTTATTTTAAGTACAATAAATAAACTAATCCTAAATATTTTTTAAAAACTAGAATAACAAAGTCAAAAAAATTAAGAAATTCGTTCGAAATTCTGTACAATAACTTGGATTGGGGTTCTCCAAAAAATAAGACAACACTTTTCCTGAAACTGTGTTGGCTTAATTTTCACTTGTCATAATAATTTGGTGTCTTATCTGCATTTAACAGACTAAAAAACAAATAACAAACAGATTTAATTGAATGTGACTGTGACAATTGCCAATGGCAAACTTGAAACTTTTTATTTATTTACTTATATATTTTCTATTTTTATATATATTCTGCTTGAACGCGTTGATCTGAGAAACCATAAGAGCAAGAGACTTCAAACTTGGTATCTGACCCAATATACATATGGTAATATACATCCTGACTAAATTTCAAATCGACCTACTACATCAAATAGTTACCATGGAGACGAAAATCAAATTTTTAGTATGAAAAAGATTTTTGATTTTGCGATTTCTTTACTAAACTGCTAGAGTATGCATTTAAGTTGGTGTTATATATACTGGCCTAATTTGGCTAAGATCGGTTTCCTATATCATATAGCTGCCATAGGAACAATCGGTCGAAAATCAACTTTCAGTACAGAGTACCTGAGCACAGGGTATCTTATCTAAATTTTCACAATACAGTCTAGTAAAGAATCTCTTGCTTGACAAGTAGCCAGAGTCGAAAATATTTGATGCAGATCGCTTTGCTGATTTTCAAAATAAAGCCACTGAAATGGTACGTATGGCCCAGGAAGCTGGATATACTGACGATGCCCTCGATGAGCAATACTATAAGTTTGCTCAGGAAAATGATTTTGATTTGATGCTGTTAATTTCAGTTCAAAAAGAAAAAAGACAGCTGGCGAAAATGATAACAATGTCGACTAATCATCTTTCAATTAAGGTCAACATTCTTATCATTTTCCCACTGCTCTTTTCGTTTTTATTGGTGGATTAGAAATACAGTCTCTTCAGGAGACTTCAAATGCAAAAATCGAAAAAAAAAAAAAAACAAAACAAACCAAAATTCGTTTAATAGAACGACAAATTCTTGCAACATTTCAAACCAGATATGAAACGGAAATAACATCAAAAAGTAAATGTAACTGACAAAACAAACAAATTGTTTTTCATATTTTGAATATGCTGATTTTGGTGAGTATTATTAACAGGAACCGTAATGAGGTAATTTCAAAATCTTCTGTCAAAACTTAACCTATTCCCTTGAGAAATGTGAATTTCATATCATAGGAACGATAGGTCGTAAATCAAGTTCTAGTATAGACTGATCGTTCCATTGTCTGTATGACTCTTAAACATTTTATGTGGTATCAAGGAATCTGTGTAACCAATTTCAAGTCTCTGAGATAGACGTGTTAAAACAGACGGACGGTATTAAGATTTGCCGTCCGGTTCTGAACCCCGGCAGTCAATTCTACAAGAATTAATATTTCTGTTATAATTTGGTGTCTTATCTGCATTCAACAGACAAAAAACAAATGACAAACAGATTTAATTGGTTTTTATAGATCCTGGAACTTGGTTGATGCTGTGTTAATTGGGTCAAAAAAAAAAAACTATTTTTGATAACCCCAAAGTTGGACATTATGTCAAAGATCATATTTATACTATCTGGGTACATTTTTATAAGCTAATCAAGAGGTATATATAAGGCGGTGAATGGCGTACTAAATTTAGTGTGGTTTTTGAAACTAATAAGAATGCGTATTGTTCTCGTACCAGTTAGTCTCGCTCTCTTGGTATGTATCCTCAATAGAACAGGGACAACGTAAGGTATTATAATACTTGAGGTAATTGCAGGTCATTGTGAGTGCTGTTCCAGTCAGGAATCTAAAGGATGAGTTGAAGGACGCTGCTGAACAGACTTGGTTCAGGAGTTCTCAAGTGTCTATTACGACACTCTTTTCCTTGGCTAAAACGATCCTAGACAACAATCTGGTAGATCCACTGGACATGGAAAAGCTTCAACATTTTGTCGATTATTGGGGATCCCGAAATGAAAGTTCGCACACGATAAACCCAACTCAAACGTTAAAACGGATTTTGGCAATATTTTGTCCAAATATCGAGAAGACGGTCCATTAGCGAATGTCATGCTCGCACTGATGACAGAAAAGATGAGACTTGTATTAGATCTTTTTGCTGAATTTCAGAGTAGAGCCACTGAAATGATTCGTGTAGCCAAGGAAGCTGGATATACTGACGATTCCCTCAATGAAGTATACGATAAATTCGCTCAGAGTAAAGGCATTACCCTTAAAAATAAGTACTTCACTGAGTTGCTAATTTATCTGAATGTTTTAGATAAATCAGTACTTTAAGAAAAACAAAAAAATTGTACAACTGAATAATAGTACCAGAAATCAAATTAAATAAATATAAAATATATGCGAATATGTGCATAAGGTTGACTTTGTTTCAGATTATCATTTGAAATGCCTGGATTTCAATCAACTAATGATTAAATGTGTATAATATATCTACATATTGATGACTCTTTATTGCTGTGAGAGCGAAAAAAAAAATCAAGACGTGGGGAAAATGAACTTATCACCTTTTGATCACTTGCTATACTTAAGTCGACCGACAACTGTGCTATACATATTTTGCAAAAGAGTTACAGTAGTTGTGAGAAGTGAAAGTATAAGATTGATTATAGGTATTATTAGGTTATTAAGAATGATATGAAAGAAATCGATTAATTTTTTCGAGTTTTTCGAATAAAGTAAATCAAGTGGGCGGCACAGGAGCCGAAGAGAGGAGTATGATAAGTGGTCCGATTTAGCAATTTGGTCAGATGTATATTACCGCCCAGATGATATTTATAGTTTGGTTCTGATATTCAAAAATAAAAAACGTTTATATAAAATTAATTTTTAAGTATTGTTTATGGCAGTATACACAAAATTTACTGGTCCGATAAAAATAAAACAATTTAATCTGCCAATGGTAACCAGGAACCTACATTCAATGTTTGAAGTCTTAGCTCTTATGGTTTTGAGATCGATGAGCCAGGGTATATAAAAAATATATATTATACCGAGGGTATAATGTTGACAGAGTATGCAACAGGCAGAAGGGGGCGTGGCAGACCCAAGATATATATTCTTGGTCAGATCAACAGCCGAGTCGATTGAGCCATGTCCGTCTGTCTGTCCGTCTGTTTGAACGCGTCGATCTCAGAAACTATAAAAGCTAGAGACTTCAATGGATGTTGGTTCGGATACCATACGCAGATCAAGTTGTTTTATTTGATCACTATCATATACGCTGGGAACGATGCATCGAAAATGAGTAGTATGAAAAGTTTATGAATATCTACAAAACGATAGAATATTTAAAGTGGTTTTTACATTGACCAGATTTGGTTCATCGGTTTATATCACATACCAATAGAAAAATTGTCGAAAATAAACATTTATTGAAGATACCTCTCAGGGTATTATTTTAAAGTATAGCTTTAAAGGAGGTTTAGCAGACCCCAACAAGTTTAAACATATATTTTTTCTTGGTCGAGACGATGAGCTCAGTCGATATAGTCATAATTAGTAATTTAAAATGTTTATTAAATACATGTTAATTATGAAACTAGATATTCGAAGCAAAAGAAACTGAACTATAGATTCCTAATCGCTCTTATGGCCATGTTCACTAGCGCTCTCAAACAGCGATTCGTCAGGATCGTCATTATCAGCATCATTATCATCATCAGTTTCATCATCAGAATTTGAGTCGAGTCCTTCGGCTTCGCGTAGAATACGTCGCTTATAGCGTTCATAGGCGCTGCCCTGACGATCGACATTGCAAAAGTCAACATCATCCACAAAGGAGTCCTGCTCGGTATCGATTGTGTGCACATAGGGATCCTGAAACGTATTGTAATCATCAGCATCGCTGGAACCGCTGGCAAACTCATCTTCATCATCATCTGCAACAGTGAAAATATATTATCTGAGTTTTAACATGAAAATTGTGAGGACGACATACCAAACATGAATTTGTTCATTTGCTGGCAGAGTTCATCATCGGATCCCATGGCACCGACATCATCATCATCGGGATAATCATTGGTATAGTAGTTCTCCTGATTCGAGTCCTCCGAGTCATTGTCCTCGTCGGCATCATTGTAGCAATCCTCCAAAACGATCTCGTCCACTGGACGAAGACTGTGAAAGCAAAATGATTCTGTATTTGTTTAATTGAAACCAGAGACCGCAAATAATAAGTATGAGTTTAAAAAAAAGTAAACCCAAAAATCCTCAAAGAAGAGTGGAGAAGGTATACATCATATATTTATGTAAGACAAATTCGAAAAAACATGATAAATTGTTATTATTAATTATTAAAATTAAATTATTTTTTTTTTTTAAATAAACAATAAAATTTGAATTTGAAATTAAAAATTCGAATTACTTGTCAAATTTTATATGCTTTGATCATATGTATAGGTATGTCATAAAATATATTTAAATTAAATTTTTATTTTAATTTTCTTTTAATAAAACTTGACCAGTAATTCTCAAATTAATTTTTAAATAAAAGGTTATGGTTTAACTTTTATATTGAAATTGAAATAATTTTTTGTATGTGTTAAATTAATTTTAATAATTAAAAATGACTTCTATAATAAAATCACAAAAAAATTTGTAATTTTTTATAAAATAATTTTAAACATTTCGGTCCCTGATTAAAACACAGTGGCGATTATTTATGTATTTTATTCAAGCTACGCATTTAACTAAAACTATTCACTTAATTCGACTTTAGCACAAATTCTTGTGGAATGACTTAAACTTAGAAACTGGCAACTGGCAACAAATTGGACAAGGCAAGAAATGTAAAATGGACAATTGATAATGTTTATGCATGTAAAAGTGATGCGTGAGTGTGTGTGTGTGTGCTCAAATGTTAACGAAAACGAAGAAAAGAAGCAAACTAATATCTAATTATGTTGATTCTGTCTTTGGAGCAACTGTTTGCCCCCTTTGGATTGATCTGTGATGCGTGCAGATGGGGCAAGGTGCGTTCTATCACATCGTTGTTGTCGTTGTTGTGATGATTGTTGTTCTTGTTGTTTGCAGAATTTTCATTGTTGTTGTTGTTGTTGTCATGTGTTACCAGTAGCAGTTGTTGTAGTAATTAAACGGATAATACAACCTTATATAGAGAATCAATTACAAATTATTGAGCGGTTATCAATACGTTTATCTATATCATTACAACTACTTATCAATTATTTGTTGTTTTTTTTATTGTAGTGTATAAATTTAAGGCTGCAAACCTTATCATTTTAAAGAGGGAGCTTTACTGTTGAATGATCCCAAGTGCAAACTTACTTTAACTTATAAGAATGCAAAATAAATATATTTAATTTTCATAATTATCTCCATTTGTATAGAATTACTATATAAAAAATCTTTTTAAAGGCTTTAACTTAAGAATAAACTATTGTTGGTTTTCAAAATGTTTTGTATATTAAAAAATAGGTAAAAATGTTAGAAGAATGTTATACATGTTATAATATATAATCAAAACTATTTGATTTCAAATAACATCTGTTAAATAATATCAATATTTCAATTTAAGATCAGAAATTGGTTGAATAGCGATGATTACCTCTTAACAACATAATTGATTGAAATGCTTGACTGATCTGAAACTAACCGTTTTTAATGGTTCGGTTACTAATCGGTTATGTCGGTTTCAGGATAAATAAAAAAGGTTTGGTTCGGTAAAGGTCTCATTTACTGTTACCAATTTCAATCGGTTAATACCGGCTAAAACTAAAAAAGAATGAAATAAGTTTTTTTTTAAATTTAAATATGAGATTTTTTTAATTTGTAAATACAGTTACTTGACCAACTGCATATAACTTAAGAACTTTTTTTTTTGAAGAAATTGGTTCTGTGTGGAAGAGAGTGGTAGATAATTTTAAGGATTCAATAAGGTTCGGATCAGAACCGGTTTGCAGCCGTGTTATTAAAGTATGATGTGTTTACCAAAGGACTATGAATACCGTATACTTAGCAATAACAAATCACCACACACACACACAAACGCACACACCCAGAACATACAGAGACAACTAGACCAAAATAATGATGATGTCTACATATAGAAATTTGTGATATTGAACATTTGCTGTTCTTCTATGTGCAGGACGAACCTTAAATAGTTGTCATCCATCATATCAACATATGCCGCCTGTGTCTCATTCTCTGGCACATATAAATCGTACACATAACCAACATCCGAATCCGCCGGCTGTTGCAGCTGCTGTGAATGCGTCTGCTGCTCCTGGTGCTGTGCTTGCGGCTGCTGTTGCTGTGATTCAATGTCGACAATTGTGATTTGCCTGTTATCAGTCGCTGTTTGTTCCTTGGCGGCTGCATCGATAGCATCTGTTTCTGTGGCTGTTTCGTCGTGCAACGTGGTGCGCAGACAGTTGACCACACGGTATCGATGCTCTCGTGCCGTCTGTTGCGCCTCCTGTCGCTGTTTCTCCCGCCGCTGGACACTGGCAATTGCCGGATCATTTGTTTGACGCACCAACTCCTTGGCCGTCTCTTTGTTCAGTCGCGCTGCCGCAAATTGTTTGGTTGCGCTGTCATCCTAAAAGAATATCCCGTTTGTGTTCATTCCGTGCATCTCTTCAAAATCTGTATGCTCACCTGTTTGTCCAGCGTGCCGGCAAACTTTAAAAGCACTTGACTTAACTCTTCTTTGTTGTCTGTTTGTGTTGTTGTTGCTGGCGCATTTTCATCATTTTGCAATCGACGGCGTTTGCCGTTTAATACAAAGGCCGTATGTGGCTCCTCATCGATGCGGCGCTTTATGCGCACCACAGCCGGCATATTTATTTATGGTTTTATTATTTGCTTTAATAGCGCTTATCTGACGGAATTTATTAACAAAATCGACGCTCACGCTTCGAACAAAAACTAGGGATGAATGCATGTGCACTGTTGCCAACTGACTTATTTTATAGCTAGTTCTAGCCATTTTCAAATTTGCTATTGCCAACCTTTTAGAGGAAAAATAGCTGGAAAACATCCAAAACCTAGCTGAAATTGCAATTTTAAATAGCTAAATCACAAAATGGCAGCTCTGGATCCAGCTCTGGCAACACTTATATTTTTTTAGGTAATAAATATCAAACCAGATTGGCAATTTTTACTGGGTGGCAATCATCTTTTTCAAATCACATTTTTAAAATCTATAATTTTATGTATTTTTCTTATTATTATCAAATTTTTGACATTTTTTTTAGTTAAGGTCCCCCAAGTAGTGACTAACTTTAAACCTTTCGAGTTTTAAATTTTTTTTTAATCTTTATTTGTTGCTAAGTTTATCTTAAATTTGAAAAGTGCGCCTTTCATACACCGTGTTAAACAACGTCTGAGAAAAAACTATCGCGCTCACAAATGCTGCAACTTTAGTGGGCAAGATAACTGTTTTTGGCTATCAATAATTTTTGTGAATTTGCATAGTCCTAGAAGAAATATTAATAGCAAAAACACACGGCTAATAAGAATTTAAGATATTTCTAGCAATCAAACCCTGAAACAAGCCAATAATAGCTAAGTTATCATCAGTGACAGTGAGGCTGCAATTGATAACATGACTGTTAACTAGCAGTTGAGCTCTCTGAGAGCGACTTTGCTATGCTTCCGAAAATTATGCTACGTTTATTGGCAATGTTCAGTAGTCTGTTGTTGTACGCGACGGTATAAAGTTGTGTATGCTTACGGGCGCCTGAACGCGTGGATTGTTGTTGCAAAATGTATCGTTAGCGTTTAACGGAATTACGTGCGCCGGCAGCGCATCGTCAAACAAATTAAATCGTGTCGAATGTGCCACAGCTATTACTGAGCTCGTTGTGTCCTGCTCACACCCGTTGAGTGTTGCTTTGTTGTTTTAATCCGCACAAGTGCAATAATTTAAAGTGCGCTTACAAAAATTTAAAATCGGATACACCCTGTGTTACTGCCTGTGCTGTGAGTGTGTGGGTGGATGTCATTGTCGGTCGTTGTTTCATTGTCTTTCATTCGCGCGCGCAATTTGTCGTTGTTTAAATGTGTGTGTGTGTGTTTATGTGCTGCAATTTGCGCTCAAATGATTTATCGTTAGATTGCTATCAAAGCATGCCGCAATTATGTTTTAATTGCCGCTAAATGGTTTACACACACCTGGATTAGCCGCAACCCAAGTGACAGGTGAGTCGTATGCGTGTTTTCAACAACAACAACAACAACAATAAAATAATATGACACCCATACTAAAAAGTAAATTGAATAAAGTAATCTTTGCCTACAGACTATAAAAATATTTACGAGTGAATAAAAGTATATAATATGTACAGAGTTTCCAGCATCTCTGGATCCAACCTAACCAAACATATGTTTCGCCGCTCTTTTATTTATGAGCAAGGGGCGCGAGGACCGTCAAAAAATTTGCCATCGCATGAATCATGCCACCCGCCCCACTCCGCCCTCTTTCCCGTAATATGAGACGCACGTGCATGTGTATGCGAGTGCTGGTTGGGTAGGAAAAGGGAATTTTGGTTGATACACGGTGTGGATACACTGGATGCGTTTGGCATAATAATGAAATAATAATGTCGCCTTTTGTTGTGAGGTGTCTCTCTTCCGTCTTGGCAATAAATTAATGGGCTTGCCACATAAAAAGCACCCCCCGCCGTTGCTCTATTTTTTGTTTGATTACAGCCTCATATGACTTTGCTACCAGTTGTCTGTCGTGGGTGGCATGGGGTAGTGTCATAGTAGGGGTAGTGGTAGTCGTAGAGGAAGGGGATATTTGAACACTGTCAGCTGTTGCTGGCAAAATTGGCTAAGCGTTAAACCCGAAGGATTAACATAAATATTCTGGTTCATACTGTTGTCTTAACACAAAATGATGAGCAAAAGATCTGCTGATAAAATGCTAATCATAAGAACAATGTTGCCGCGACAGCAACAACAACAACAAAAACATTGACAACGACTATAGCTACAAGGATATGCCACACGCACCGGCTGTTACATAGCGTTCCTTTATTTTGTTTCATTTTTTTTTTGTGGTAGCAAACTCCTTGAGAAACTTTTGCTCTTTCCACTTACAAAAGCTTAAGTTCTCAGAGTCCCTGAATAGGATATCATAACTTTATCGTTCAGTTTGTGCAATGGTCCTCGAAATTGTGTAATGAGCTAATTTCATACTCTTTCTTAAATTGTCTGAAACTGACATATCTATCTAGCGCTTCAAAAATATTCCAAATTGATCGAATAAAAAAATGTATAATTATTTTCAAATTGGTGAGCTATTGAGTTTATATGTATAAATATTTTCTAAATTATACTATCGCATAAATTTGCTTACACTATTAAAATTAACATTTTTTAAAGATTTGATAAAATAAACACTAACAATAACTGTATTATTTTATTATGTTCCTATAATATTTA